>CM041793.1:33544996-34004996 GCA_023376895.1 Aspiorhynchus laticeps
GATTCACTCTGTCCTGTCTCTTCAACATCCACTGGCCAAGCACATGGAGGTCAGGGACCTTTCCTCAAGGTTTGCTTGGCCTTTGACTTTGAAGGCGAGTAAGGACAGTTAGTGGGACAAAAATAAGGAGCAAGGAAAAATTGAAGCTATGACGACTTCCATTTGCAGCTGTCACTGTAAGAGAACTTTTGGAGAAAGGGTTATGGCAGTTGTGGATAGCATTCATCCTCACTTTTATCTCAAAGGAGTGTTTTGAAATGGAATCAACTTGCACCAAAAAAGCAAAATCAAAAGAGAAGTCACTATTCATGTCAGATGGCCTTTTCGACTAGTAACTTAAGGCAAAAAACTTTATCTACCTCATGAAGAAAAGTTTTATCATTTCTTTGAGTGAAGAAGAGGCTGAAATTCTTCACTATTTACTGAGAGAAAAATCAAATTGTCACCTTTATCTTTAAAGATTTCGATACATGAGTCTTCATTTTAAAACAAATGTAAATTAAGTTATGTAGCTACACAAATCTGTTTTCTTCAGTACTTTAAACTGACATCCTGCCGCCCTGCCCTGACTGACGGTATGAAATGAGCCCTTAACCAAGTCTTGTAGGACAAGAGACAAAACAATTGGATGGCGATCAAAAGCAGTTCCATACAGCACTGTGAGAGGTCAGAGGTTTCATTTGGATTGTATGTCATGTGACACAGCAAGTACAGGGATACTACAATCCTGTGACTCAACTTCATCAACCGTCAAAAGGTTAGATCTAGCTCTCCAGATTGAACAGAATAATCAATAGACCTGGGTAGAACAGGACTGCTGGCCACTGGATTGAAATAACAGGGAAAAGATCATGAAAATGTTAATTTAATTGAAATGGAAAACGTTAATGTGTAAATATCTCACTTGTGATACATATATTATCATGTGACACTGGAGTAATGGCTGTAGAAAATTCAGCTTTGAATTACATTTTCAAATATATTAAAATAGAAAACGGTTATTTTAAATTGTAATAATATTTCACAATGTTGTTTTTACATTTTCTTTCTTCATCAAATGCAGTACAAATTGCAGTTAATAAAATCAATGAATCTTAAATTACAAGAATAAAAACATTCTAATGACACAATAAGGCACACAGAAAAATTGCTAAAATGTTTTATTATTTTATTATCATTATTATTATCATCGTCATCATTATTATTCAAGTTTAGATGTAACAGACATCTTTGCCATCTTTATTGAATCTTTTTGCATGTAAAAACCTACCACACAAAAAAGAAAATAATAATAAAAGTTAAGGTGGCAGCTGAAAAAAAAAAATCCTAAAATCATCATCTATGCACTTTAAATGCAGCAAGTGTAAAAACAATAACATTCTAAGAATAATGGTTAAAACATTTACATATTTATGCCCTTTGCCTTGACCTTGGCCAAACAAGCTTCCAGGCTCCATCAAATACTCCTTGTGTTTCAATATTGCTAAGACCTTCAAACATAGGCAAGATCTCTTTCATTTATTATAATGCAGTACCTGTACTTAGCATGCTAATAACACATTTAATCTTTCTTCTTTTGCAATAGCGTAACTGAAGTGCAAGCATTAACATTTTCAAATTAAAATGAAAATTTAGACAAAAAATACAAATAAAGAATCTTATGTTATTTAATACCCAACTGTATAAATGGTTTGTTGAAAAGCGATGGTCTACAATGATTTCAGTTATTTTAAGAGGCATTTGCAGTTAAGCAGCGTTGTAAGGCTAGTTTCTGAGAAACAGAGAGAGCACAAATTAGACATTTTGAGTCTCAATCTCTCCCCCTTTTCCCCAGTTCATATAAATAATGTCTGTATGAAGTCAGACTAGACCCAACTCACTGAACCTGTGACCATGAAAAGGAGCAAGTGTGGAGAAGTACACATGGGAGCACAACAACAGCAACAACAGCAAAAAAAACAACAGACATCTCAAAGTTGCTAGCAAACAAAATCAGAATCTGGGGGGTTCAAATGTTTTTGCTTTTCCTATTCAAATAAAATAGAAAACTGTGAAGATGCGTGAACAGCTTTAAAATATATCAAGCGCTTGACTTGATAAAGTATGTTTGGATCATTTCTGAGCTAATTATTACTTAAAAACATGTTTTTCAGTCGCTCAGGTAGACAGTTGTCCACTCCACATGATCAAAGTTGCAAAAGGATCATAAAAACCAAAGTACAGCTGGGTGAAACAACATTATAAATAATGTTATGCCTCTTTGAGACAACTGCCATCGAAAGGCACCAGAAACACCTGCAGTTAAGTTTCATCAACAGTACACTGAATAAAATTGTTAAAAAACAAAATTCAAAGGTGTTTTCAACTGCTCTTTAGAATTAAAGGTGGAACAGAATGAATTTAGACTGGCAGAAAGTTATTATTTTTATATTAAAGAGCACTGGCTCCCATAAAATGACCAAATAAAGCACAAAGTCATCAGTTTTCCTTGAATGTTCAGTATCAGAAGAGCAGGAGAAAAATACAGGAAGACTTCAGTCCAATACAAGCTTCTTCATCAACTACAAAGCACAAGTACATGGTAAGAAGAGGCAACAGAAAATGACAAAGCTTGGAATGAATAGTGCCCTTTTGTGGCCCAAAAAAAAAAAAGGAACAAAAAAATAGTACTTTTGTTAAATATTCCACCTTTGGAGGAAAGGAAATTGAATTGTCTTACTGTTTTCGTGAAAAAAAAGTTCAGGTGTTGCTTCATTACGACGTTTGCTACATTTGCAAATGTAAACGTTTGTCAGAGCCAAACTCAAGGCCCTTATTCAGATGCGAGTTCAATGTTGCATATCAACATCTCATGTAGAAAATACTTTGTACAATATATCAGGCACTGATAATATGATTTTGCTATTAACAACCTAGAAAAAAAATATTTTTTTATTCCTTCCCAAATTTCTAGAGTAGAGAATTGCATCCCAGCAACTAAGGCAGCAGCTTAAAAGTTTTGATGGAATTCTGTGACTTGAGTTACCTAACCCTATAACTTCAACACAAAAAAGACAAGAACAAACAGAAAACCATAAGACATTTAGTATAATGTTAACTCGAGACAGACTATAAACTAATGTTGTCTATTCAGCCATACACATTCCCTGAGGATGCTGGATGTTTGTTTGAGGACGCCAGTCATTTATGCTGTTGCCATAGTGACAGACGACTGCCACATTTTCCTACACTGAGCCACACATGCAGAAACACATCCTCATTTTTATCAGAACCAGGTAAGAGAACTTTCCATAAATCTGCGAATACACACGATGGTGAGAAATGAAGCATTACATTGGAGTAGATGTACCTTGCTTGCTGAACTGCCTTGTCGAAAATTACATATCTGGACTAACGACAATATATCTAGATTGAGTAGCTACATGTACCGATGTCTTCAAAAAGCAGTCTTTGTTCGTTAAAAGTGTACGTGTGTGTGAGCTCCCACAAAAATGCTATGCTGACTGAAGTTTCTTGCATTGGCTGCTTAGGCACCATGATCCGTCTTGGCACATTTCAAGCAAAAAAAGTTCAATGCATTCATTCGTACAAGCGCTTGCTTTCCCTGCTGCTCTAGTTGTGCTCGGACTGCAGGTTCGTAAAGCTCATTGGTTAGAGGGGTTGGCGTTCGCCTCGGGGGCGGCCCGGTGGAGGCCTCGCTGGATGTGTGTTGTGAAGTCGTACTTATCGGCGCAAGCGTGCAGGCAGATACTGCACTGGAAGGGCCCGCCGTCACCATGGCAACTCATGTGCAGGGCGTACAGGACCTCGTCCAGGAAGACAATGCCACAGTGGGCGCATTTGCTCAAGATGTCATCTTGCGTGGCCTGATCAACCTTCTCCGGTTGGGCCACTGGCGAAGTAGAGCGCTCCTCTTCGGGTTCTTCCGAGTGTTCCGTCTCCGGCTCCCTTTCAGAAGTGGGTGATGCCCGTTTCTCCTTGGTGACGAGGGTCCCATTGGGCGGAGGACTGGGTTTGGAATGTTTCATGGCCAGGTCGAGAGGTGTGTCGCTTTCGGGTCCAGATGGGGTCGGTGGGGGGAAATGAGGCGGTAAGCCGAAGGTAGGGTAAGGCACAAAGCTTTGGCACGGACTGGGAAGGCCAGCCATGGGGCTCAGGTAGTGGCCCGGGTTGCCTGGCACAGACATCTTGTACTTAGTCCAGAAGCGCAACCAGTCCGTTTCGTTTTGCAGGTCGTTGTGGAGGAAGGGTAGGCTGAAGAACGGGTACTGGTACTTCTCGATAGGGCTTCCAGGAGGGGAGTAGCTGGCCTGCTTCGATGGACGCATGTACTTCTCGATAGGGCTGCCCCGTTCAGAACCACCCTTACCGTCCCCTCCCTGGGGTCCTGCGCTGAGCCCATTGCCCTCGGCCCCGCCATCCGCAGGGCTCTTGTGCATATGCAGGGGTGGCATGCGCTTATGGATCTCCAGCGTCTGGTTGACGAGGAAAGCATGGGTGGAGCGGGGGCTAGGGTGACTTTTGGTTCCTGAGTGACCGTAAGCCTCATATTTACCCAACTGCGCTTGGGCCTCGGCACGTGATAAAGACCCATCAGATCCTGCTTCCTCAGTCCTCCTCTCTAAGGGGCTGCCGTTGAGACGCTCCTCGCTGTTGACGCGCTGCTGCTTGGACCCCACCTGCTCAGATGGTACGGGGTCAGGATTCAGGCGCTTGCGTGTCCGTCGACGGATGATCTGCTCGCCGTTGTTTTGCTTGATAATGTTCAGCGGTCTGGGGGTCTGAAAATGAGACATGGAAATTATTACAATTTGATTTTTTTATATATAAAATTTGAGTAATTTTAGTACAACTTCAACTTATTTTACTTTAGTTATTTGCCAAGGCAACATTTCTAATTTTCATTTATGCATTTTAAGTTTACATTTTCCATCTAATATTTCTACTTGATTTTATTTAAGCTTTATTTCAATTAAAATGTCCTGATATCATGAAGACAAAAAACTTGTTAAAAGAATAAAAACCTAGTGGTTTAACATAACTTTTTATTTCATAGGAATTAATAATTCATTGCATTGCAAGTTTTACCTTAATAAATATTTTTTTGTTGAGAACAATTAAGATGTATATACTGTATTCAAGGAGTAAGTTTTTTTTTAATTATTATTATTTACTTAATAGTTAAACCACAGCCATCAAAACCATGTGAAAACAACAATGCATTTCTAAGGATATAGACAGGTTTTTTAAATAAAAAAAAAAACAAAAAAAAAAATAATTAAAAAAAACAAAGCTGCAACCAGAGTTTCTGTGTTAAAAATGTAAAGTTTTTAATACCAGATTTGGGTATGGTTGGGTACAATCTCCATGTGTGTGATCTAAACAAACAAATATTCACACGCTCTCTCAAGTGTCTGTGAGACTGGACCTGATCTATTTACTGCCTCATAAAAAGGTCTCTGATCTAATATTGTGATTTCAGTAGAGTGATTCATCCCTTCTGGGACTCAGAGGACACACTCCTGTAATTAGGCTGGTTAGCATAATAATCTCCCATCAAATGGCTATTAATTACTGCTTTATTTTCACTGGACTACGTAAGCCCAGCTCAAAAATGAAGGCACTACAGTGAGTTCACAAATATAAATGAGTGAATTATAGAAGTGACTTTCAGCATGACTACCAGAAAGAGACAGAAATCAATGGGTGAAACTGTTATCAATTGTGCTACTTTACAAGAAAAAGCCCGAAGTAACACATGTTCCTTCTCATTTCTCATCCTTTACGTCTACGCTAAAATGGAAACTACTGTGGTTGGAGAGATGTGAGATATGTATATTTCCTTCGGTGGCAGACCTGCAACAGGAGGGAAAGAATGGAGCACTTGTCTGTAATCTATTTTTCTGAGCTCAGATTCCATCCGGGTAGGCAGTGGCTCGGGGGGAAAACTTCAGTAAGGTGACGCAACTCATCTAGCTACACTGCCAGACACATTCTTCCAAGTCCTCGCTTGATGCAGAGATCACCCACGACTCACCCAGAGCCAGAGATAATTGGCAGAAGAACCATGTCGCTCCCCCCTACCACCACCTTCCGACTGCTTGTTGACTTTGAGGTAGAGGCACATCGAGGGAATCAATCATGTATGGTAGCCACTTGCCTTTGTAGCACCCAGATCCACCGTCATGTTCCTAGGCTCTCTCAAAGATGGGGAGGCTTGGGAAACCAGAGTGTTTCAGTATGACAGAAGGAAAATATTTCTCTGGTACCCATTTTTTCCTATAAAAGCTGGAAAAAATAATTTATGCAAAAATGTAACTCCACCTCAAACTAGCCTTTGGCTCCGCACCATATGTTTTAGGGGAAGAAACATGAGATGCATATTTTCAATAATGTTTGGCCACTGGGGACCGGAGTTCAATCTAAAAAAAATCTTACTGTGTTGCTTAAGTTAATGCCCTGTGATAGATGGTGTTAAAATAAATGCGAGCGCTCACTCTTTGGAACATGTCAGGCCGGCTGTCGGTCTGAAGAGAGGATGGGGATGAAAGCCAGACAAAAAGAAAGAGTGCCCTCTACTGCTGGACCACGTCAGGCCCTCACTGCACACTACAGAAACAGGGCATTCTTTCCTGTTCTTTTTTTTTCTTGTCAGTATTTTGTAAGGAATATTATCATTTAAAAAATGAACAGTGCTTGATTCATCAGTTGGATATGAGTTCTTGACTTTTCTGTTTCAAATATCAAACCAGACAAGAGACATTAAATTCTTAAAGCCTTTGATTATATCTACTTCCTACTACAAAATGAACAACTGACTATAGAGGGATTAAGTTTGGTGGTCCCTGCACATTTAATAATAAAATGTAAGCATTTTATAGTATGAAGAAAACCCGAATATGTAGTTAATTTTGGAAGACTTATCTTTTTGTGTTTCTTAAAATAAATAAATATATAATAAATGTGTATTAAACTAGAATGTATATGACAAAAGGGGGGGGGGGGGGTAAAATAAATGTGCATGACAACACCACCCCTACTCCCCTCCAAAAAATCCCTTAAAAAAAATATATATATATATATATTTAAAAAAAAAAAACTATATGATAAATGCATACAGCACCAATGGAAGACTAGTTCTACAAGAAGCCTATTTCGTAATAATATACTGTAGAGCTATTCAGCAACCTTTGGTATCTCTCTATTTATTTCATCTTATCTATTTTTGACAGTTTGAGTACCTTAGCTAAAGACTTTTTTTTAAACACTGAAATGTATTAAATGCTCAAAGGAGCCTGGAAGGCCTGTCTCAACTGTGCTGTCCATGAACAAAACCTTGTTGCTATTCCTGCTATTTCTTTCTACCTTTTGGGCTTTCTTGTTCCAATGGGTGGTCAGAGTTCAGAAGCTGCGAGAACTTTTTTAGAGTACGAACGACATATTCTTTCTGCATCCCACATAAAAAGTTCCATGATGGTGAATCTGAAAAACGGAGGCAGCCGCAAGTTTTATGTCTGGCATTACTGACACACGGCTACGGCGCATGTTGGGTTCTATTATTAGAAGATAAAATCTGAGAGATTTATTATTGCAATGTGTTCTGGCACGAGGAGCCCAGACCTCCATTTAGGGCTCTCTACAGTGTGGTTTTATGAGGTGCTATTATGAAATGATTTCTGTACAGCATATAAAAGTTTTTATTCAAAAATATAAAAAATACTACTGGAAACTGACTGCCAGGCTGACATGAAGGACACAGTCTCCGCTGGACTACGTTAGCGCGCCATCAGTGAAACAGTCACTCGATTATTTATCAAACCAAGAACCTGAAAGACTACAAGATATCTTCTACTAAACATCCCCACTGCCTTTACTCTGCTCCAGAAATGAAACTGCCGTAGATGACTCAGCATCTTATAGCAGAAACCAAAAACAGAAACATCAGGCAAACAAATCCTGTAGCCAATCGGCAGTGTTTCGAAGGATCCCGAGGGCTTCGGAGAGACGTCTCCACATCTTGTTTATTAGCTTCTAGTGGAGTGTGACGTGTACACAACCTGATGGTCCACTGCAGAAGCTACTTTACAGTAAAAGAACACAGAGACTATGCCCAACTGGTCATTCAGTCCACCGCTGGAATGTACAGGCTTTAGATCATCGCACCACACTGCTGTAAGTATCATCAAAGGTGAGCAGTGAGCTAGAACTAATAAAATACAGATCTATGCTATTGCTAGTTTTGTATACAATAGGAGGGAAATGCACATTTCACCAGCACTGTATGCAGTCATTGTACAATGTAAATAAAAAGATAAGCTCAAGAAGAGTAAAGGTAGCAGTTCTCATTAAAAGGTTTAAGGTCTTAAAAGATTACATCTAAAACCAATGTTGTTCATACATTTTATTCATTAAAGATTCTGAAATGTCTACAACATTCTTTCACCAATACTGATAGTGCCACTTTGCCACCAAAAAAATAAATAAAAAATTGCCATTGTCAAGACGATCAGTTTGACTTATTTCCTGTCAGCTATCAAAAATCTAATTTTAAATGCATGATTCATTCTTTCCTGTGCTAATAAAGCTCATTAGAACAGCTTTCAGTGGTTTACATGTCACTTCTATATAACCTGTGCACTGGAAATACTTCTGCACACTTGTTTTTCCACAGACATGGGGCACACAAAATGCCTCAGTCAAGCTAAATACAAGATACGGGTTGAGCAATATATGTAAACATGTTATGCAATACAATACAATTATGTAATAAATTGTAGAACTTATTATTGTTCACTACTTTTAAAAATTTTGAGATACGTTTTTTTGTTTAGTTAAGTTAGTTAAGTTTTTTTTATTTTTTTAAGAAATTAATACTTTTATCCAGCAAGGATGCATTATACTGATTAAAAAATGCTTTTTACAAAACATTTCTATTTCAAATAAATCTATTCAAACTATCCTGAAAAAATGTATTATGATTTCCACAATAATACTAAGTAGCACAACTGATATCAACACTGACGATAAAAATAAATGTTTCTTGAGCAAATCAGCATATTAGAATAATTTCTGAAGAATCATATGACAATGAAGACTGGAGTAAATAGCTGCTGAAAATTAAGTTTGCCAACACAGGAATTTTTGTTTTTTTTAAAATATATTTTAAAATAGGACAATTTTAAATTGTAATAATATTTCACTTGTCTGATTAGGCCTGTAGAATAACTGAATCCACTGTGTTCCACTCTCATCAAATTCATCACCCCTCGGCTTTTAATATCAATGTGATCTAGTAAAACTGTCAAGAATTGTTCCCATTTCCCTTAAAGTCATGGCCACCCCACTTTTTCTGTCCCAGGATGCCAGAGCAAAGACTAATGCGAGCTTCAGTACAGCTGCTGCATCAATGCATGATGGAACTCCAACATAAATGTCAAAGTTAGAAAAACTTCCAGCATGAGGAAACTTATTTACTCCAGACAGTGTTTAATGTGGGACAGTAAATAGAGCATACAGTATTTCACAAGCTCGGCTGTGAAGCGCCCATTGATTGCAAGCTCTCTGATGAAGCGGTGCGGACAGATGGGCAGATGTGAGCGCCTGTGCCGGGTCAAGTTAGCACGACTCAAGCCACCAGGTGGCATGGCCCCTGAAAGAGCCTCTTGTGGTCTGGGTGCTGTGGTGCCTAAAAGCCTTACCCCAGCCGACCACACTGATTCAGTCGGCCCCCTGTTTCCAAGCCTGTGCCACCCAGGCACTAGTCCCGATAGCCCGAGGCCACCGAGGCAAAGAGTGCTTCCAACATTGCATTTCAAGACAGGAAGAAACCGTAACACTCACAGACTTGACCCAATTCTGTAAGAGCTCCAAAGATTAGAATGCAAAATCAACATTAAGTCCAGCAACAGGCCTGAGCACAATGCTTTTTCTGTTTCTCCGGCTTAATTACTCACATGTTGTCGAGACTGTTTACCCGTCATGTTTATCCAGACATAATTTCAAAGGAAATAGAAGAACACTAGAACACTTTCAAGGCTGCTGACAAAGCCTTAGGTATCTTAGGTAGCAGATTAAAAAAAAGAAAAAAGAAAAGCTAATTCAAATCAAAATTAAATTGGGAGAGCAGAGAACTGAGGCGTTAAAGCAAATCAAATTAAGTCAATTAGTGACCGAGTCCAGAAACGAGTAGTTTCATTTCTCTGTGCACATTTCACACAGACTGATGAATTAATAAAATAGTCACTGTATAGTCACAATTTATGCATTTATAAATATCATATATAAAATGTATATTTTTTTTAATTGCTGATATTATTCGGATAAACCGAAAGCATGCGTATGACCATAATTAAATGCAACAGTACGTACTCACTTTTACAGAAGTATTTTTGCTATTTATGTCTCTGTTAAATACTTAAGCTATGAATCAAACCAATGAGCTATTAAAGAAATGACAACCTTACAAACTTTGATTTGAAAAAAAAAAAAAAAATTGGACAAAACTCAAAGTTACAGACTGTGTACTTAATGAGGGAACAACCTACAATCTAATGAAAGAAACTAAAATCAATGGAGAAATAAAAACAATTAAAAAATTATGATTCTTTCTTTGCAGAATCATGGGTGCAGTTTTTCACAAGGAAATCTGCTGTAAAACGGAATGATTATTAAAAAAAGTAAGCTGATGGCTTCAGCAAAAGCATTTGCCATTGATTAAAAACCTTGGAGCTCAAAGAAGTTCTCTTTAAAGGTTTACAAGTTATCATTAAAAAAATCAATACCCCTATGGAGAAAATAAATGGGATTTTTACTTTAAGAACCAGAATGTCACACTCTATAACATTAAGGAGGTTTAAAAAAAAAACTTAAAAGGAATAGTTTAACCAAAAACAAAATTTCTGTCATAATTTTTTCTTTCTTCCAAGCTTTGACTTTCATAGACTTGTAGGCTTTGGAAGACAATAAGAGATATTTAGCAATTCCCAAGCTTCTTTTCTGCATACTATGAAAGTGGATGGGCACTAAAACAACTGTAGTTGCCACTGACTTTATCGTATGGAAAAAAGCAGCTTAAACATACTACTAAACGTCTCTTTTTGTGTTCCACGCAAGGAAGTCTCTTTTTGTGTTCCACGGCAGGCTGTTGTTGTAAATAAGAATGTGTTCTTAAGTGACTTGCCTGGTTAAATAAAGGTTAATAATAATAATAAGAAATTCATACGGGTTTGGAACAACATGAAGGTGAAACAATGTTAAAGAAAGACTCCACTTGACTGGGTTTTAAGGTTGTGCCAGTAGGCATAATGTCTTAGGTTTTAAGGTCAGGTGTTTGTTAGGACCATGGGAAGTGGGGCTCCCAGCTGGTGCAAAATTACTTCCATAGGGCCATTAGCTGGCTGCAAGGCTGAGGAAGGCCAAAAGGGCTCTTTCCCCTGGGGGCCTCGCCTGACAGCGCGGAAAAGAAGCGATCAAACCGGAGCTGCTACGCTGTCACCTCTCCGTTCATTTTGAACTGCGATTTGTGGGTGGGCTGGCGAGGCGTTCTCGCCGTCTCTTGCACTGATGTTTTCTTAGTTCCCCCCTTACCGAGTGCAGCTTCTGATAGAGGCCACACGCGTTGCACACGTAGCCGCCATTGGCATTCTTCCTCCACAGCGAGGTCTTGGTGGTCAGACAGTTGGCGCAGAAGACCCCCGAGCCCCGCCGTCTCTGAAATCATAAAAAAGAAAGAGAGACAAAATGAGTAAAAAAAGCAGGCTGTTGAGAAAAAGAGGGATGGAGATTCATGCTCAGCATGGAGACGGGAGGTGAATGTAAAAGAGAAAGCAAGAAAGAGAGGCAGATGGAGGAAAAAAGCAGGGGGGGGGGGGGGTCCCAAGACTCAGCAGGGTGTAGCTGGATATGGCAGCTCTGATGGTGAGGGACACAATGTGTCCAATCAGAAAGCCTGGAGGAGGCACAATTAATAGAACCAAGCTGATTCTAACACTAATTAACCTTCCCGTGATTTATAGGCCTTGTAAGATACCACTGTGTCAGTGACAACACACCACCCACTTCAAACTGGGTCGCCCACACCAGCCTGACATAAATATTTTGATCTTTCAATAAATATCTCATCTCGAACACATGTATGACAGGAACCTTTAAATGCATAGCTGGAACTCAGAATATCTAGTAGCTTGAAATATTGCACTCTACTGTGAGAGGCGGGGAAAAAATAAACTCAAGTTGGAAAAAAAGGAGAGAGATATAGCCACATGAATCATCCACCGGGAACAGACAGAACTACAAGTGAATCCCGAGAGTCAACCGGGGCAAATCACAGGAATTATCTCGATTATGGTCCCTGTAAAACTCATTTAGCCTTATAGAATGTGTACGATTTATTTAGCCTAACTTCAGACGGCTTGAGCAGGGAGCACATTTCTCCTGCCAGAAAAGTACAATGCTCCTAATTGTGCTCTAATACATTTAGAATGGAAAGCTTTCTGCAGACATAATTTTGGCTTCGAGTCGGTAGAGCTTTTTTGGCAGGGAAAGGGCACTTGATTCATCGGGTGTTTCACAACGTATCAGTAAAAGTTTTGGGGCGCCGCCAGCTTCCTATAGGGTAATTTTTCCATCCAGATGCGCCATTGGAGGGCCCTGCATCAGCTAAACTAATTATGATCTCACCTTCGCTGATGCTTGCTCACTCTACGGTTCGACAACTCCCATTAATCATAGATACGTAGAAAATGAATGTGAAAAGAGAATGAGGGACGGTAGCCCGCACAACCATAAAGAATAAAAATGATGGCAATAACTTAATGAGATGCAGAAATGTTTTCCATGAGCTATCAGCAAATGCAAAGTCACTCTGACAACTGCCCTTTGCAACCGCAGAGCATCATTCTGATGCGCGCAGCATTTCAGGCCGAGAGGAAGGGATCCCGCGTCCTTATTGTGCACATAAAAAGGTAGGTAAACTCATTGAAGGTGCATAAACACCTTTCTAATGGCTTGCCGCAACAATAATGATACTATCCTTATATTAAGCATTACACTTATCCAAATCAATAGTTTTATCCTTTACAAAAAATTACTGTAGCACTACCATATTATGTTGATGGGTTTAGATGGTGATGCATTTAAATATTCTATGGGTACTTCAATTAAATATTTAAATGTGTAATTCCGAATCTGTAGGCCTATGAGTTAAAGGGATAGTTTGGAATGGAATTGACTTGAATTTGTCACTTAAGTGAACTGTCCCTTTAAGAGAGCAAGATGTCTGGCATGTTCTACAACACAAACCCACAATACCTTGCTGGAAGATTATCTCAAAATCGAATTATGGCTCATTTACGTCAGAATCAGTGCTTTCTTACAACCTTTAAGCGAGAATGTATATATTTTCTGATCTCAGTGGGGTTTTTAGAGGGCCACATGCTAGTCCTGACAGTTTAGACATGATTGATTGATTTATTCTTTCCTATCCTGTTCTAGCGTTACAAGCTAAACAAAGTGTCCGTCATCAGCTTTGTGGATTTCTCTCCCTGGCCTTCTGGGCTCCAGAGCCAAATCACTCACATGTGTTCCCTCCACCTGGCCCGCAGACCTTCACCGTACAACAGCCGCATAGAGTTAATATACATACAACCTACACACAGTGTGAACACAACTGATAATTTATCTTGTTGGTCAAATCATTAATTTGTGCTGGGCCTCCTGTTTAGCCATCCAGAAAGCTTATATGGTTATGTATACAGTGGGCCAAAAGCTTTGGATTTAAAACAATATAAATCAAAAGCTCTTGACTCTTACAGCCAAAACGAAATCAGAATGAAAGGCTGATCGTGTCTGCATCTGACTCTGGTGTGATAAGGACTGTTTCAGTGTTAGAATTAATTAGACTCTTAAATTATGTAATCTTAAAGACTATTTTGATCAAAAGGGAAAATAAATGGAGCAATTAAAAAAAAAACATCAGAAGGCTTTTTTTGATTGCTTCTATTGTCCTCATTTGTAAGTCGCTTTGGACAAAAGCGTCTGCTAAATGACTAAATAAATAAAGTCAAAGGTGTTTTTTATTCTCTCCGTAGTGTGTGTGTGTGTGTATTTAAATAAGGGAAAAACATTACATATATAAATAATATGTAATGAAATAAAAAATAAAAATAAATATAGAAATAAAATAATATAATTAACATAAAAAAACAAAAACAATTCATATATCATTTTTTTTTAAATAATAAATAATAATTTAGGTAATAAACATTTATAGTTGAAAAAGCCCACTCAATTTATCCACCATTAGCAGCTGTAGTAAAAAAAAAAAATAATAATAATAATTTTCGACTAGCTACAGTAACATTAACATGTCTCCATTAAAAGATAAAAAGATAAACTATTGCAATCAAATGTTCAGTGTCATTAAGTTTATGTTCATTGTAAAGACAAGGCTTTATATATTAGGTTAAAGATACAAGTGAGTTTTCTTACAGCAAAACAAAATCGCAAAATAAAATATAAAATGGAGAGGCTGACTATGTCTGCTTGACTCTGGTGGCATTTGGTGTGCTGGATCACAGTAAGAGCATGATCTTTCTAATAAAAAAATCAATTATACACATAAACAATAGGGGTGTAACGATACGCGTATTCGTATTGAACCGTTCGGTACGAGGCTTTCGGTTTGGTGTGCATTACAAACCGAACGATTCGTTGGACTAATCCTATTACGTTTGGAAAATAAAAGCTTAAAGTGTGTGAAATATCAGTGCCACTGCGCTCAACAATGCAGCCCAAACGACGTAACAGGTAACGTGCTGTCTGCCCCGTGATAACCTCCCCTTGCTGGGGAGAATCTTCACTTCAACTCAATTGCTAAAATATTAAATTATAACTGCAATACGCTGTTATACAGCAGTGAATTATATTATTTTATATGGAGCACAAACGTCTGTCTGTGTAACAAACTATGTGCATATTTACAGATGAACTCCACTCATGTTCATATGCCCAGACAGTCAACAGTGATAGGTTTTTGGAAATGCTGTTTTGTACTCGTTCATTCACAAGTCTGCTGCGGTTCGGTTCTTTGAATGCGCTGCTAACTCTGCCGGTGGAGAAAGACTGCGTCGGGAAGCGAAACCTCGCGCTCGCGGGGCGAAACCGGTGACATTATTCTACTGAATGAAAGCTTAAGGTTTATCCAAAATGTTGCTAGTTGCTATGCGCTTTGTCTTACAAAAGAGTCGGTAAACACTGCAACACTGGTTCATGCGCCCACGTGCGCGCGTGTGTGTGCGTGCGTGCGTGTGTGCGTGCGTGCGTGTGTGCGTGCGTGCGTGTGTGTGTGCCACGCACGGAGGTCTGAGTGATACAAGTGCGCTTGAAATACGAAGTCGAGGCGGGTCCGGATTTAATTCCCTCCCGGTCCGGAGTCCGGACTTTGAGAAGTGCTGGGCTATACCGTTATCAGCATGTTGAAGTAGATTCGTCTCTCTTTGTCTCTGAGAGAATATGCGGCGTCAGATGCCGAGAGCTCCGTCATTACTCCATCATTCCGTTTTTACTTTCACTTTCTGTTTATAGTGAATTGACTGCGATTAAGACGTTCACCGTCATAAATCTTGCACAAAGTTTGCACGTGTGCAAACCCTGGTGCAAACGCGTGCTTGTGTGATATCCATTGGCTCGCCTTCATGGTTTAAAACAGAAATATTTCCAACATTGCGACGTAACCAATTGCCCCGCCCCCCGTATCGAAAACATACCAAACCGTGACACCACTGTGTCGTATCGAACCGAACTGTGAATTTTGTGAACCGTTAAGATTGCAAGATTGCAGGGATTGCAAGAACAACTTGTTGGATTGACATCCGGTCAAAGCGATTTCCAAAACAATCCAAAGTAAGTCGACAACAAGTACCTAAAGGAAAAATACACAAAATAAGCAAGCTACAGTGACAGCCCATTACATTTTAAGTAGGAGGGTGGGATCAAATAAAAGTGGGAGTGTCAATACGTTGAGATGTGAATGTGTTTGGGAGCGGGTCGTGGGTCAATTACACAGGAAAACACAGAAATAGCCTTCTCCTGTTGAATGGTGCACAATCCCAGACTTCCTTTTCAATTATCAACTGGACCAGTCTGCCATCTGTAAAAACAAATATGTGCCTTGCCTTGCCAGGGTCTGTTTTTTTTTATTTTTTATCTCTTTCTCCCTCCATTACATCTCAAAAAAAGGACAAGTTGGCAAGAGAAAAAAAGGAAAAAAAAAAACACACATTTGACTGGCTTGCTGCAGCTGCTCACCAAAGGAAAAGGAGGGGAGGCGAATGAGAGAAAGCCCTGATTGTCTTTGTTTTCCCAAAGTGTGGGGCGATTTTTCTCGCCTGCCACATCTGGCCGTGCTGTGAGGTGATGCATTGTTTTTTTTCCACGGGCTAGAGGGGCCGCAGAGAGCCCAGGGCCTGTCTGTTTCCTGGCCTGCTCCAGTTTATCACTGTATCTGCTCTCAGCGTTGCTCCTGCTATCTGGTATCCATCACAGCCTTCGCAAGGTGCCATGCATTATCACGCAGCACCTTCACTGGTTAAAACACCACTAATCATAATCAAAAAAAACTTTGCGCTACCTTTCATCTGCACTCGGGATGAGGTGTAATAATAGGCTGGATTATGCATGTTTTGGGATCATTTATTTTCATACGGCGAGGGCTACAAACAATGGTACGCATACAGGTAGCGCAAGGTTAGAGGTACTCGCAGTAAACAACAAAATGGCTGTTCTTGTTTGCATTGCGGGCTGTGATGAATGACCCTGCTGCACTCTGGTACTTTCTGTGGGTGTAGCCTGTGCATTCTGTTTGTACGTGATTGATTACGCATGCCTAATACTAGGTGCTCTAGGGAGTCGGACTAATTCGGTCCTGGTGAGAGGAATCTGAAGTAATTAGAGGCAGGACCTAATTACATCTATTTATTTAACGAGCATGTTCCCACAATCCCATAAAGCTCTCCATTAAAAGCTTCTAGTCTCAGGTGAAAGAGGCAGGGAAGAAACATCACACCTTTCTGTCTTAAACCTATTACGGTAATCAGCTGCTCTCAAGGTTTTGCAACCGGTTTCGCAGCCATTGTCCACTTGCGGTTCTTAATGCGGCGTCCATGAAAAATGTCTGTGTTAAGCCCAATTTATACTTCTGCGTCGAACCTACGCCGTAGCCTACGCAGAGACGCACAGGCCTACGCCGAAGCCTACGCTGTACCTGACGTGCACCTCTCCAAAAATCTAACAGCACGTCAATTCTACGCGGACCGCAAGCGCTGTGATTGGTCTGCTAGAACCCTTCCCTCCGTATGTACTTGAGTTTTGTGTGCGTTTACGAGCACTGTAATATAGTTTAATGTTACACCTTCTTATTTAAAATAAAACAAAGCAAAGAACAAGTGTCTTATTTATTATACTACATATCATTATACATCACTAGTTGTCCGTGACAATGTTGATCTGCCGTGTTACACGTCCTTGTGGAGATTGAAAGAATGCCATCTTCTCCTGTTCCGTTGTTGTCTCCTTTTTGTAGTTTTAAATGATGATTTAATGATTTGATATTTATTTGCCGCTATCACGGCTTCTTCGACGAGCCGCTTCTTCTTCGGCTTCTGCCGTGATACTGCGGGTTACACCAGCAACATGTCCGTGGATACTGTAGACTAGCGGTCCGCATGTGTACTGCACGTCGACGCGGACGATGACACAGAAGTATAAATGAAAACCGACGCACAGCTTACGGCGTTGAGGCTACGGCGTAGGTCCGACGCAGAAGTATAAATTGGGCTTTAGAGGTGAAAATAATAGCTTTCAGCACCAGGGAGGTTTCCAGGTCTCTGCAACGTCAATCCTATAGTCAGTTTTGGTGAGGTGGACAGCAAAATTGTGCCTAAAAGCAGAGACAGTTAAAATGATGAGGGGAAGCAGGGGATGCTTGGAGACTGACACACATCACAGATGTAATATGTGAAAATAAGGGCTAATAACGCATTTGGCATGCCGTGTGGATGTAAGAGAAAGGATTCTTTGGTTTAAAGGGGGCGATTTGCACACAAAGCCGGTGAAATGAAATTACATGTAATTTACTTAGGCAATCCGCGGGGCCTCTTACATTAAATAAACAATTATTTAATCAGCTGCGGGGAAATTAGGTGAACCCCTACTGACAATTTCAATTTCAGAAATCCTGCATCAACTTTTCAAGGCTCAGGCAGTACCATCGAAACGCCGTCGGCAAACATCTGGATACAATTGCAGACATATCGAACCATCAAGTCCTATCTTTGGTGGATGTAATACCGGGTTTACGCAAATCCGAAGTCTCTTGCTAAAACGTAATTGAGTCATAATTATATAATTCAGTTTGATAAATAAGGTTTAATATATTCTGTGAAAGCTTAATTTCTCCTGGAACCTGGGAGGTCATGGTTCAGAGTAATATTCCCACATCACATTCATTCACGTTGCTCTCGGAACGCTTCACGTCAGGATGAAGTCTTTAAAAAGCAGTAAGGATGGTCTCAAATCATCTGTAGTCAATCGGAAGGTTATTTAAGCACTTTACGTGTCGGAGAACATTTGTCACATTTCTTTTACAACAGGGAATATTTCTCAGGGTTCTATTTTTTGAAAGTCTGTAAAATTAAATTTTTTGAAAGTTTAAAGTCTGTATGAGATGAGATACCTCATAGCAGTGGGTCTCAACCAGTGGCCTGAGGCCCAATAGGGGGCCACAGAAAACCTCCAAGGGGCCCTCAAGATGACTTATCTAACTTAAAACAAAACAAGCATTAAAATCAGCGGAAACAACTAAAAATCAAGAAATGTCTTATTTTGATTCACTTCCTCCTTGTTCTTTCTTTGAAGAACCAGGGTTTTAACTGTCTGGGACGACATGGATGTATTTGTGATTTCTAGACCTGGAAAGTCATGTAAATTAAAAAAATAATTTTTGTAATGAATACACATATTTAAACCCATTTTTATGCTCTAAAATATTTTATCAGGTAGAAATTGTAAGACCTACATATCTTTGTTTTAAATCCTAATGGTTAATCCTTTTCCTGTAAATCATGAACTACTGGAAAAGTCATGTTATTTTTTTATTTCATTGGATATAAAGTGTGGTCTTAAAACTTCTGGAAATCTGAAATTTACAGAAACTGAGGCTGCGTTCCAGTTAATTTTTTTTATGCCCTTTATGCAAACTTTACTCCGTCTCGTTCACTCGGATGTACATCATTGATTACGTTGCATGAGTGCCCACTTCTGGCGGAACCCTTGGAATGGGCTGAATTGAAATGTCCTAAGCCCTTGATGACTTTGAATCCACTATGGAGTTGGTACATTGTTTACATTGTTTTCCCTTACGAATTTGTTTGATGCAGCATTCTATATGTATATAGGTATTCTTGGGCTGTTATAAATGGATTTTTTTTTTTTTTTAATATATATTATAGAGTTGTTTGGGGTGGGGATAAATTAAACGCTATCTGCGAATACGTCACAATCGTGTTGCATTGTGGTCTGTGGAGTGGCCTGAAGTGTGCATATGAAGCAGACTCGCTCCCACGGTCAAAATCGAGGGGTTGAGGGTCTGTCCATATAAACTTCCCTCGTTCACTTCACGAAGTGGAACGCACTTCAAAATGGCAGCGGGGATTCCCCCGAGGTGAAGTGCTTAGGGAAGTTCACGAGTGCATGTCTAAAAGTGGAGTGGAACGCAGCCTGAGTGTGTCGGCCTTTAAATATTGTTGCGGACAATGGGAGGTATTGGAATCAAAAAGGTTGAGAACCACTGCCAACTAGCCCCAATATCCCATATGTTAAATATATTAGTTGTGAATTGTGCACTGGGAATGCATCTACAGGAAATGAAAGACAGAAATGGAGGAAACTGTCAACCTGCCACAGTTGACCAGTTCCCTCGGCCCAATTTCAAGCCACCAAAACTCTCTGAGGAAATGGGCTTCAGCTTTCCGTTCAAAGACAGCCCTTCTGTTATCTCTATCCAAATCCCCATCCACCCCTTTGTTTTGCCCTGCATCGTACCGCTGATACACGAGACTATCTGAGCCTTGGCTTTCTCTCCAAATCAGATTGAATCGGAGGACATGATCAAAGACAGACGGGTCTCTATCTGGAAGTGTGAAGCACAGATATCCATTTGCACTCAGAGGGCTTATGGTTGTAGTCATGAGAGTAGCCTATTGTTCTGTAAAAATCAAAGGTCTCCCTCCTTCTTGTGCAAATAGAAGGCGGCTTTATGTATTCTGGAATAATCTATTCCAGAGGCCAAACAATGCTCCGTTCTCCCCTTACCGCTACTAAGGCATTAGGCCTTTTGACACTATCGCTACACCCGTATCCCTTATCTAGGTCTTCCTTAGATATGTGGTATCCTCTTCTGAGAAACAGTTCCGAGGACACATCCTGTCTCTGTGACAGGAGAGGAGATCCGGATACGTCGCAGCTGGCCTCTAAATGTGTCATCTGTCACCTCCATAAGGTCCTCTTCAATGCTGTTTGTGTCGACTCGTCCTGGATGTCATAACATAGGGCCAGCTGAACCGAAACAATAGTTAAAGTGACTGACAATGGTGGGCAGGAAAGAGAGCAAAGAGTTCAGGCATGACTTCACCGGCACACCTGCTCGTGTGTCACAGAGGCCAGTGGGGTTACTGGCAGTCACAGAAAGAGTGCCTGCTGATCTAGAAGCATTTTCTTGGATCTACAAATCAACATCTATTGAGACAAAAACAATAAATTCTGGTCTTGGATCAGTATTTCAGTATCAATGTTCATCATAAAAATTAAATGACCTACTTTGTGTTCTTTGATTAATTAAATGCTGGTTTTCAAAGTAGGTAAACATGATACTTAAGTATGAATAGATGACATGACCGTTTCTTTGGTACAAATTATGATAATTTTTTTTATATTAAAAATGTTTATTGATATGTATGTTTATTCTGATCATTTTGGAGGGCACAAAGACAAAAATGTCAAAGTGGAACAACTGCGCTGATTTTAAAATTAAGAAAAAAACTAATTAAAATAATTGAATTCTTGAACAATATTTTGACAAACCATTATTATTAGAAATTCAATTCAAACATATTATAGAAATATTATATACAACAACAAAACTGCTTCACTGCTTTTTAACATTTGTCAGCAGTCACATGCTGTAATCAAGTGCTGAAACATACAGGAAATTATAGAATAGAAATAGACCCTAATGACTGTCTCAAGGTTAAGAAGTCTCTTTAAAAAAATCAGACAATTAGACTTTTTTAGATTAATAATTTGTGATATTTGATAAATAAATAAATAGAATAAAAAAATATTGCAAACCACTTAAACTATATTAATTGTATTTTTACATATATTTTATAACCTTAAGAAATACAACGTAAATGTGTCTAAGACCATGCCACATGTTCTAAAGAATATTTAAGAAAAAAAATATTTTTCTTATCATAACCACCCATGCATGTTATTGACCTGTATTTATTTTAGTTTTGGCCTTTAGCCAGGTCACAAGCCAAATGAGGAATATTGCAGAAAAACAGATAAATAGAAGGATTGAGAGGTATCTTGTAAAATAAGACTTCACCATGGAACATTTTCCAAATATTTTCTGCAGGCCTGGGGCAAATAATACGTTTTTTTTTTCTTCTTCTTCTTTTAATTCTTCCCCAAACTACGCAAAATAGAGACTGTGGGAACTGCCACTAGCAAAACTATGGCACACTTTGCTTTAATAGTGTGTGCTGTAATATTGTGTAGAAAGAAGGACATAGAAACCTCAATTCACCTTGCCCTGAAGGGGAAACACAGGCCACAGAGACATGTGAAGCTGTCTATGTGTGGGAGAGAGACAGTCTATACTACACAACACTCGGCACCTGAATGTGAGCCTCTCCGTACACTAACAATGACAGCATTTTTTCCACTCAACTAATGTTTCTCTGCTGTATATTTCACATAAGCTTGCGAAAGTAAGCTGTGAGCTGCTGTACGTTTGTGGCTTTGAAATAAACAACAAGTTACGAGAACACCACTGTTGAGAATGACTTAAGCTGAAACGAAGTAAACCACATGCACACACACTGAGGTATTCACACCTAGCAAAAGCACACAAACTCTTGCTTTCCATTTATGTGCAATTAAGCCAACTGGAATATACTCGAAAATATAACCAGAGCTTTTCAGCTCATATCAGTTTCACTGTCAGACATGGAGCATCACAATAATTGCCCTGTAACTCAGAACCCAATATTTTACTGCGCTCAGAAAAAATATCAAATTCACAAGGATAACACTCATACGCTTCACCTCAGAGAACAGTCTGGCAAATGTACCCACTCAAACGCAGAGAGAGAGAGATTTTGTGGTGTAGGCAGTCACTGCGTGGGATCTGATACAACAGTGACACCATTTCACTTGATAAACATGGTCAGATCTGGTTGAGGCAGCTTGCTGCTCCTGGATCAGGGGTTCAGGGTAGGCGACAGACATTACTTTCAATATAAAAGTGACTTTTGGAATGATTTGAGATTTTTTTTTCCCTCTTAATCTGATCATTTGAATGAAACTATCAGACTATAATTAACGGCAACATGCCATTTATGCATTTGTCACTCACCAGATGGTCTTAACGTTATTTTTAAAATGGTCTTTCATCAGATTTGCATCAATATATTATACAATGTATAATGGGACACATTAGAAGAAATCAACTTGGCAACTTTTTAAGAAATATGTATAATGAACCTTTCCCTGATTGTACTTTAATTACTTCAAAAGCCCTACTTTTATTTGTTCTCTTACTTTTCTGAATTTCATTACTTGGTAATCAACAATAAGTTATAAAAAACTATTTTCATAACTCTAAAGAGATAACAGAAATATTTTTTTTTAATAAATGCCATAATGCAGAACTGAGATGATGTTGAATAAGACATTAACAAATATAATTTTTTTTACAGGCAATAACACAAAGTTGCTTTTGCATGTGACAATAAACAAAATATAATACTACTCGTTTCATACCAATTAAACTGTGATATTTATACCTTAAATGTAAGGTTTTGTAACATCTGACGAGGAACATCTTGCAAAATCAGGAACAGCTTCTCTTTCTTGGGGCAGCTAAACTAACTTTGTCATCATGAGAAATAACAAACATTAGCTGTTTCCATCCAAAATTACGAATTAAACTTATGCACAAAATTGGAATATCGCATAAGAAATTTGCAAATAAAGCACTGTTTCCATCCAGTGAGTTGAAGAGAACAAAATCGTCACTTCCTGATTAACTTGCGCTAAATATCATGAAGAAAAATTAAGTTTGCTGCAGTAGGAGAAGGCACTGTATATAAACATTTTTGTATACAATAAATTACGAGCTTCAGAGCGCGCAGACGAAACACGGTCATGTTATTTTCGGAGACTACGTTCGAGTTAATTATAACAAAGCACTTGGACGAGACTTTGCTCAAGCATTTTAGAATGACAAAACTAGCATTTCAGATGCTGTGCAATGAGATCGGTCTGTTGGTTTGTCCAGTTTTATGCTGTCCCACTGCAAAGTCACATCTTTTTTGATGCGCATTCAGGAAAAAATAAGTGTTTCCATCGTAGATTATGCACATGTTTTCTTACCAGATAAGAAATGTATCCGACTTAGTTGAGTGCATATGTCTTTTTATGTGCATTTTTAGAATTTATGCGCATCTTGGTGTTTCCATCCAGAGTTTTTTTAGGTGAAATCCCAAAATGCACGTGAAAATAGGTGGATGGAAACACAGCTATTGATAAAGCAGTCAAAACTACCATCTCAATAGAACATTTGCAGGAGACAGAAGATTAACTCAAAATGACAGGAAAAACTGGAGAGAAAAGGGGGTAAAGAAGATGAAAAAATTATAAGCTGCGGGAAGGCAATGCCCCACTAATCTAAAATTAGCAGTAGCGTGACAAACTCCAAGGGGCTCAAACTGAGATCCTCCATCATGTTGCCCAGAAATCATTCACCCACTCAGAGTACACAGGAAGGGACCATCAGCCAGCAACTAACACTAATGAAGCCTCCATGGAGCTTCTATAGTTCAGTGCCCATCAGCTCAAATCACTATACATCGACACTGAGCTCAGACAAAACGCTCCTGACTGACACTACAGCACAGCGGTGTTTGGCTGTACATTAAGTTAAAGTACAAGAAAACCAAAAGGAGCAAAAAGGCATGAGGAACATTTCAGACATTATTTAATAATGAACAATGTTCATTGACTACACTGAGAAGTTGTTCTCTTTGTCTGTTTGAATGGGTAAAGTGCAGCTTAGCGAAACCACTACATGATTTGATAAAACTAACGCGATGTGTTCATTGCACAGCAAGGCTGGGGAATGTTCGGAAAGTGTATTATTCGTGGGACTGGCTTCGCAAGTAGAGTGCCTAAGCAGTTTCATGGGTTGTAATTGCCTAGCAACCCTGGACAAGTGAGCTTTCGAAATTAGCTGCTAAAGAGTGGGAGACTTTTGAGCTAGTTTGAGTAAATTTCATTGTGCTAAATTTGGATAATTACGGGAGTTTTCAGGCACTGCGGTAATGAATGGCACTTTGTTGTATTAAATCCGGGGCTAAATGGCTGGAATATGGCAAAGACATATTGGAGGATGGGGGCCAACACCTCCATCAGTCTGCAGGCAATGACTGAGATTCCACTGTAAGAACCTCATGAACCCAATCAAGTCATAATAAAGCTCTGATTGAGAGGGAAGTTCCTGGAAGTGTGATTGCATGGAGAAATAGGAGAAGGACAAAACAGCCCATGATAATTATTCCACTGTAGAACATTACAGCATTATAATCTGATAATTTGCAATGAGAAAAATACAACATACTCACTTCATAGTAAAATAATTCTTAACTAGAAAATGAGAAGATAAAAATACTAGGGCTGTCAATTTAATATGTTCATGTAGTAAAATGTAGTAAATGCTCAGTAAGAGTTTTTGAAATTTCTTTCATGTTCACCCTCTATATGATAATCACAAATACAGTAAAAAAAGCAATGTGAAATGTTTTTACAATTGAATATAACTATTTTCTATTTAAATCTATTTGAATATATTTCATTCCTTTGATGGCAAAGCTGAATTTAAAAGATTTTTTTATGAATAGAAAGTTCAATAGAACAGCATTATTTGAAATACAGGTGCATCTCAATAAATTAGAATGTCGTGAAAAAGTTAATTTTTTCTTGTAAGTTATTTCAAAAAGTGAAACTTTCATATATTTTAGATTCATTGCATGTAAAGTAAAACATTTCAAAAGTTTTTTTTTGTTTTAATTTTGGTGATTAGAGCTTACAGCTCATGAAAGTCAAAAATCAGTATCTCAAAATATTAGAATATTTACATTTGAATTTCAATTAATGACCATCCCTACAGTATAAATTCCGGGTATCTCTTGTTCTTTGAAACCACAATAATGGAGAAGACTGCTGAGTTGGCAATGATCCAGAAGACGAACATTGACGCCCTCCACAAAGAGGGTAAGTCACGGAGGGTCATTACTGAAAGGTGTGGCTGTTTACAGAGTGCTGTATCAAAGCATATTAAATGCAAAGTTGACTGGAAGGAAGAACTTGGGTAGGAAAAGGTGCACAAGCAACAGGGATGACCGCAAGCTTGAGAATACAGTCAAGCAAAGCTGATTCAAACACTTGTGAGAGCTTCACAAGGAGTGGACTGAAGCGGAGTCAGTGCATCAAGAGTCACCACGCTCAGACGTCTTCAGGAAAAGGGCTACCAAGCCACTTCTGAACCAGAGACAACGTCAAAAGCGTCATACCTGGGCTGTGGAGAAAAATAACTCAGTGGTCCAAAGTCCTCTTTTCAGATGAAAGTAAATTTTGCATTTCATTTGGAAACAAGGTCCCAGAGTCTGGAGGAAGAGTGGAGAGGCACAGAATCCATGTTGCTTGAAGTCCAGTGTGAAGTTTCCACAGTCAGTGATGATTTGGGCTGCCATGTCATCTGCTGGTGTTGGTCCACTGTGTTTTCTGAAGTCCACAGTCAACGCAACCATCTACCAGGATATTTTAGAGCACTTCATGCTTCCTTCTGCTGACAAGCTTTATGGAGATGCTGATTTAATTTTCCAGCAGGACTTGGCACCTGCCCACACTGCCAAAGGTACCAAAAGCTGGTTCAATGACCATGGTGTTACTGTGCTTGATTGGCCAGCAAACTCGCCTGACCTGAACCCCATAGAGAATCTATGGGGTATTGTCAAAAGGAAGATGAGAGACACCAGACCCAACAATGCAGAGGACCTGAAGGCCACTGCCAAAGCAACCTGGGCTTCCAAACCACCTCAGCAGTGCCACAAACTGATCACCTCCATGCCACACCCAATTGAGGCAGTAATTAAAGCAAAAGGAGCCCCTACCAAGTATTGAGTACATATACAGTAAATTAACATACTTTCCAGAAGGCCAACAATTCACTAAAAATGTTTTTTTTTTTATTGGTTTTATGAAGTATTCTAATTTGTTGAGATAGTGAATTGGTGGGGTTTTGTTAAATGTGAGCCTAAATCATCACAATTAAAAGAACCAAAGACTTAAACTACTGCAGTCTGTGTGCATTGAATTTATTTAATACACGAGTTTCACAATTTGAGTTGAATTACTGAAATAAATGAACTTTTCCACGACATTCTAATTTATTGAGATGCACCTGTATAATTATTTTCTAATTATGTAAAATCTCCACTTGACACTTTTAATCAATTTAATGCATCCTTGCTGGATATAAGTATTTCTTTCAAAAAAAAGAAGAAAAAGAAAAAAAAGGAACAGTAGTGTATAAAACATATATTTAGTAATACATTATAAAATAATACAAATTAACATAGTAATTACTATTTACATACAGTATAAATAAATGATTACAATTTATATGGTCACACTTTATTTTAAGGTCCAATTCTCGCTATTAACAAACCTTTAACTACGACTTTGGCCTCAATAAACTAATAACTAATTTGCTGCTTATTAATAGTTAGTAAGGTAGTTGTTAAATTTAGGTATTGGGTCAGATTAGGAATGTAGAATATGGTCATGCAGAATATGTGCTTTATAAGTACTAATAAACAGCTAATATGTTAATAACAGGCATGCTAGTAAGTAACTAATTAATAGTAAGAATTGGTCCCTATATTAAAGTGTTACCATTTATATGTATACATTATAAACACACACATTGACAAATTAACATTTAATTATACCTCCTGCCCTCAACATATATATTGACATATATGTGAAAAATTGAATTAAAATTTATAATAATCTGCAGTCGTAAAAAAGGGAAAAAGAGGAAATGGAAGTAAAGGAAGAGGATATGAAATAGAGGATAAGGAAGTAAAGTCTTTCTGAAGTCGGTCACAGCCTCTTGGCCATGTTCACCTTGACCCCGCTGGCCTGACGAGCTCTGCTCATTTCCCAACACTGGGCTCCTTCCCCACCACTGAGCTAATCAGAGCAGGCAGGTCACACAGACCAGCGTCCGCCAAACAGGCCAGCAGTGGAGGAGGAGAATCTATTTTAGAACACAATTCTGGGCCTTCACATTCAAAAAGACACATGGAGACATGAACGGTGTAATTTGTTCCCTTCCTTTCAACCATTATGCTTTTACTGTACTAGTAAAATTTAACCAGTCATATGTCCGAAAAGTTACTGGAACAAAATCTATGGCCTCCGAACAGGAAATACATTACTTTTCTGTACAGAGTCACCAAGAATACAAAAAGTTGCAAATGCAATGCTAGCCAAACTGCAGAAACTGACCATTAACTCACTGCTCAAACATACAGATATGATGAAACCATCTAAATCTGATTTAAAACAATTATACTTATATACTACATGTGTTGGACTGTTCCTCAGGATCCAGATAGCACAGTGTTTTTAATGGGAGCGAGCAGCGCTAAGGTCCATTACCAATTCCATCTGGAAGAGTGTCGAACTACAGGGCACCCCCATCTGCCCTCAGGCGAATTGAATGACTAGCCTGTTTCCAATTTTCACACCGACTCTAATATCTAAAAGATACCTACATCCAACCTCTTTCTCATCTGGTGCAACTGACCCTCTTAACAATGAAACAACTCATTCAGCATTTTTTTTCTGTGCCTGTAACACACTTTCTGTCTTGACCTTTGCTGCTAGCTAGCATTCATGCAAGCCATTGTTAATTACCTCTCCAAATGCTTAAATGTGCTGGATTGCGGACGTTTAATTAATGTAGCCACTGTAAATCCCATCTGAGAGCACCAGAGGCAGGAGATGAAGGGGTTTGATGTGTAGGCATTTTTTGACACTTTGATTTTTAATAAAGTGTTGAAAGTCAAGCACACAAATATTCGACTGTCTAGCACAGATGAGAGTCTTGACCCTTATTTATTCAGTAAATGAAATCCAATATCTATTACACTGAATATACTTTTATGTTTGCACCTTGTCATAAACCTGGCACTGAATAATCAAGATATTGACCTCTCAAAAGTTACAAATACTGGATAAATCTCACTAATAGAATGTTGCATGTAGACGGTTTCAACAGCAACAACATAAACAAACGTTACTGCGCATGCACGCTTTTGTGGCCCTAACTTAACTTCCAGTAGACATCCAAATAGAATCAATAAAAACAGCTAAGTCCCTCAAGAATAGATCATTTTTTTATAACAAGCAAAATATGTTTGCTGCGTAAATCAGACGGACTTATTAAAAATGCAAAGTCATTCTCTGCCAGCAGGAGGCGCTTTAAAGCGGGAGAACTAGAGGTTTCTCCGGTAACGGCTGTAGACAAAGCAGCGCTGAGCTTACACACGCTGCTTTATCAGGCATATAACATGCAAGATGAAATGAAAATGACATCGAACATTTTCGAAAGACAGTATTCCTTCAGAAATACAGTGATATAAAAACACCCGCACCTCGTTTTGAGTTTTAAACGTGCATTACGTGCTCATGTTTATTCAACAAAGCCTTTTGGAAAATCGGTCAGTTTTGATATCGTGGCAGGTCCCCAACAATAAATAAATGTATGGGAAACACATCCCACAGCACAACAACTGCCCAACTTCATTACTCATCACTTTAACTTTAACTGCGTTTGTATCCGGCGCCACTAACCAGACCGATTTTCATTTTTAAATGAACTATCACTTTATATATAATTACAATTAACATTTTGATATAATTTATACATTATATCCTTATATATTTTTTAGGGCTGTCAATCGATTAAACGATTGGCATGAGTTAACTCGCGATTAATCACAATTAATCACACATATTTATTTGTACTAAATGTACCTTAAATTAATACTTTTCAAATTTTTAATACTCTAATCAACGTGGGCATGGACAAATATGGATGCTTTATGCAAATGTGTGTTTATTATTATTGAAACCATAGTCAACATACAGCATGAAGAGTAGACATGTTTGAAAGGTCATAGATGTTTTTTCAAAGAACTTGTTCATGTCTATTAGACATGAAAAAAGAATGGCTAGTTTAAAAAGACTATGGAAATACAGCTGTAAAAAAATTGAGAATGCATTTATTAAATATTATTACATGATGCGCAAATGAGTGATCAGTCTTTTTATGAAACAGATGGAAGGTCTGAATTTTCTATAGGAGGTAAATACTGACCACAAGCTGTTTTCTGTGGTTACTGAATGTCGCTGATGAGCATTATGGGAGATGGCCATTCTCTGAGTATCTCTCCTATAGAAATGAGCACAGCAGCTGTGATCAATACATGAATTACAATTTCGTTCTTTTTCTCTGCTCTTGAACACACTTTGTGAGGAGAGCGTGCTCATTGCATGCCTGGAGTTGGGCTATGCTAGTGGGCTTACAACAAACAGGCGCAGGCTTGAGCATGACCCGGTACGCGTCGGTGGCTGAGTGGATCGAAGCCTATCTAGCGTGGGCAGTGATCAAAACAGCCGTGAAGGAAATTGATGGAAGTGGAGTGCTGGGTCACAGTGTTCTTTTTCACAGAAGTCTTATGACAGTGAATCTTTGAACCAAAAGAATTACAGATTACAGAACTAGATTTCTGCTCTAATTATTGAATTCCGATGCATAGGATGACCCTCGATTTGGGCATAGAGGGATTGGATTACTGATCTATTTCAGTTGGCAGTGCAAAGTGGAAGAAAAGACAGTCTGAACCCACCAGAGACCACTGAATGCGGTAAATGTAATCTAAACATGCACTACGAAAAACTAAGACATACCCATTCTTTTACAAGTTTTATCTAGACAAAAAAGTTTTTGGTAACACTTTAGATTAGGAAACACAAGTACACTATTAACTAAGAGCTTTACCTCAATAAACTCCTAATTTGGGGCTTATTGATAGCAAGTAAGGTAGTTGTTGTAGTCGTTATGTAGCGGTAAGGGACATAAAATATGGTCATGCATTAATGTGTGCTTTATAAGTACTAATAAACAGCCAATATTTTATAGTTTTATACAGAATTTTTATTTTATTTTTTACAGAAAAAAATGCTGCATGTGATATAGGGGTGTAAGAAAATATCGATACACGTGAGTATCGCGATATTTTGTTTGGCGATACTGTATCGATTCTCAAAAACGGAATATCGATATAAAAAAAAAAAATCATACAGGATTCATGGCAGTTGTTTCGTTTTGAGTTCATATCCTGACCGCTAGAGAGCAGTCTTCATTTCTGAACTTAAACAGTGACAGGAAATACTAGCATTGGAGCACACCACTAATGTTAGTGTTAATATAGTTCGCTGCCAGTAATGGAGGATGAAAGAACTGTTCCAGCTCTCGTTTCAGTGTACAAAGCTGAAGTGTGGCGTCATTTGGGCTTTTGTGGTAATGTCCGCCCCGGGACCGCAGCGCGGGCGTCACCTCGGTTCCACCGCTTGCCGCGTCCCGTGTTGAAGAGCCTTCGCGGGCGGGCGGCAGGGTAGCTGCGCGGCTGCAGCTTTCTCTCGTGTCGGGGGCGTTTTGTGCAGTTGGGGCGGTGCTCGCGTCGCGGTCTCGGCGATTCCACGCGGAACATAAATACAAACTGAAACACCTGTGAAATCCAAGTTGAAATGTTCTGAGAATGTTCAACATCTGTATTTATTTTATTGTTTTACATTTGTTTTGTTTTCATTAGGAATCCAGCAAGCACTTTATTTTTCATTAATACTAAGCAGATGTAATTTTTTGTTCAGATCAAAATGTTATGACGTATATTACAATTGTAAACTTAAACTGTGAACCTTTAAAGCAAGGTCTAAAAATATATATGGTCTTTTTTTATAAAATACATTTTATACATACATTTAACTAGAGAATCCTGCAAGCACTTTAATTTTCCCCCCTTGACTCGTACTGTATAAAAAGTGGTTCAATAATGTTGAATGTTACAGGGACTGATTATTGCAAATGCAGATCCCAGTGTGTTCTGGTTAAACAATTTTTATTTATTTATTTATTTAATGCTAAGGTTTGCATATAGTGGTGTGCTCTTAATGACAGCTTTCCTAAAAATATATCCTATTCCTAAAATAAGAAATATCCCAATATATCACCTTGCTTACAGTATCGCAATATATCGTAGTGCAACCCCTGTATCGTGATACGTATCGTATCGCCAGATTCTTGCCAATACACAGCCCTAATGTGATATGTGGTTTAATAACCATAATTCATATATAATTATTTTAAATGGTTTAAATTGTAAAACATTCAGTTTCTATTTCTGATTAGATGAGCCGCATTTAAAGCAACTAATTTGTTCTACACAAAATAATGACAAAAGAAAAGATAATCAAAATACATAAAATTATTAAATATATAAATTCCAAGTTGCTTGGCAACTGTAAACAACCTACAGATAAGCTAATGAACTAAATTACTTGGCTGCTCATCATGACTAAAATGCCCCTTAACCTTGATTAAAAAAACACAAAAAAAAAACAGTGCAATTCAAGACCTTGAATGTGTTGTTGCTTTATCGAATGGCCTGAAAAACATCAAACCTATCCTTGAAGAAATGGCAAGAGTTTCACTTTGTCTGCCAAAATGTCCTTCTACTAAGCAATCCCTTGTTGGATCCATCAACTTAAGTGGTTAATGTATGTGGAATACAGAATTCTTTTCAGTCAAATCAATAAAACTGCTAATAGTCTTAAATACTTTACAAGCTTTATTAACCTAACACCTACTTTATTTCCTTTATGACATGAGCTCTATTTCAGACATAATAAACCCAGCAGACACGTGGTCTGAATGTCTCTGATGCACATTACGCAAAAGGTGGACACGACGGACCAATCAAAACACGCGGGACCAGTTCATTTCAGGTGTCACTGCTGTTGATGCCACTGGTAAGAGACCTTATGACATCATGGGACTCGAGGGACCTAATTCACCTTTGTAACTAGAGTCTGTCAAAATGCCAAACTCGATCGATAATTGAGTGAAAGGTCAGTGTGGCCTCTCTGAGCAGGATTCAATACTTAATTACTAGAGCTGACCTGCTGTACGAATTTGAATGGGTATTTAAAGCGCGAGGAACATTTGCCACATGACATCAGCAAGAATGAATGAAGCTTCAGGTATTTATAAATGCTTAAGGAAACACACGCCTGTGCATCATTGGTCAAATATGACAAGGTCTATAGAAGGAGGACTTCACGGGGATGCTAAAAGGCAAATAAAGGGGTATGCAAAGCTTTAACCATTTATTAATTTGATTCCTGTTATTTTGCTTGGCTCAGATGTGACATGTGTGTTTTCAATTGCCCTGCTGGATATCCCACTGTGAGCAATTACATGCATGTGTGTCTACTCCAGACAGTTTGACAGACCGGGTAACATAAGTAATTATGTTTGGTCTATTTGTTGATGCTGTGTGTGTGTGTGTGTGTTTGTGCGCAGGATGTACGCGGGGAAGAGTCCACCCTTTCTACACTTAAGATTTGAGATGTATACCTTACACCTATCATATGACTCAGCATTTGTCATGTCAGGGCTAGTCAACTTCGGAAAGGTCAAGAGTCACATCAAAAAAAAAAAAATTACTTACAATAAAAATAATATTATTATATTACATTAAATAATTTCTGTGAACATGTTGAAACCCATTTAAACAATTAAAATAATAATAATAATAATAATATTTATATATATATTATTTCACTATTATTTATAATCCTGCATGTTCTGCACGGCTCTGTGTGAATGGAGCAGACGTGCGGGTTTTTTTACTACATACACAGCGCGCGTGATTTCAGCGTCTGCCGTCTCAATGAGGACATAAATACATGAATAATCTAATGTATAGATAAGACTCCTCTATCATATGTTGCTGCCTTCATTACTGTGCTATAGGCTACATTTAAAAGAAATGCCTTTTAATTTTATAGTTATATATAAATACATTTACTTGTTTTCATTAATGTATTTTACAACAATACAAAGAGCAATGTGTAACATTTTACCAGATTTGGTCCTACACTTATTCACTTTTATTTGTCCCCCACTAAATAATATTATTTCACTAAATGTTTAGATTTTATAAAATTGTGCACTCATGATTTTTAATAACTTTTGCTGCTAAATTATCCACTAACTTAGTTTATAATAGTATTTTTGTCATAGTTTATGATTATTTTTTTCATTTGTTATTTTTCATTAAAATTAAGTCTATATTTAGTAGATTGAGTTTAACACAAAAGAGTGATGATCAGGTCAACACACAGAAGTATAGAAATTCTACATTGATTTAAAAAAAAAAAAGCACTGGTATTGGATCGGATTCAGCCGATAATCCGAATTTTTCTGGATCAGATTGGAACGGGTCTGAAAAAATAGTATTGTTGCATCCCTAATTTCAAGTGCATTAAATACAGTGCAAAACATTTTTTTATTTTTTTTTAGAATGTGTTGGTGATGGCAAATTAAAAGAAGTCTGTCATCAGTGCAAAAACAGCTTCACACATTTGGTGCAACCTAACAACAAAAAACTCAAAACTGCATTGTACTGCATTACTGCATTATAAATTCATATAAGATGAATCACGTTTGAAGCCATTCAAGCATAAAGTGAAAGTGATGTGACATACGGCCAAGTATGGTGACCCATACTCGGAATTTGTGCTCTGCATTTAACCCATCCAAAGTGCACACACATAGCAGTGAACACACACACACCATGAACACACACCCGGAGCAGTGGGCAGCCATTTAAGCTGCGGCGCCCGGGAAGCAGTTGGGGGTTCGGTGCCTTGCTCAAGGGCACCTCAGTCGTGGTATTGAGGGTGGAGAGAGCGCTGTACATTCACGCCCCCCACCTACAATTCCTGCCGGACCCGAGACTCGAACTCGCAACCTTTGGATTATGAGTCCGACTCTCTAACCATTAGGCCACGACTTTCCCCGCAAAGGGGAATTTAAAGTCAATATACCTGCACACCTGTGACCACAAATCAGCCGAATATTTATATTAATGCACCAAGGTGCAATGTGATGACAATAATAAAAAAAAACAATCCTTTGAAGGCTGTGTATTAAGTAGCGCTAGTTTATATTACAGATTCTATTCACCTCTCTAAAAGAATGTTTCTAACAAGTAAAACACTGACAACAACCAAGGCCACATTGGCAAAATTCTGATACCTTATGTGCTAATGTCAGCCAACATCTAGTCTCAGCCTCAGACGTCACGCCCATGGAACGTTGGCTAAACGTCTGATGCATATGGCACACTTATCTGGAAACACTTCAGGAGTGTCGATGTCGTCGTCGGATTGGTTGAATTATACAGGATTTCCGGGAGCGTTCTTTAACGTTCCACCTGGAAACAAAGATGCTGTGGCGCCAAACCCCCTCACGAAAGAAGAAAGCCGTCGTGTTTACAACTGTGACGACAAACGCTTATCAGGATCAAATAAACGCTGGATTTTCAAAAGTATGTAAAATATTTAAAGTTCGCGGGATAGAATCTTTAAAATACATCCGAGAGTTACACAGTCTGTTATTGTGGCGACATTTCCACGCCCCCGAAACGTGACGCTGAACGAATCGAACTGTGATTGGTTGTTTGACATGTCAGTCAAACGGCCTCATGGGCGGGCCTTGGTCAATGAAAGCTACCATACATTCCAGACCTTCAGCCGTCTGGCTACGCGAGACTAGACAACATCTGACAAAAGGTACGCCCAGTTTCAACAACAGATCACTTCAGAGCATGGCTAAGATGCCAGAGCATAGGCAGAAAACTCGAAAATCAATTTAAGTGTTCTGGAGGCCACTGCCCATGCAAGAGTGGAGAAGAGAAATAGATTTTCTGCTTCTCGCAGGTGGCCACCTTGACATTTGCAGGCACTGCGAAACTGTGAGTAAAAGAGACGTGTTCTTAAAAAGTGCCTCAGGAGAGCTAACACCTCATCTTAATGGAATAGTTCACCCAGAACTAAAAATACTCATCACGCTCATATTGTTCCAAACCCATATAACATATGACTCTCTTTGTAAAAATCAACTAGCACTTGGTGGAACACCTGCTTTGGGGTTGCAATGGAAGGAAGGATAAAGCCAACCTCAAATGTAAAGTGAACTGAAATTGTACTTTAATTAATTATTTAAGTTTAATTTAAAAATGTAAAATATTACATAATAGAAAAATGAATGTGTATGTGTGTGTGTGTGTGTGTGTGTGTGTGTGTGTGTGCATTGCACAATATGTAATAAGATACAAAAAATAGTACATTTCAACTCAGGCCTCTGTAGCTCAGCTAAATGGGTAAGTAAATTATACAACAGAATTTAACATTTAATAATATATAATAACACATCAAAAATATAATATTATATAACATTATTATGATTTTAAAATAAATCAGATGCAAAATAAATTATATCTGTTTATCCTAAAGCCTTGTCTGCTTACCCATTAAAGCTCATATATAGGGGTGAGTGCCAGAATTTTATTTTTTTGGTGAACTACTCTGTTAAGTCAAGAACAAAAGTTTTACTCATTAATTAAACCAAGTGATATAAAATGAGAGTGAGACAGAAGAGAGAGAGAGATCTGGGAGAGAACCAGAGTCTCCGGTTTTCAATTCCATTGTTTTATATCCCCTGTGATATATTCTTCATGAGAATAAAGACTGTGCTCAAGCATCAGGAGAGGATGAGGGAGAATAAAACCCCTCAGAAATGAGAGCTGAGGGTTGCAGCTGCAGCAATGCTATTTAGAAAGCATTGCGTCACTGCGAGAGGGGGCTTACTAGTATCAGACATGGTAAACCCATCCGATATTAATGTCCTATTCCTACACGCCCTGCGCTGGGAAAACAGCAGCACTCGTACAGCATACAAACGCACTGGGACAATGACAAACGATGGGAGAGCTGTGAGCTATGAAGGCACAGGCGCATATGCGCATGCTGCGGCTGTAAGTGACGTCTGACGCAGTGGGATAGCAACTGACACGTCTGAGAAAGGATTTTATTTAACTTTGTTGGGCTGTGGGCTGGCAGTTACAATTCTAAACATGTAAAACAGAGGCTTTTAATGCAGAAGCCACAAGTTTGATTCCTTCCTGTGTTATGCATCCATTCCCTTCCTTGGACTTGCTTTATAAGCAAAAGTAGAAAAAAGTCAAATTAAAGTACACACTAAGAGGAAGAAAAGTGTTCATTAGTGTTGGTACTCTTGTCATCACCGCCAGCTGTGTTAGGTCATGCCCTTTGGGTGGGTGGCCAACCCACTCCTATCATGTGCCAGGGGTGGGACACGGGTAACAATGATTTGCCCGTCTTCTTGCCTCACCACAAACATGCACATACAGAGACAAAAACACAGCAGTAGTTTCTGCACATCTGCTGATTGACCTTCTAAACGGCAAAATACTTGTAAATATACGACACAGTTTTGAATGAACTCATCTAAGTAAATGCCTGGACAGGAGGTACAAGCTTAGTGCTTCACCTCTTCCACAGTGACTCAGCATTTCTGAAGGAGGGGAATCCCCCACACACAGCTGTCTTCTACCTGTTTATTCTCATTTCCATTTTCCAGTTCTGTGAAATGGTGAAACTGTGATTCAGTGATTAATAGACTTGGTCTGTGTCGCGTCATAGCTGTGTGGGTGGAGTCGGCGTGGGGGAACACAGTCCTTTCCCCCTCATTGAAAAAGCATGGTGTTGACCCAGAATGGTCTACATAAAATCATTTCTGCTGCTTGACAGAGCAAGATACGTAGAAAAACTGAGCCGTATTGGGTCGGACTGTCCGTACGGGATCTGTGACTGGACAAACGACCCAACGGAATGGCCAGAGAGGTGTCGTTTTCCGTCATTTTTTGTGATTGAGTCTCCAGACAAGAGACCGCTTACTACAATCCTATACGTGGCGGCTGGTGAAAGTAAACATTTGTCGTTTTGTTTTGCTTAATTTTAATAAAGTGATAAAGACTAGAGTAAAAGCCTGTCATACTTTTTTATTGATACAGGCTATTAAAAATAATTTTATCATTGACAAAACATAGGTAACATTAAAAGGTCTACTGAAGTGCCTTGAAATGCGCAGCGTCATTCTATGTGGTGTGTGCTATAGCCAAATCATTTTCACAAATACACGTCGTAAAATAAAACATGAAAATATCCCTTACGAAATTAACTGTGGTTAGAACCAAAAAACATGGTTACTATAGGTAAACCATGGTAAAAACAAATTAAACATGTTTTGCTACACTAACCATAGTTTAACCATGGTATTTGTAGTAAAATTGTGGTTATAGGCTGGTATAACTGGTAATAAAAACGCCCACAAAACATGGTTAGCCTACTATACTTTTACTATAGTAATACCATTGTTAATTTTCGTAAGGGATTGTGTATAATAATATGAAATAAATGTTTCAATAGATTATGACATTTACATCGCAAAATATAAGGGAGTGACTTTTATTTGATGTGAAGGGTTACTTTAAGCCCATCAGAACTGGGTTGCGGTGCAGGGGGACGGGACTAATGGCAGGTCATTGCAGGGTAAGTAGTGTAGCCTATCTAGAGTGCATATAAATATGAATATTATGCTTGATATGTTTTATACGTTGTATATCCATAACTAACTGTTACTGTCGGAGTTCTAATGATGTGTGCTACCCGCTCAGATTTCTACCACCGTCTGTTTATTCGGCAGTATATAAATCTTCAGATCATTTTTTTAAAACTTATTAGAGGTACAGAACGCCACACAGCAACTTTTCGGCATTGCACCAAGCAAAAATCAATCGAACTCATAAAAAAAAGTAAAGATCAAGTGCCTAAACAAGGTCTCCGTGCATTAATTCGAATGGTTTGTTTTCCCCCACGGCATAAACTGATATGACGTTTTTGTGGGCGTTCCCAGCAATGCCGACCAAGTCTATACAGAATTGTAATTCAAATTTGAATGTGAGGAACTAGAATCAAAATTAATTATAATTCAAAGAAACCCATACTATTTTTTTTAAACAAGAAAAGCAAAAAAATTGTCAAAACAAACTTTGAATGATAAAGCCTAGTTTGAAAGTTTTGAAAAAAAGTGAAGCTTTAAAAGTGTAATGGACATTTAGAACGATAGAACGCTAGATAGAACGCTAGATAGATAGATAGATAGATAGACATAATGCTAGATAGAACGACAGAGACATAGATAGATAGAACGCTAGACAGACAGACAGACAGACAGACAGACAGATAGATAGAACAATACAAAGACAAATAATCAAACAGACAGAACAAGAGAACAATAGAACAACAGACAGATAGATAGATAGATAGATAGATAGATAGATAGATAGATAGATAGATAAAACAACAGATAGATAGAATAACAGACAGAATAATACAAAGTAGGGCTGGGCGATATGACGATATTATCGTATATCGACAATGTCTCGTAAGTATCGCGATGTCGATGTCAACAGTCAGGTAACAGACGATTATCGACATTATCTGATGTTTTTTTTTTTACAAATTATAAACCTAGTAAGTTGCAAAAAATATTTTACACAGCCCATAGTCACCATACAGGTCTTTTTGCATGCAAGAATTAAATAATTTAATAGGAGGGTTGGGAATCGAAAAGCTATTCCTATTTTGGAAATCAGATCAGATGCGTAAGGTCATGAATCGGTATTACTTGTTATAAAATAAAATTTTGATTCTGCTTCTCAATTCCTGTATGCACACTTATTGTGATTTCAAAAGATTCAACTGCAAGAAGACGAAATAGAACTCACTTCTGCACTCGCGCGCTGTTTTCTGTGCAGAGCACACACATACACAAAGCGCTCACACGAAAGCCACCTCTTATATAACACTGGACTGAGCTCTCTTTCTCGCATTCTTACACATTCGAATGGACAAATACACAGAATTATATCTAAATATCCCATAAATGCAATCGGTTATGTCTTAAGTGAACATAAAGAGGGTGTATTGGATCCGTGCATTGACAGCAGCCGCTGCCGCCAGTCATTAATGTTAATCAAAGAACAAAAGAAAAGAAAATCCCTCACTGATCTTGACTGAATCACTTTTGTAACCTCAGTTTATATTTTATCTGCCTGTTGTTCGGCGCTGACTACTGTAATGGCAACGTGCATCTGTGTATGCGATTATTTTGGAGATGCGTTCCAATAGCTATAATTTATCCTTATTTAGGGTATAGGGCTATTCTATTTTGATCTGCAGTTTAATCAAAGTTAAACAGAAAAAAAGACAAATAGTAGCACTGCATGCGTTTCTGAATATTTATTTTAACAGACTGTATAATGATTAAAAACCACACACATGACAGTTATAATTAAAATATGCAAATTCCTTCACAGCCTATTCATACAGCGCACAGTGCCCTATTTTTACAGATTTTTTTAAACAGTGTATACAGTATAATTATGTTTAATTAAGCTGAGATATAGCACTATAAATTCTTAATTAATTTGCAACAAAACTATAAAGTTTTGTTGCAAATGGATGAAGACATTATAGGCTACTCAGCTCGCCCCTCAACATGCACGCGTTCGTAGATTCGGCAGCCCAACACTGAATATTATATTTTGGGTGTTGTATTTTGATTAATACAATCAAAATTATACAAACTAAAATACAAAAATATTTAAAATTGCCCCTGGTTCTAAATAAAGCAGTTATTTTTATTTTGTTAAAAACAGGCCAAAAGAGGCTACCAGACAAGTACTACCTCTCCTAACAAGGCTACCAGAAAAAAAAAAAAAGAAAAGAAAAAAAAAAACTACACTTTTGCTCAGAATTCTTTTTAATCTCTGCATGACTTTAGTCATACATGATAAATATCAAATACGTTATAGCTTGACTACAAGTTTAAAAACAGCGCTACAATTATTATAATCAAGGAAATTAAACTTACCATCATGAAATTTGTCTAATGCCAAATAGAAAGAGAAACATCGAAAAACAGGCATATTTATTCAAGACATTACTATGACATCAACATGCATTTATCATTCTTACAATCACCGCCAGAATGTCCAACTTCACCATGATGAACTTACAATTGTGTTCTATTATTTTTCCTCAATAGTTCTCCTCAGAAAACAAAATTAATTTCAAACACAAATTTGATAAGAACAGAGTGGAAATTATTAGCAACACCAACATAACAGCAAAGCTAATGTTTTCTGTTAGTTTAAGCACAAACTAAGAAAAGTAATACCAAACTTTAACGTGGCAATAATTAAGACCAAACTGAACATGGTGCTTGTTTATGGTGCATGTCGGCAATGCTTTCTTGGCGGGGGCGGGGCCTGGTGGAGGTGGGGCTTAGGTAGACGATATTATCGGATATCGCAATATTTTTTAAGACAATTATCGATAAGATATTTTTGACATATCGCCCAGCCCTAATACAAAGACAAACAAATAAACAGACACAGAAAGAGAGATAGAACAATAGAACAGACAGACAGAGAGATATAGATAGACAGACAGACAGAACAACACAAAGACAAACAAATAAGCAAACATAGACACAGAAAGATAGATGAATAGAACAATAGAACAACAGACAGACAGACAGATAGATATAATGTCATTCCAATTCAAATTCCAATCAACTCGCCACTTTGCCACTTCTCCCATGACACAGCCCTTCCATCTGTGTTTTGGTAAACATTAACTTATTACCAGGTGCATGTTTTTTAAACGACCTTATCAGCTAATTCCATGAAACAACACAAACACTGAATATTGAAGAGATGCCTTTGCGCAGTGAGGCCCATGGAGAGCATCAGAATGGGGATTGGTTCCAGCGATGTGCTCCGGTTGATATCTCTTCTCTGTCTGAAAGTGTTGCGAATGCAGTCTGCTGGCATGAAAGATGACTGACAGCCAGACAGATATGTTCACGAGTGGCACGCTAGTTAAGTATAATGTCTGGGAAGATCGTGAATCTGCATGGAAATCAAAGATTACCATGCTGATCACTCAAAGAAGCTGAAGCACATGTTGTGGAAAAAGGCCAGTTGGAATATCTGCCAGAACAGAGAGCCGAGTTCCGCGGACCTCCAGGCGATAGTCAGAGGGGGGCAGAAAGCTGTGCTGTGGATGGAGACTCACAAAGAATACAAGTGTGTTAATAGTCTTTTCTTTATCAATGGCTCCAGGCCAAAGTGGGAAGCAAAAGAGAAAAGGTTGGGTTTTGACTGTGTGAGCACATTTATGTGAGTTTTAAAGCCGGAGATAGTGAGCCGTGTCCATGTGAGAGGAAAGCGAGGGAGACAGAGAGTTCAGGACAGGCTCAGTAAGAAAGAAAGGCCCTTTTCTCTTCTTGTCTACAGATGGAATCTTCGACAGGAAATGAACACAAGCCTTGACTGAATCAGCTGGTGCTCATGCCCACTCTCTGCTTTTCTGTTCTCACAAGAGGATACAAGAGCTCTTTTCCAAAACCTAGTGAGCTGCCTCGCTTTCTACTGTCTCCATAGACAGCATTCTAACAGTCATGGAAGATCATATGTGACTTATTTGGAACAGTTCACATAGGCATTAACTACACAACCACACCACAGAAACAGTTCTCTGCAAGGGAGATTAGACTCACGATTGATTTCAATGGAAATCATAGACTGCACAATACTTAAATAAGCATAAAACACAGTTTCTGTTATCACCATCAATGGAAACTAAATGAAAACTTTTCCATTAACTGAAATAAAAATGAAAACTAATATGAATGGAAAAACTGAAACTAAAATACAAGTAATGGCTCCAAAATGTAATAATAAAATAAAAATGCTAAAACACTAAAATAAAAACTAACAATGAAGAAGAGTAAATGGTAACAAACACTGAATTTGTTTAAAAAATAAAATAAAATAGAAATAACACTAATTTAAATGGGAAAGCTGAAACTAAAATTAAACCGTAATTACTAGTTATTTTGAACTTTCTATTCATCAAATAATTCTTATATTATTTGATGAATAGAAAGTTCATATTAAAAAGCACTACTTTTTAAATACTGATAATAAGAAGCAAGAATAAGCATATTAAAATGATTTCTGAATGATGATAAGACATGAAAATTCACCTTTGCCATCACAGGAATAAATTACATTTTAAAATACATTAAAATGCAAAATAATAAGAAATATTTCACAATATTAGTGTTTTACTGTGTTTCTGATCAAATTAATACGCCTTGAATTAACAAAAAACAAATCTTAGACCGCAAATGTTTGAACGGTAGTGCTGCATTCAAATTTGGCCATAAAATTTACCTGAAGAGACAGCACAATCAAGATGCCCTCCGTTTGCCTGCTATGCAGGCAGCTCACTAGGTTTTGCAAAAGCGGCAAAGTACGGAGAAATAACTTTTTTTATCTTTCCCGTCACCTGACAACTCTGTGAACCTGTCTGCCTCTCATAGTCCTCTTCCCTGTACATGAGTATGAGCATCTCTATCTCTCCTGTCACGCGTCATCCCCCCACTTCCTCTCAGCTCCTGCAATGCTATTGAAGCAACAACTTGAGGGCTATCAAAAGAAGAATAAAAGTCAGTGAATGCTGCTGATCAGCCAAGCAAAGACGTCCGAGAGCCTCTCACATTCTCCCTCTCTTTTACTCTCTCCGAGCGTTCCTGAGCTGGACACTGTCCAGGATCTGTAATAAAGTGCTAAGCAGAAGACAGGAAATACTGGAGAAGTCGAACAATGTTATGACAATACTTATAACTTTTACAGTTGGGGCCCAGCTGCACATCTGCATAGCATCAGGCTCTCACTGGCCCAGACAAGAGGAAACCATTTTTACTCCTGGCATCCAGCGTCTCCAAACAGATGTTATCACTTTACCAATAGCCTTATTTTGTTGTCTTTTTTTCTTTAACACAGCACAAAGAAAAACACAACACAAAATGGCCATTTTTCAAAAGAGGAAATGGGAGTCATTGGCGTTCGGGAGGGTAGGGAGGGCAGCATGGAGAAACAGCATGATAGATTAACAATAGTTACCGTAATTGATTTAGCATGAAGGAATCCGCGTGATCTCCAGAGGGGAGGTGAGCGGCGTTACCTCACAGGAAGACGAGCTGTCTTGCTAACAGAACATGCTAAGGGACGATACGTCTCTACGCTCGAGAGCTACTCAACAGCCTGTGAAATTAGCCCGGCCACCCCACAGGTAGTCATCTGTGTGTGATGATATCGCTGTTTCTTGACCACAAACTAAAGTCAATATAAACTTAAATTATATTTATAGGTTGCAGTTTGACTTTGTCAAACTGTCTATCTTGTTACGCTTGCTACATCCAAACGTACATACAACTGCTTCCATTTCTACTTAGAGCGAAGCTTGAAATAATCAGGAAATAGCTAAGCCAAAAGCCACAATACAACAGGGAAATAAAGAAAAAAAAATAGACCTCTAGGCTATTGCAGGTGTAAACTCTGGTTGATGGTTTGCTTACGTCCCATGTGAACAACACAGGCTTCCAACTTTCTGCAAGTCTTTGGAAAGAAAGTTAATTGTTCACAATTTGACAGCGAAATGCGGAAGTCTGTTCTGACTGGGGTATAGTTGTGTTCGTCTGCTTAAAAAGTGAGTGAAAACAGCCTGGCTGTTGCCGCTATGTGATAATGAGTTTTTATTAGCATAGCATGCCTAATCACAATCGACACCATGAGCCCATTTAAGAATGTTTTGTTGAATGTTTTTTGGAATAGCACTTTTTTGACTCCCCACGCAACAGTGGATTTGCTCCAAATTCCAATTTAAATCACACCAGACCGGCTCTGCATATCCCTATCATTTTTCCCTTCGTCTTTTATTTATCATTAAATACAGATTAAGCTTACGTTCGCTGGGGATTTGAGTTAATTCTCGCTGCACCGGCCTTTGCTACGATCTCTGCTATACCTTTCACTGATCCAACGAGAGGAAATAAATCTAAATTACTAATTTATACCACAAAACTTCCAAGACACCCTTGGGCTTGTAGGAAGAGATGCTTGTCAAGATTGACGCCACTCACCTTTCTGACCTTCATTTACAAGATCTCAATACTGCAGCTCTATTATGGACATACACTAGCTTTCAACATCCTCTCTGGTTTAACTGCCGCCATCCGAGGAGGATTACAGGCTTAAACCCAAAAGAAGTCTCTTCTCCCTCCTGGTAAACACAAACCTGAGTGAACGGCTGCAACAAACTGACATTAAATGAAAACAGTCCTTTGAGAAACGAACTTGGATTGTTGAATCAATAAAAAGGAGCGGATCTGAATGCTGATGGACAGCAGCTTCTGTGTTGTTGTCCATATTTTGTTTCATCACTGGGAATAAGGCTTATTATTTGAATTTTCTCCTATTTTAAAGTATAATCCGCCATTTCCACAGAGGCGAGGCCAAAAGAGGGCTGATTTCACACGCGCTACCTTTCACACACATGGTGGAGCAAAACCGTTTCATTCGGACGGCAGGTTTTACAGCTCAATTTGAGAACAAGCGTTTCATTAGTAGAAAACAAAAAGCAGACAGCCTCCCTCAGTTTGTGAGGAACGGCAGCCAAATCAAAAATTGGGGTTGAGGAAGTTCTGCATAGCACTCCAAAAAAAAAAAAGAAAAGAAAAAAGAAAAAGAGTACAAACAGGAAAAAAGAGAGGGACATGAGGAGAGATAGAGAAATTGATAAATGTAGCTACTTTTAACAAAACCTTTGCATAGTTTAGCATTTACTTAGCCACAGTAGAACAACTGAACACACAAGTTCTCAGTGGGTGTTGCTTACAAGACAAAATAGCAATGAGCATGTTGATAAATCTAAAAAACAAAATGTAAGTAGTGCTTACCCGAGAAAAGCCTGCTGCCAAGATGCTGGAGTGTTGCTATGCTAAAACTATCTACTATCTATAACTGAGATTAAACATTTTTTAATGCAAATTTCAAGATTCAAGATCTTTACTGTCATATCAAAAAATGCTGTATGCGAATTAACACAAAAACACTTGTTTCAAGTAGATAAATGTATTTATGAAGCATAATAATCTATCTATCTATCTATCTATCTATCTATCTGTCTTATATGTATTATTTTCAGGGCTCGCAAAATCGCTAGCCCGACGTCCCGGGGCTATTGTGTTTTCCAGTCGGGCTACCAAAATATATCACTGCCCTGCCCGATGGGCTACCTCCCCGCAGGTTCTTAAAAACTCCTAAAGTGAGTTGTATCAAACTTAAGGGCATAAAAAGTTTTAAATACGATAAATGGTATAAGAAACGTAATTATATTTTCAAGAGTTCTACAGTTGGGGACGGAAAGACAAGAGTCACGATACTGGATTCAACTTCAAAAGGCAATGATGTCATTGAATAAATATGAGCTGCACTTTTCAAATCAAAACGCAGCGCGGATGTCTTTATTTGAATGTATCCGAAGGGAACCGACTGTCCTCAGAAACGTGTCGTTGGCAATTTAATTTCATTTTAGCTATAATTCCTGATTAAGCAACTTTTATGAGCGCGGAGCTGCTTTGTGTCCAATCGTTACCGGGGAAACCGCAATATTTCAGCGCTCCTAAAGCGCCACCTCATGGCAGAGAATGAATGACATTTATGGTCAGATCAATGCAAACATCAACTCCGCAAACACAGAGTTCTAAATGAGAAAGAAGTTAATGTGCCTTCTAAACAATTGAGACAGTAATATTTATACGTTTTAAATTAACAATTTATATGCTTGATTTATCCCTTTTCATAAAAATGGTCTAAAGGCTGAAATTCTGTTGTATAAGATTTTTGTTTTTGTGAAAACCTGTTTCTGAACTGTAAATCATGTAATTTTGTGGCTCAATACTCTGTTACCATAGACATTGTCCAACCCCGCTCACACTGTGTTCATTTTACTTGTGCAGCTCTTAAAATGGGTCATAAATTGCCTTAAATATATTTTTTTTTAAATTCTGCAGATACCTTGTAAATAGGGAAATAAAATTCCTTCCTTCATATTAGTAGATATTTATGTATTGAAAATATTTTTGATTGATTTAAACTCCTGTCTGATTTTATATATATATATATACAGTATATATATATATATATATATATATATATATATATATATATATATATATATATATATATATATATATATATATATATATATATATATATATATATATATATATATATACACAGTATATATATATATAAAATACATTAAAAATTAAAAACCAAATGGGTTTTATTTGGGCTAGTTAAATTAATTTTCGGGCTACCAAAGTCTGAAGAGTACCTGCCCGAAGGGCTACCAGGGATTTTGAAATTTTGCGAGCCCTGATTTTGTATACAAATACTGTGTACATTACACCCTTTGTATCATTTTATATATTATATAAATAAACATGTATAAAATTTCTAAATGATATTAATAATTTAGATATTTATTTAATTTCAGGGCATGGTAATTTTAATGTTATTAATTAATTAATTGAGATTTTTTTTTCTGAAAGCTTACACAATCAATAGTAATATTAATACTGCTTAGGCAAGTACAACAAATTAGCTAAATAAAGCTATTAAATTCAATATCATATTACAGTATAACACAAACCCAGTAATGCACACTGAAGGGTTTAGCAGAGTACTCTCATGTGCATGTGTTCTGTCAGTTCACACAGATCAGGAAATGATGGCGGCCTGGAGGAACCCCCAGTAAAGTACAGAGAACATGAAAAAGCATCTAGGTGACAACGCACAGCTGTTTCATGTGCACACAAAGCTCCTCACAAACACTAGGATGCTGCTGCCTCGCACACATTTCAGTCTGCGTTACCAGACTACTGCAAAAACTGCTTACGACATCTGGTGACAGCTGAGGGACATCTGCTTAACAAGAAATCCAGGGTGTGAGAGCCGAAATGAGGGAATGAATTGTGAGAGAAAGATTGAATGAATGAGTCAGTTTGCCACCCTTAGTTTCTGAATGCAACGGTTCTTTTTCCTGTCTTCAAACATGAAAATGGAAAAGCTTCCCATAGTTTACTTTGACAGACTGGAAAAGAACAAAAAAAAAAAAAAAGGAAAACAGGACAAAAAAGAAAAGGAGGGAAAAGGAGGAAGAAAAGTAGTAGTATGTAAGCCTTTTAACATCCATCCATCTGTGGGCTGTACATTACCCTCAGCTGCCCTGCAGGCACCACATCTACACACAGGAGCTTAAAGAGAAAAAAATGAGCCAGGCGGAACGCCGGAGAGCGAGCGTACAGTCTTTCCATTGAGCGAGGGCCTTGCCAATTTCCAGTCGGAGCTCATACACACATGTATCATTTCTCTGCTGATTAGGGAAGAGGGATGGTTTCACGTTGAAGAGTTTAAGTGCAACAAACTTCCAGCTGTAGAGCCGATAAGGGATGATATAAAAATGCTGAAGCATGTTTTTCCCTGTGTTTTAATCTTCTCCTTCTTGTAATGTAACACTGGCTATGGGGCTTTGCCTTGAAGCTTTTATTTAAAACACATGTTCCCAGCTCTCCTCTTAAAAAAGCCTCCCTTATCTCTCCATCAATCTACAGACACTGGCTGATTCATTCTGAGCGTGATGGAGGCCAGGTTTTACATTTGTGCGCGAGCGTGTGGGTGGGTGGGTGAGCGAATCAGACTTTGTGACTATGTAGGCACTCTATACCATATTGCATTATTTCGGTGTGTGTGTGTGTGTGAATATGTATATGTAAACACACATAATAAAATAATGGAATATTGTGCAGTGTGCCTACAGTAAGTATATATATTTATATACATATACACACACCTACTGTAGACACACAACTGCTCAAAAGTTAGAAATAATTAAGATAATTAAAAAATAAGTTTTTGAAACTAGTGCACTCTCACTAAGGCTTCATTTATTTGATTAAAAATGCAGTCAAATAAAATTAATATTTTGAAATAATATTACAATTATACAACAAATGATTTCTGAAAGATCATGTGATACTGAAGACTGAAAAGGCCACTGAAAATTTTGCCATCAGCTTTGCCATCACAGGAATAAATTAAATTTTATAATATAATAAAATAAAAAACTTTTTATACTGTAATAATTTCATAATATTATTAGTTTTTATTGTATTTTTGATCAAATAAATAAGTGACTTATTACAAAAACATAAAAATTGAATACACACACAATGGGCCTCATTCATGAAACTTGGGTAAATATATGAGTAAATTCTGAGTAATTTGCGCGTAAAACAGACCTTCCTGAAAACTCTCCTCCGGATTTTCAAAAGCTTCGTAAACGTCTGATTTGATAGTTAAACGTGTATGTTAATGAATTCCAATCATTCGTAAATAGGGCACTCGTGCACGCTCATTCACAATTAGCATAATCCCCGCCTATGAATTACAGCTATGCAAATTGCGTGTCCAGGAACTCAGTGGAATATTCTGGTCTACTTTCTCAGGTGTGGCTCCAGTATATTACATAAATGCAAAAAAGTCTAATAGGCCATATGCCTAACAATAAATATTCAATAACATGTGTTCACCAAAGAGTTTTTAGCCAGCTGAAAAAATGTCAGGTGCTCTTCTTAAAACGTCCAGCTGGTGGTGCTTGAAAACACTTTGGTGGCACAGCGTTTTTCCAGCTGAGACACTTTAGTTGCTATGATTTAGAATATCTATGCCGGCAACGTATTACTAGTATCTAATTTAAGAATTTTACTAAATATAAAAAAGCAGTAACATTGACTTCTCCATTGCTGTAGGCAGTCATTGTACAAGTAGGATGGTTGGTTGGGAATTGTCCCTCATCAACTCAGCTGCAAAAAAAAAAAAAACATTTCAAAAAGAGGGCAAGGGCAAATTAACTTGTAATTATTATGGCAGTGCATCAAAATTCAGTGTCATCAGTTTGCCAAAAAGAACACAACGTTTTACGCACCATTTACACGTGGTAGGGAGCAGGTGTACATTTCTTTCATACCAACTAACATTTTGAAGATACAATCATTTTCATGAATTCAATAGTTTAAATCAGAACGGCTTTACAAACGATTTACACAAAAATTAATTCTGCTCGTGTTTCATGAATGAGGCCCAATGTTCTTACACCAAACTGACTGATAGATTTAGCAGTTGTCTAGAAGTTACGAAAAAAATAAAGTGCAATAATTGCCTCCATTCATCATATCCACTTTATTTTTCCAACACAGAAATAAGTTACAGTACTTCCTGTAAATGTGCAAGGCTTCCAATTCATTAGCTGCCATAAATAATTAGAGTAACAAAGTGCAGAAAACAAAGTGCCTACAAATCAGTGTATCCCATGATAAGACTTAAATTAATGAAAATAATATGATAATAAACACTAGTGTGCAACATCAAGCAACAAGACACCAGTTTTTGTACAGCTAAAATAACTGCAAGTGGTTTGACACCGGAAGACTTGCATTCAGTTAAAAACAGACGCACCTGCTCTTACATTAAAAATAAGGTGAATAAGGTGGTTTCTTCATCGTCCAATTTGAACATTCAAACACATCTAAGACATTCAGAAATGTCGTCCAAGTAAGCAAAAATGACAATGGGTTATGAGCCACAACCTCTGAATGCAGAAGTATATGTAAGTTACTGGAATCAGTGACATTTAAATATTTTACACATGTTGACACAAAGGATTAAAACAAAAGAAACTGCTAAAGTCCTGCAAACATGACTGCCAGCATGGACTGTATGCAACAGGTATAGACCCTTTTAGGGCCGACGTCACAATTACGTCACAGCGCTAGCTGGAGGCAAAACAAAGCGAAAACTGGAGGCAGCCAATTCAAACCAGCGCAGATTCGTCTACACAAGGAGCTTAAAATATCATCTTGTTGTGACGTTGGGTGCCCAAATCGATGTTGTAGAGGCTCCAATTTGACATTTTAAGGCATACCTGCTGCCACTGCCAGACAAAAAAACGATTTCAGCTGTGGTTAAACGAGATAAAACGAGCAGACTGAACAGAAACGATCGTCAAAAATGCTCGCGTTTGCAGCGCGCACTTCTTATCAGAAAAGGTTCAATAAAGTATTGTCTTTTGTTGTTATGGGCGCGTCTAAAGATCTTTTATGCATCTCACTATGTCATGTATGAAATGTCTGTGTGCATGTGTGTAAAACAACAAACTGACGATTTATATGCTTAATCACATGTAATTGTTTATACATTGTTGTGATTAATTGTGGCTGGAATAACGTAGCTGTACGTTGCCTGCTGAAATTGAAATATTATATATAAATAAATATACATATATACTTCATGACTAGATAGACACGGTGAGTTTGTCTTTACTATACAAGTTAGATGTGACTCAACCGGAGGGAATCCTGTCAGATCGTCCATCCTTTGAGTAAAAGCGTGTGCAGGTCGGCCAATCTGGTTTCATCCGTTAAAGTTAAAGGAGACATATTATGCCCCTTTTTACAATATGTAATATAAGTCTCTGGTGTCCCCAGAATGTGTCTGTGAAGTTTCAGCTCAAAATACCCCACAGATCATTTATTACATTTTGAAAATGCCTATTTTGAGTGGAAGCAGAAACACTCTGATTTTCGTGCCTGTTTCTTTAAATCCAAATGAGCTGCTGCTCCCGCCCCCTTTCCAGAATAGAGCTGCGCCATTTCAGCTTGTACCTGCTAAAAACATCTGTTTTGGTTCTGATTATCATGTTTATCGTGCTGAAATTATGCGTTTTAAACACTGATCTATAATAGAGAACTGGATTGCTCATGACGTCATGAAAGTGAAGCCGCCGCGCCGCCATATTGGTATTCCCCACTATTCCAATACATTCCATTGAATTAATAGGAAATCGTACGAATTTAATGAGAAAACATCACCTAACAAGTCAGTGTTTTAAAATCTGAAGTATCCCTGTGCATTCTTAAATGCAAACATCCTAGGCAGGTAAACGGTTATTTTTTTAATGTCGGGAATTTCCCCTGCTTATTAAAAAGTTACGTTCATATACATTACAGTAGCGAACATCAGATGAACACGATAAACATCAGACGGACACGACCTCAACATATATATAACAAATGACAAAGTGCTCATTCTGAAATCTGAAGAAACATTTATGCTTTGCATACACATACCTTCGTCTTGTACAGTTATTCATTGTTTATAATTTTGTTATAGTGTTTTTATTCGTACAGTAATCTAACTGCAAATGTTTCAACAATGATTTTGTTAACAGCATTCGTTTTGAAGCAGGTAATGATTTAAACGGTGGTTAAATTAATTATTGATTTAGCATTTATGTTACATTTTACATAAACGGTAATGCTAGTAAACATATTTGCGTGATCTTGGAGAGTCTGAAATAGATGTTGCTCAATCATGACATTAAAAATATACACATCATAATTTATTCAGAGAAATAACTGACTAATTTACAGTACGGAAGAAGCAAGAAGCTTTATTTCAAGATGATGCATGGTAAATTACGCTTTTAATGCCAGTACAACATAGAGCAATATAGTAACAGAGGCTATTATTCATTGTATATTCAAATCAATTTCTGATACTAATACGTTCATGTTTAATAATTCCTGAATAATTACGTACATAAAGAAATAGGCTATATTTTGTGTTGGATCAGTTAACATTACCTGTGTCGACAGTGCACAGCAGACACACCCCCCTTAACGATTTAAATATATCGCTTATCCTGCCCAAAAAGACCATAAACATTGCAGATAACATCTGAAGTAAAAATTAATTTACATACACATAACATAAAAACTAATCCCGTTTGACTGATTCGCTTCAAATCGGGTGATTTTAGGTAATCGGTTTGCATGTGACTCAATGGTGCTCTCTGCTGGTAGGGAATAGTAAGATGGCGGATCGAACACTTCCGGTGGCTTCACTGCCTGTCGGCAGTTTAGAACGCAACGAGCGATCCAGTCATTATATATAGATCAGTGGTTTTAAACCATATTAGTTTAAACTTCTGATATACGGTTTTCTGAGTGCACACATCCGAAGCACATGGACAGAAAGCAGCTGTCACAGCATGTGAGTAAACTAAGTTCTCATTCACACACAAGTTTACGTTAAAAACACACACGAGTTACAAAAACATTCAGTTATGTCTCTAAGATAAATAGCTGGGAAATAAATCTCATGATTATTTTAGATCTGTGTGGCAGCAGCATACAGTAAATAAATCAATAAATCCACTGCTCTCTTGTCTCCTCTGAGGCTGGGACTAAATATTGTTCTGTGCTCATCTGTGCAGCCAAAGGCAGAACAGTTAGTATGATTTGCTCAAACTTTCACCATGGCATTAGAACTGCTACACCGTTGTCGCTTGCAAAATCAAAATGACGGCGCAGCGGGTGGAAATTTACAGATTAAGGGGCGGTAATATTATAATGAGATCCCTTTGCCACGTCACCAAGGGAGCGAAATCAGACGTGCTCGTTTTTTCAGAAGCTTGCAGAAAAAGGCTTACCAAAACGAAGTTACTGGGTTAATCTTTTTCACGTCTGGTTGGTAGATGCACTGGGGACCTGATTACAGCACTAACCTGGAAAAGTCAGGTTTTCATGATATGTCACCTTTAACATTTTCAAATAACAATCACGGTCCCGGACAGTGAGTGATCTTACATATGCAGGTTAAATCGGAATTTCTCCAGTTATTGTTAAAAAAAACAAGCTAACAGACTTCATAGCTAGAGTCAGTGAAGCGGTCAGGGGACTCTTTCTGCCTCCACCTAAGCTCCGCCCACAGAAAAACTTCACAATGTTTACTAGCAGAAAAAGGGTCTATACTCTTTAATAAGAAAACATTCAAAAAAGAAGTTGATAAATATTGAGATCAAGAATGGATTGTGCAAATGGTGTGACATTACCTGTGGACTGCACTCATAAAACTGCAGTATTACTGAAGCAACCTGAGTCTCCAGGAAAGAGAAGGCAGTGGAAAAAAAGAAAGAAACAAGCTCTAGGCAAGGAGAATAATTTCAACTCTCCTCTTCAATTATTCATTTGTTCATTTTCCCCTCTGAACGTGTGTAGATAGACTGGGAAAGAGGCGGTAGGGCATGAGTGAAACAGAAAGAATGAAAGAGAGAAAAAAAAAAAAAGAATGATCATCTGGGACTTGCTTTATTCTTTACAGTTATTATTTTAGAATTGCCTTAAGTACATTGCTGTAGCATTAGTCTTGAAATCCAGGGCCAAGCATGAACCAAAAAATAATACAAAATATTACTGCCACGATGCTAGGATGCTCTGGATTGTAGCCAGGGTGTTGCTATGCGGTTGCATATAATTTATGTTAAATTAACAAGACTCCCACTTGATTGGAACACATTAATGCCCACCATATATTTACAGTCAGTTACAAACATAATAATGAAAGACGAACAGAGGCGAAGAACAGAATGAAATCATTAAAACATATATTTCACCTGAAGACTGGAAGCCTGGAGAGAAATATATAAGAGAGAAAGAGAGGCTCTTGACATGTCAAACGCATCCTCTAAAGACACCGACACAAAGAACTTTAAAATGAGAAAATAATACATAATATATCCTGCTCGAGAGGCCTGACAAAAGCAGTATTTCACTCAAATACCCATAATGCTTCTGGGCTCATGGGAAAGAGAACTCATTCAGTACTGCGTTAAAGGGATCAAACAGTAAAAAGGTTTCATTATGTATCTTCCAACACTTACCAAGAGCACAGAGTCATGCTACAGACCCTTCAAATGTTAAAACTAAAATAAATTATTATATTCAGAATTATTATTAGTGTAATTTATTAGTAAAAAAAATAATTAAATGCTACAATTAAAGTTACTTATATAATAAAAATATATTTAGTTACTGTAACAAATAATTCATATTATATTTAAATTTTATTTAATTTATTTTATATAATTACATAATATACTTAATATATATATATATATATACATACACATTAATTAAATATTAAATATATGATGTCATAATATTTATATACTAATCATCACATTAATTTTTAATCAGTTGAGACAAAGTCATTGCTATATGTGTGATAGATTTATTTGGATGCACGGCTGGAGGATGTGATGTACTACAGTGGGCATTTTCATTCCGACATTGTTATGAGTGAGTTTAAACACCTCCAGATCAGAGCGCAGGGAGAGAATGGCCTCATCTGATTTCTTAGGGGAATGTAAACAGCGTTTTCAACAGCTTGCCTCGTCTGGTATCAATCAAGTTCAGACTTCATGACTAAAGGCTGCTTTTCTGTACTGATAAAATATGGCTGTAAGTTAATGTTGTGTGTGACAGTTGCGGTCAGAGTTGTTGGCAAAAAAATGGAGAGAGATTAAAGAGAGACTGGAAAGAGAATGGAAAGAGAGACACAAAGATAGACAGTCAGGGCAAGGAAGAAAGGAAGAAAGCAAGAAATAAACAGACAAGCAAAGTAAGATGTTTCTCAGTTAATTGGACACAGATAACGGTACAGCTTTGTGAAGAGGAATACAGAGATATGTGTGTGTGTACATAGCCAGATGAGGGTAATGAAAGCAGTCAGAGTCTTGGTGCTGCTCGGCTGCTCTTTGTGCCCAGTTTGAGCCAACACCACTGGCCTGATAATCCACCCGTTGCCATGGTGTTAGCCTTGAGGACAGCCATTATTTCCCTCCTGCAGAATTTACCGCTTTGCACAAAGTCGCACACTCTGTCCCTCATCATAATGATTCCTCGCTAAATGAGCGATAGGAAAAACTACACTGGGAACGAATGCTCATCAACAGCTGGTGCTGTTGTTCGACAGCGTAACGCCACACATCTCTGTGCTCTTTAAAAGCTCAGGGGTAAACACAGGAACAACACAGAGGGAGGATATAGAGGAGAGCAGGCAGGGAGGAAAGGAAACTGGTGTCAGAGACATGAGTTATTGTAAACTGAATTCATTATGGCTGCTAATTTAATAAAATTGATTTAATGATTTAAAAACAACATGAAATTATATGATATGAAATTATTCAAATGAATTACATTAGAATGTTTTGAATAGAAATACTGATGCATATCATTGAACAGAAGCCTATTACTTACCTACAGTTCATAAAATGAATCTCTCTCTCTATCTATCTATATATAAAATACATTTATTCAATATTTAATTCATGCAGTAACTAAAATACATTTATTAAATTAATGTATATGTGACCCTGACCACAAAACTAGTCATAAGTCACACAGGTATATTTGTAGCAATAGCCAAAAATACATTGTATGGGTCAAAATGATCGATTTTTCTTTTATGCTAAAAAACAATAGGATATTAAGTAAAGATCATGTTCCATGAAGATATTTTGTAAATTTCTTACCGTAAATATATCAAAACTTAATTTTTGGTTAGCAATATGCATTGCTAAAAACTTCATTTGGACAGCTTGAAAGGCGATTTTCTCAATATTTAGATTTTTTGCACCCTCAGATTCCAGATTTTCAAATAGTTGTAATATCGGCCAAATAATGTCCTATCCTAACAAACCATACACCAATGGAAAGCTTATTTATTCAGATCTCAATATCAAAAAATTTACTATTATGACTGGTTTTGTGGTCCAGAGTCACATATGATATTTTAAATGTTTCTGAAAGTCGTCTCTTATGCTCACCAAGGCTGCAATTATTTGATCAAAAATACAGTAAAAATAGTAATACTGTGAAGTACTGCAACTTCTATTTGAATATATATTCAAATGTTTTTATTCCTGTGATGGCAACGCTGAATTTTCAGCAGCCATTACTCCAGTTTTCAGTGTCACATGACCTTTCATATGCTGATTTGCTGCTCTGATTTGTTTTATTTTTTTTCTAAACTGCAATGCATTTTTTTCTTTCACAATTTTTGTATGAATAGAAAGTTCAAAAGAACAGAATGTATTTGAAATATAAATCTTTTGTAACATCATAAATATATTTACTGTCACTTGTGATCAATTTAACACATCCTTACTGAGCAAAAATATTAATTTCTCTTTTTTAATGAAAACAAATCTTACTATATACGTGTGCTGTTTTATTCATCCTTTATTCAACTTTCAGCGTGTGTTGAATTGCATATATATATTCATTTTAATTCAGTGTTTCCTCTTGGGAACTTGCAGAAAATTGCATTTCACTGCCAGCAAATGCTGCTCCATACTGTATTGATGTGCATTTGATAAAGAAAACCTTGGATCTTAACACTTGAATGAGAGTATATGGAAGAAAAGACTATGATTGCATTAGCACAACATTGTTGATTCTGGAAATACTGTATATATTGCATTAAATCATGAAAATGTATGCACTGTGGGAAAATAAAAAAGCTGCAAATCACAAGACACTTTGTCACATATACCCTATAAATACATAAAGGCTGCATATTAGTACAAACCCGATTCCAAAAAAGTTGGGACACTGTACAAATTGTGAATAAAAACAGAATGCAATGATGTGGAAGTTTCAAATTTCAATATTTTATTCAGAATACAACATAGATGACATATCAAATGTTTAAACTGAGAAAATGTATCATTTTAAGGGAAAAATAAGTTGATTTTAAATTTCATGGCATCAACACATCTCAAAAAAGTTGGGACAAGGCCATGTTTACCACTGTGTGGCATCCCCTCTTCTTTTTATAACAGTCTGCAAACGTCTGGGGACTGAGGAGACAAGTTGCTCAAGTTTAGGAATAGGAATGTTGTCCCATTCTTGTCTAATACAGGCTTCTAGTTGCTCAACTGTCTTAGGTCTTCTTTGTCGCATCTTCCTCTTTATGATGCGCTAAATGTTTTCTATGGGTGAAAGATCTGGACTGCAGTCTGGCCATTTCAGTACCTGGATCCTTCTTCTACGCAGCCATGATGTTGTAATTGATGCAGTATGTGGTCTGGCATTGTCATGTTGGAAAATGCAAGGTCTTCCCTGAAAGAGACGACGTCTGGATGGGAGCATATGTTGTTCTAGAACTTGGATATACCTTTCAGCATTGATGGTGCCTTTCCAGATGTGTAAGCTGCCCATGCCACACGCACTCATGCAACCCCATACCATCAGAGATGCAGGCTTCTGAACTGAGCGCTGATAACAACTTGGGTTGTCCTTGTCCTCTTTAGTCCGGATGACATGGCGTCCCAGTTTTCCAAAAAGAACTTCAAATTTTGATTCGTCTGACCACAGAACAGTTTTCCACTTTGCCACAGTCCATTTTAAATGAGCCTTGGCCCAGAGAAAACGCCTGCGCTTCTGGATCATGTTTAGATATGGCTTCTTTTTTGACCTATAGAGTTTTAGCCGGCAACGGCGAATGGCACGGTGGATTGTGTTCACCGACAATGTTTTCTGGAAGTATTCCTGAGCCCATGTTGTGATTTCCATTACAGTAGCATTCCTGTATGTGATGCAGTGCCGTCTAAGGGCCCGAAGATCACAGGCATCCAGTATGGTTTTCCGGCCTTGACCCTTACGCACAGAGATTGTTCCAGATTCTCTGAATCTTTGGATGATATTATGCACTGTAGATGATGATAACTTCAAACTCTTTGCAATTTTTCTCTGAGAAACTCCTTTCTGATATTGCTCCACTATTTTTCGCCGCAGCATTGGGGGAATTGGTGATCCTCTTCCCATCTTGACTTCTGAGAGACACTGCCACTCTGAGAGGCTCTTTTTATACCCAATCATGTTGCCAATTGACCTAATAAGTTGCAAATTGGTCCTCCAGCTGTTCCTTATATGTACATTTAACTTTTCCGGCCTCTTATTGCTACCTGTCCCAACTTTTTTGGAATGTGTAGCTCTCATGAAATCCAAAATGAGCCAATATTTGGCATGACATTTCAAAATGTCTCACTTTCAACATTTGATATGTTATCTATATTCTATTGTGAATAAAATATAAGTTTATGAGATTTGTAAATTATTGCATTCCTTTTTTATTCACAATTTGTACAGTGTCCCAACATTTTTGGAATCGGGTTTGTACTTTAAGGTAATGATTTACACCCTTTAGGGCAGTGCTTAATTTGTAAATGAAACATTGCCGGATCCAAATCAGCAGTTAAAAGGCGCCGTGACCGACACTGACAATACAACTTCAGTTTTCCCGGAACATTCAATGACGTCACTAAACGGTGATGGCACAACTATAAGAGCATCGTTCACAAGTTTCTGCATGGACCTAACTACAGCCTAGGTTTTGATGATTTAAGGAAATGTATAGGCCTAGCCTAAGCTACATTAAAAATAACAAAATTTGTTTCCATAAAAATAAAATACAAATTTAATCTATAGAAAAGGTATAAATATGCGAAATATATCTGACATAAATAATTAACAGATATAAAACAGATGTGAGGCGTGGCGATCCGCAAACAAGTTCACGGAAAGGAAACAGAGAACCGAGATGACAGAACGCGCATCCTGTTTGTTTGCTTAATTACAAAAACATAAATGTTCTTTTTATTGTGAGTGTGCAAAAATAAAAGTAAACATTTACATTTAGAAGACGTTTTTATCCAAAGCGACTTACAAATGAGGACAATGGAAGCAATCAAAATCAACAAAAGAGCAATGATATGCAAGTGCTATAACAAGTCTCAGTTAGCTTAATGCAGTACACGTAGCAAGGTTTTTTTTAATTATATAATAAAAAGAAAACAGATAGGATAGAAAAAATAAGAGCAAGCTAGTGATAGAGGCCTTTTTTGCTTTTGTTAATTGTATAATAAATAAAAAGAAAAGAAATAGAATACAAAAAGAATAGAGAAGCTAGTGTTAGTTTTTATTATTATTATATTTTTTTTACACTTTGCAGGTTGTCTTACTCTTATCTGTATGACCAAAAATAGAGTATTTAATAGCCTATGTCAGCTGTTTGATCGCGCTGGTGCCTCACGCAGGCACACACACACACACACACACACCACATATTCTAGAAATTCAAACTTGCCATCACAGTCTGTGTTGGCAAGTAATATTTATTTTGATAATATCATTATCAAAATAAAATACAGTCAGCCAAACATATCAATTTAAAGAGTCCGTAGTATAACCGGTCTACAGCTGCTGTTATGCCAAGCGCATTTTTGCGCATGTGAAGAGAATGATCTTTCCATCAGGGGTGGCGCCAGAGAATGTTGAACGCAGGTGCTGAGGGGGTGCTAGATCAATGACGGGGGGAGCTGGGCAATTAATAGTAAATATGACCAAAACAGGTTGTTATTATTATTATTTTTATATGAATAATAAAATCACTATATAGGCGCATTTCAAATGTTTATGAGGAATGTGGGAGTATTATCGCGCTAAGCCTACTGCATGGGGGCGCGCACGCAATTATTTTTATTTATTTATTTTTTCCTGCGGAAAGAGCTTATACTCCTGTCATTTTTGGATGTGCTTTCTGTCGTATCATGCAGTCTCCATGAATGGAGCGCGTCACAACAATGAACCAGCTCACAGACATAAGAAATAAATCTGCAGAAAGCTTGAAAACCAATTAAAATAAAAAAAACAAATCTTCTCTGATTATGTAGTCTGTATAGGTGCATTTCTCTATTAAAGGCACGTCCACTGTGGAGATGTTGATTCTGAGAAAGCACTAGTTTATTAATAAATAGTTAAAATGCATTTTTCCCCGATGCATTCATAATCATTACTTTAGCCGGTGCTTTGCGGCAAGCATTATGCGTGCGTTTGAGCGCGGAATAATACGCCTAAATGCCTAAATAATAGGCATAAATAATAACCTAAATGGTTATTATACTATCAATTTAATAAACGTGCGAATAGTTGACTAGAAAAATCTTTAGTCGGGGCAGGCCAATAGTACTTGGTACAAGGAACCGATCCATTTTTTAAATAAAATGCTGACATTACGTGCGACTGCAAATCACGTTATTGCATTGCAGTATTTATGCATGTGTTTAATGAGTCAAATGTTTTTATTTTATTTCATTTTTTATGGGGTTGCTAAGGGGGTGCTTTGGTTTTTCTTGGGGGTGCTGGAGCACCTGCTAACCCCTCCCTAGCACCGCCCATGCTCTCCATCGATATGCAAACGCGCATGAAGCCTATAGTCTACACATTATAAATAATAGTTTAACATTGAAATGCATTGAGAATATGGAAACATTGGATTTGTGCCGAATGAGAGAGGTACGTGAGCCCAACGGTACTTTCAGTTTCGCTTTAGTTTTTTCATTCTTGATATGTTCTGCATACCGTTACATTAAAATGATTTGTTTTGGAGTGAGGGGGACTATAGGCTATGATTATAGTGTTTATAAGTTTTACATTATAATATTTCACTTTATTTGGTCTTATTTCTGGTATTATTACACTCTCTCCAAATGTTCCCTCTGCTCACAAAACAAATTATTGTTGTGAGCAGTGGAACTTTTGGAGAGAGTGGGTTCAGTAGCACCAATCAATGAGAGCGATTTTGAATTTAAGAAAGCTGATTGGTCAATAATATGTTGTGGTCCAATACATAATCTACAAATCATGCTCCAAAAACATCTGCATAAACCCGCAATCGCTCTGTCTCGTATATGCACACACGCACTGTCACGATCCGCACTTGTTAATGCCGGATCTTTAAAAACAAAAACCGGAACGCAAAAATCCAAAATCTGACATTTTCCGGAACAGGATCCGGCAGGATCCGGCTCAAATTAAGCACTGCTTTAGGGGTTAGATACAAAAAGTCTCAGTTTTCCAAAAAGAATGGTACTATGAGAGTGAGAATGTAGAGAGGGAAGAGCGATCTTTCTAGCTGTGTGGCTAGTTGTGCAGAAACAGATCACAGTTTCTGACTCATCAAAAGCAAGGACAGACATACTAACAAAGCCCACCGGTACATCCGTACACAGCAGCTTCTGCAAACTATCATATAGCTGAACTCCTTCTGGACATACCTATATCTGTTCTTGGGGAGCAGGATGGGCCTGCCTCCAAAGCTAAAGAAGTCTCATCACATTCTGTCCCCATGCTGACCTGTGCTCCCCGGGCTCCCAAATGAGAGCATAACAAAGCTGCTAGAGGATGATTCACTGACCCCGAGCCTCTGGGGAAGAGTGGGCACATGCCACATCACAGATACTGAAGAGAAACGACAGAACTGATACAGTCTGATGACTTGAAGAGGTCAGAAGGATAACGGACGGAAATGTAACCATTAGTGCTGACAGTTTTTGGAAAAGAGAAATGCAATTTAAAACGCAAAGGGTCTCTAATAATTGGAGAAAGCAATCTGTTAGAATTTTCATTCAACTTAAATGGCAGTTAAAAATGGGCTCTCTGGAAACAAGCCAATCACCTGAGGTGTTGTGACTAATTACTCTGGAGTCATATTCATATTCATTTTATCAGAATATTCAGCTACTTTTAAACAGGCATTCAAAATGGAAAAAAAGAGGATTTTTGGAACAAAATGATGTATTCACAACATCTACCAGTCAAAGTGTGTAAAGCCTACAAAAAAAAATGGACCGGTTTCATGAAATTCATCTTAAAGTTCAATATTTTTTCCCCTTTATTTTTTAAAGATGATTTCAAATTCAGCAAAAAGTCATGTCATGCATAATCTCGCAACTGATCATTGAATCACTGTTTACATTGATCGTTGACTACTTGTGCTTATACAGTACCTAGTAGCAGTAATATTAGCTGTAGCTACTGTTATATATTGTAATGCTTATTTGAAACAACCCAACACATTTCTTAAACATCTTAACTTTGGGGATTTAAGATTTCAACTTGGAGGTTAACTCTAATAAAATTTTTACAATGATGTATTGAACTTTCTCTTCAGGAATTCAAATTATTAATTTTTGTCTTTAGAAAATAAGACAAGAACATTCATAAGAAATGTTTTTGGGAATATAAAATATTCTTAAATGTATTCTTAATTTAAAAATAAGAAGAAAATACAAGTTAAAAGAATTTGATTTTTAAGAATGTTTCATGAATCTAGCCCCAGGTCTGCTGAATCCAGAATGAAAAAAAGGTAAAATAAAATAAATAAAGTCACTAAATACTAAACAAAGTTCAGTGTTATACCCTTAGAAAGCCAATTCATAATTGATGTGTTCTCCTGCAGTGCCTAAACTCACTTTTAAATATAATAGGTTATTAGCAGACACACACATGTCTGACTGTTTCATCTGCCAGGCACGCATGAATAATAAATCGCATCGTACCTTTCCTGTCGAAAAGCCGTTAATTAATGATGTACACCTTTCTTTCTAACCCATTTCTGTTTCGCAAACAATAAATAACCTTTGCTTTCCAAACGCAAACCGTTCTGGGAGGAAATCTGGTATACTCGAGTACCCAGAAATAGCAGGGCCGGCCCCAGCGGTGCTGTCTGAAGAGGGCAGCGACTCAGCTGCTAATCAATAGCAGTCACAAGGTTTAAAAAGGCTACAGTGACGGAGTCACTTTGACCAGAGTTCGGCTGCGACGGAACCTTTTGTTTGAGATTTATCAGTGGGTAGCACGCGTCTGCGACCTCCAGTCACTTTTCCATGCAGGGAGACGGCAGAGGGACATCTGTGGGGAGTTAGCATTGAGAAAGAGGAGAGACGAGGATTAAGCCAAATTTCATTTCAGGATTTGCTGCTTTCCAGGCGATCTTTCTCCCTCTTGTGGAGATAAGTCTCTTGCTGGACTTCGATATTCTATATGTTTTGGAGAATTAAAAAGGAAGGGTGGTCTATTGAATGCACAGCAAAAACATACTTTTTTTTAGCATGGCTAAAAGTGCAGTTGTTTTGCAAAGCTCCTGGAGGTATTTTTCATCTGAAAAGGGCCGGGGAGATAAAAGTGCAGCTGGCAGGAGGGCTGCCAGTGCTGATCCTCCTTTCTACAACAATGAAGTTAAAAATAAAAAGCCAATGACCAGGAGGGGCTCGAGCAAAACCGGACTTATTTTTTCCTGCCGGATTTGCCAAGGGTCCCATTAACTGCGGGCCCATCTCCGTAACACACATTAAGCAACTCGCCGACACAAACCCACATGCATTTCATGAATTATCTATGATGTATCATAAAAATATAATCTCTAATTCTATGCACACAAAAGAAAGAGACAAGCATGCTGAAACAGCAATGTGCTAGCCGAGCAGGAAGTTATCCCTGAGCAAATAGTCTGCGGTAGTCCAGGCCTACGGGCCAAGCTCAGCAAACACAGAGGAAGCTTAACATCTGTAGCCATGAACAACCTGTTTGTGAAAACACACAAATCCCTAATTAGGCCTCTATAAAAGTGAATATGAACACCACGTTTTCGAACTTTCGTACTTTCCAGAGCTGCCCGATTCAGCAGCAGAGGAATGCTGAGAATCGTGTGCACATTTGTTCAGGAATGGGTTTTACAAGCTCTCTGAGAACTTCTGGACGCCACCAATCTGCATGCTGAAAGTGTGGACTGTTAAAGCTGGCTTCCAGTATTCTGAAACACAGAGACAAAACTAGTTCACTACAGCGTCTGTTAAGCAGCACACACTACATTTGGGGGCAGATGCCATGTCTAAAAGACATAAAAGCATAAAAAGTTTACTGTGCACATTCTGGCATCATAAAACTAAAACTAAAGGAAATCTATTGGGGACACAAGAGAAAATGCTTCTAACAAATGAAAATGCATTTATAATGTAATGCTAAATATTTATTTACAAAGTATTTGATCTAGGGCTGCCACTAAAGACTATTTTTATTTAGATTAATCTATCGACTAATTTATCGATTAGTCGATTAATCTAAACGATTAATTTTCCGCGCAAAAAACTATTTTACTTAAGAGTATTTTATTAAACCAAATTGAATCCAAATTTCTATGAAATCCTTTTTTAAAGCAAAAGTAACAGAGTGCAAGAAGCAAGTGTCCATCTCATCTCAGTCCAAATCACTGAAATCAGTTCAGTATTATAGTGTAAGAAAGACAACATATCCATGTGTTCTAGTCTAATAATACAATTATAATCAGTATTTTAAATAAAGGAGTATTTACCAGAAATATTATTTACCAGAATTTATTTAGGAGAAAAATTTAAATGTGCAGTATTTAAAAAAAAAAAAGAAAGAAAAAAAATATATATATATTTTTTTACATAAAATCAATTAATTGGAGATGCTTTTGATTATTAAAATTTAATGGAACCATTAAAATGGAATCCAGAAAATAATGGAAAACAGAAGCTGGTAAAGATAAAACTGTAAAACTCAATTAATTAGACGCTCCCTAAGGTCGCAAAACTCTGGACTCTTGGTAGTACCTAGAATAGCAAAGTCCACTAAAGGAGGTAGAGCTTTTTCATATTTGGCTCCCAAACTCTGGAATAGCCTTCCTGATAACGTTCAGGGTTCAGACACACTCTCTCTGTTTAAATCTAGATTAAAGACACATCTCTTTAGCCAAGCATTCATATAATGTATCTCATAATCTTGTACTGCAGTTATATCTGATCAAAACGCACATTATTATTCTTTAGCTTGGGTTGAACAAATAATTTTTGCTTGAATGGAACAACAGCTACGCTAATTATGTCTCTTTGTTTATCTGTTTCTGCCACGGGATTTACATCCCGTGGTAACTAGGAGTTACACAAGCTTCAGTCTGGATCCAGCCCTTAAATGAACTGAGATGACCAAACGCCTGAGAAGAGATGATGCCGACCCCTCGGAGGACCTCAGAGGATGCCAACCTCTGATCCCCCAACAACATGCAGAATTAACAAATTTTGCCATAAGTTAATATATTAAGTTTCTACAATGTATAAATATATTGTAGAAACTTAATTTCCTGTAAAGCGCTTTGCAACGATTGTATCGTAAAAGGCGCTATACAAATAAACTTGAATTGAATTGAATTGAATTGAATTAATTAGACAGGCTTTTTGATTAATACAATTTAATTTAACCATTAAAACAGAGTATAGAAAAATGAAAATGGAAAAAAATGAATTTGGAAATAAAACGGATTTCATAGGGCTCTATAATAATATATATTTTTTTTGTAATAAAAATAGATGTAAGTGAAAAATAGCTTTTAAAATGACTTAAAATGCATATATAATAGCAATGATGCATTGATTGATAATAAATGATGATAATTAGTTAAAATAAAGTATCAAAAGCAAGAAATCATATGGTTTTATTGAACAAAACTGTTAAAATACATAATGTATTATAAACAATAGAGCTAATGTAGATAACGCATAACAACAAAGGCCTGCAGGGGGCGCCGACAGCCTGATTATAATTTTTTTGACATTACTGCGCGATCTAATCCTTGTTTAATATTGACCAAGCACCATTTAATTCAAATGTCCACTTAATCTTTAATATTTGGTCATTTCTTTAGGACAGAAATGCTATAGCCACTGTAATTAAATGAATATGTGGACATCAAAACGTGTAAACTCAGAGTGAGGTTTGAGCTTTTATTTTGAAATCGCGATGTATTCTCCTGTGTTTGCACAGGTTTATAAATGCTTTACCTTACAAATCTGATTAAATGGCGCAGGTTGCGTTCCCAGATGAACGTTATAATAAACCCAAACTCACAACAACATGCAGAGATGAAGTTTAAGATGTTCCACACATGTAAATGATAAGTTTCTGTGGAACTACTGTGAACAGATAAAGAGCTGATAAAATGTAAAACTGTAACTTGAATGCAATGTAAGTCGCTTTGGATAAAAGCGTCTGCTAAATGCATAAATGTAAATGTAATGGAGCCGCTGTGAGACGCACGTGCTTACCCTACACGCATGTAAATAATTAAAGCTCATATACTGTGTTAGAACTGCATCGCATATAATTATTTAATTAAATCATAGTTTGTGAATTCACAATTATGCTTAATTATGTTTTTTAAATGGGTTTAATATCATGCAGCCTTGGAAAATAGTCTAATAATGTGTTTTATGGATTCTCGTCTGTGAAATGCAGCACTTCCGGTATTTTGCCGGTTAGTCGACGCCAGCAAAATGAAGTCGATGATTTTTCAAAATCGACTAGTCGACTAAAATCGACGAATCGCGACAGCTCTATTTTATTCAGCACAAAACTGAGCAAAAAAATTAACTGAAGAAATAATAAAAATCCTAATTAACATAATAAGCATCGTTATTGTTATTATCATCATTTACACATTTTATTATATAGTAATAAATTATTATTACTACTACTACTACTACTAATAATAATAATAATAATAATAATAACAACAGAAGAATGAAATATATTATAACAAATGTATATTAATATTAAACATTAAGTAACTTGTACATATTTGTTCATTTTATTTACCCTAACCATAAACATTTGCTTTTTTAATTTATCAAATCTGTGAAAAATCTATTTGATTCATATTAGGTTTTTAAATGTGGTTTCAGACTTTTCCACTGCACACTATGGTACTGAATAATTATCATACTTATGTGCCATGGTATTTACATATGATTTCAACAGAACACCATGATATTTTTTCTTAAATACAAAACAAAACAAACAAAAAAACTTTGTATAGGACAGAGTAAAGAAACAGTAATGTCATTTTTACTTTCTGCAAGCATAGGGTTAAAAAATTATTTACTGATTGCATTGTTGCATTGTCTTGTTTTAAGTTAATTTAAATAGAAGGCAAATTAAGTCTTGATGCATCAAGTGTCACAAAGAAGTAGAACAATATCCTTCAAGGACAGCTGCGTCTCTATTGTGATAGTTTGTTGTGTCCTTGACAGCACAATACTCTATTAAACCACCATCTTCCCTTCACTCATGATCTCAAGCAATACATGCAACGAAAGCACGCTGACATTCTCCCTCTCTCTATCGTGCTTTCAGTCTTCCTAAGGTGAGGGCACAAGTTCTGCTTGGTCAGCCAAGGGTGGTGCCACATCACAGACCGGCCTGCCAGTGTCATGGATTTCAGGGTTTCTATGGCAGCAGTGGTTAATTCCCCAGGCCCTGCATGGTCTCTTTCTCATCAAAGCTGACACTTACTTTCTCTCTCTCTCTCTCTCTTTGGAAAAAAAAGCTCCAGCCAGGCCCTTAGCCAAAAGCCTTGGAGATAAGCTGCTAATAGGAAACAATCTACAGCTAATGCACACATTCCTCAGTGAAAGCATCTTTTAATAACAAAAACAGAGTGCTTCCCCTCTTCTCGTTTTCTTCCCCCTTTCTCCTGTCTCCATGGCCCCTTTTCTAAACAAAGCTGCCGAGTGAGCGAGATAGCGGGAGAGAAAAAGAGAACGGGCCATTTTCCTGTTGTTGAGAAACGCACAGGAAGACAATCAGAGCATGCTGCTACCTGAAGAAGAATTGGTAGAAAAGTGTAGGTGTGGCACCTCGGCACCAAGGCTGCGAGCGATTAAATGATTACAGAGGGAAATGAAAGAGAAAGGAGCGGAGAGCAGGCAGCGATCTGCAACAAATGGGCAGAAAGTCAGGCCCCCAGCGTACGCAGACGTACACGCTTCACGTCGGCTTGTTTGTTTGATGCCCCGCTGCCACGTTTTTCCTGCAGATGCCAGGAGCGATCCCAGAAGCCACCGCTGTGCAGTGTGAGAGCGAGCCAAAAAACACAAGCACCAATCTCCATCGCGATCTGTGATTCAGCTCGCAGATGTGCGGACAAGTATAAGTGAGAACGAGAAGTCATGAGAGCCGGTCCATCTTGCTGTGATTATAGCTGCAGTCACGTCTGACGTTGTAATTGCAACTGGCTGTGAGCTGTTTATGGGTAGAGAATCACACATATGGACTTGCCCCTTTTATTTTACGGCTGCTGCACATTCTCCTGATTACGTCTCCTCCTCTCTCGTGCCCGTTCCATCACTGACACCATCGGCGCAGCCAAGCCCTTGATGGACGGCTGTGCTGTGTGGGAGCCATTGCCGAGCAACGCCTGTAAACAATGGGAATGTTTGCGCTGTTTATTCGTATCACGCTGAGAATCATTGTGCCAAATCAGCTTGTGTTTTCTCTAAACAATCTTGGTGTGCTGTCATATCGTGATACCTGGAAAAGCTGTCAGCGGATTCGCTTAAGATTACCTTACAATGCGACTGCCAAATAGTCTGCAAGCAAACCATTTCCCCCCCTTACAAAGGCAGCATTTATGGCCCTTAATGAAGCATAACAGCCACCGTCAGCACTCATGCTAACATTGTGCCACACTCGCCTCAAATGCCACCTGTGCGGAGTAATATGACAAATGACACGACCATGCATAAACATTTCTACAGTCCTTTTTTAGCAAAGCTCAAAGCTGAAATGATTGTGCAAAGCTTTTTGTCTTGATTGACTGAAGGGATAGTTCACATTAAAAAAAATGTCATTTACACACCCTCATGTCAATCTAAACCTGTATTAGTTACTTTCTTCTACCAAACACAAAAAGTTTTTTTTTTAAATGCATACAATGAAAGTCAGTGGAGTCCAAAGTTGTTTTGCACCTATTTGCTTTAATTTTTGACAAAAACGGTTGCCAAACTACTTAAGAATTGCATTCTTTAAATTAGTTTTCCTTTCTTTTTTTTCTGCTATAAAATCAACATTTTTGTTTTAACGGCTCCCAAAAAAATAAAGTAGTGAATTTTTATTCAGAAATTATTACATCCTCATTATAAAAATATGTATTACATTTTTATTTAATTCAATTGCATTTGTTTGTAAAACTAACATTTTTGAAAAAACTAATCTGTACATGTGTTGAGGTTTCTTTTATCTCTCAAGTGGCACAGTTATTAAGTGGCCATTCTGAGCCTGAAAGTCTGTCTATCTATCCGTGGATAAATATCTTTTGTAAATAGCTCCGAGGCTTCACTAAGGAATATAGTTTGGATCAAAGAAGCCTTGTCTTCCTGTATAAAAAGCCTAGGCCACAAGCTTGCTTGTTTGTCTAAAACAATTAAGGGGGGGTTATGAGGGGGGTTCCTGACAAATAGCTACCAGCTGATAGTGCTTTGGCAAACTCCAGAGGAGGTTGGTGGTTAGTAAAAAGCAGGGGGCCAGATCTTAAGACGGGGTTCCAAATTAATGATCGGTCAGGGTCCAAAGCCCGCCTAATCTTGGCCAATTGCTCCTTAATTATGTAAGGTGCTGCCAATTTGAACTGTCGAGCAAATCAGGATCAGCATGCATTCATCTCCCCCCCTTGAATCTTGATTGAGTCTGGTCATTATTCGGACGGATCTCATTTTCACACATGGAACCAATATGCCGGCCAGATGTTCATTTGCAGTCGGGTACAGAGCACAACGACTCATCTACACGCAATGGCGGTTCCCTTCAACGCTATGGCTGTCGTCTCACACCCTAGACAGGAGCAAATGACATGAAAGAGGAGGAGGGAGAGATTGACGGAGAAATAGGAGGAAAAAAAAAGTCTGGTAAATCCACTGTCAGGTCAATGACTTTTGTCGTGCATAGTTAAAACAGATGTCTCATTGCAGTCGGCCTGGCTCTGGAGTTGGACCTCTGTGTTCAAACAAGCAAGATTTGGTCAGCAAATCAAAAGCATAATTCATATAAACATTCAAATTATGCAGTACCTTTTTTTCCCCATCTCTCTCATCTTCTTCTGTAGGTCATAAATAGCTCCGCTTGGATTCTGGTTTAAGGCCCCGCCTGCATTATTAGGGCCACCTGGCTGTTTCTGGCACCGTTCAATGAGTGAACCAGGTTTTTTCAAATGACGCCGCATATACAATTGCTTCCTCATTAACCCTCAAAAACCGAGATAGCCGCCTGCGGCTAAAAATAGCTATTGTTCTTAAATGTTTAATAACTTTTAAATCGCTAATCCTATCTGAATGCTTTAAAAAGTGTCGTGAAGCAGAGATTCTCCGCTTTTCGGAGATATCGCATTTGTCTCAGTTGGATATTAAGAGGCTCCGTAGCGTACATGATTACTTCATTACATTTTGACAACATTGATTGGGTCAGAAGAAATCAATGCATTTCGTCCCTCTGAGCCAAACAGGAACGATTGTTGACGCTTAGTCCCACCCCCGTGCCCAAATTGGTTCAAACTGTCACATATTCAACCAATAAACATAGGTTTTGGTCTTTTGAACCATTGTTTAGCGTGTTTCTTTGGGAATTTGAGCAAACGCAAAGTGAAAGTAAAGTGTGTCGTGCGTGCATGAAAACAAACACAAAATAACACATTTGCATGAGAGCACTCTCTGAAAAAGCCCAGAAAAACACAGGACAGAGCACTTTGGCATAAAACAAACCAAAAGCAAGGATTAAAAAGCTGTAAATATCGGATAAAGCACTGGAATTTAGGTATTCGCGTCGTGAGGCGATGTGCAGCCAGCAGATCGATCCATTTGGCTGTTTTATTATGTAAATAATACTTATATAGTTCATAAAGATCATTTGCACTATTTTTTTCTATTGCACTCTATATATTTCTCACCCATTTTGTGTGTAGTTTGTGAATCATTTGCACTGCATGTATTGTTGTTGCACAAGACAATTTTTTCACAACTTGCTGCACTGTTTGTGTTTGTTGTACATGCTCAGATTGAAAATATATTTTTTCTGGAAAAAGAGTAATTTTTTTACTGTATTTTGTTATTATATAACACGGTTTCCATTTTCTTTACTCCCTAAATGTTTTTTTGGATACATCTATATTGTTAGTAAAGTAAATAGACTGTTTTTCACTGAAAAGCGCCTATAACAATATTGTAATAAATGGCTATAACTTGCTTGGGGAATGTTATATGTAGACAAAATTTTATTTGGAAGTGTAAAACACACAGATACAACTGTTTAAAGAAAAAAAAATCCAAACTTCAGGAGTTTCTGTTTGAGTACACATTAAAAAAACACCCAATTATTGCTTGTGTTTTTCTTAAAATTCTGGAAATTCGTTAATTATTAGAGAAAACAAAGGGAAAATTGGGACTTTAAATTAGCTAGACTGAAACTTCAAGTTCTTCCGTTTATAATGATATATGGCACTTGATGCTGACTGTTAGAATAGGTCTGAAAAAAACAAAGAAAATTACAGGCGTGTCAGGTGCCCAAAAATGTTCTAGGTCTTTAAGGGTTAAATACAGAAATGATCTGTAGTGACGTATTGCCAATCCAAATTTAGATCTGCTCTTATTTTGAGTGAGTTTAAGGTATAAATGACAATGTTCACGACACAGGATGAAAGAGGAATTGTTTTTATAATCTCTTCAGGCCATGCTAAAGCAGAAAGCCATGTGGTTTGCATTGCTGTTATTTTTAACTAAAATTTACAAAAAATAATATTTGTTCACTGAAATAAAGCTTAATTAAAATTCAGATTAATTAAAAACTTAAGTTATAAATGATGCATTGGCAACTAACTCAACTTTAAGTTGAAGTACTAAAATGACTAAAACTGAAATAATCAATTATAGCTAAATAGAAAAAAAAATTACAAAAGCCATACATAGAATTTAATTACATTAAATTACTAAAATTAAAACTAAAAAGAAAACTAATTCAAAATATTAAAACGTACTATAATAGTATACAAATAATACTAAAATAACACTGTTGATTTACCTAAGCAACATATCTGAATGAAAAATTTTACAAAAGCCATACATAGAAAGTTGTGCTTTCAATTTAGTGCAATTAATTAAACGAAAACTACAAATAAAATAAAATTAAAAAAAAATACAAATTACAAAAAATTCTAAAAACTAATAATAACAAACTGATTATAATATCCATTAACAGTCCTAGTTTTAACAGCTCAGGTGGCTCAGAGTTGAGCAATGGCCAACTTCGTACAACATCAGCTGAGATTCAAACAGCTGATGATACAAACTTACAAATCAATGCTGAAAACACACCTTTACTCTGTGGAACACAGTTGCCCCTAGCTGTTGGGACATTGTTCAGTGATGGATATTGTTGTGTCTTGTGTCTGTTTTTTGTTTTGTTTTTGTTTTTGTATATATACAGTGCCTATAGAAAGTCTTCATACCCCTTAATTTTTTTCAAATTTTGTTATGTCGAGTTATTATGTTAAACTGCTTTAAATTACTTTTTTTCCACATAAATCTACACCATTATGACAAAGCAAAAACCAGATTTATCACAACTTTGCAAATTTATTAAAAATGAAACACTGAAAAAATGACATTGCACAAGTCTTCATACACTTAACTCAAAACTTAGTTAAAGCACTTTGGCAACAATTATAGCCTCAGGTCTTTTTGGGTATGATGCAACAAGCTTTGCACATCTGCATTTAGGTTTTTTTGCCATTCTTCTCTTTAGATCATCTCAAGGTCTGTCAGGTTGGCTGGGGACCATCGGTGGACAGCCATTTATAGGTTTCTCCAAAGATGTCTGATTGGTTCCGAGTTCCACTCGAGGACGTTCATAGAGTCGTCCCTAAGCCACTCCTGCATTGTCTTGGCTGTGTGCGTAGGGTGATTGTCATGTTGGAAGGTGAACTTTCAGCCCAGTCTGAGGTTCTGAGTGCTCTGAACCAGGTTTTCATTAAGGATATCTCTGTATTTAGTGGCATTCAGCTTTCCGTCTTCTCTGATCACTTCCCCAGTCCCTGCTGCTGAAAAACCCCCCCACTGCATGATGCTGCCGCCACCATGCATCACCGTTGGGATGGTATTATGCAGGTGATAAGCGGTGCTTGGTTTCCCTCAGACATGAATAAGGAATTGAGGTTCATCAGACCAGAGAATCTTTTTTTTTTTTTTTTTTTCATAGTCAGAGTTATTTGGGTGTATTTTTGTAAATCCAATCAGGGTTTCATGTATCTTTACTGAGGAGAAGCTTCAGTTTGGTCACTTTGCCATCAAGCCCAGATTGGTGGAGTGTCGCAGTGATGTTTGTCCTTCTGTATTTTTCTCCTATCTCCATATAAGATCATGGAGCTCAAACAGAGTGACCATCAGTGTCTTAATCACCTCTCTAACCAAGACCCTTCTCCTTCGATTGCTCAGTTTGGCCAGGAGGCTAGATCTAGGAAGAGTCCTGATTGTTTCAAACTTCATCATTAAGGATTATGGAATTATGGAGGCCAAATGCTCCTGTGAACCTTCAACACAGCAGAATTTTTTATATTTTTTTGTAGTCTTCCCCAGATCTGTCTCAACACAATCCTATCTCTCAGCTCTGCAGGCCATTCCTTGACCTCATGGCTTAGTCTTTGCTCTGACATCCATTTCAGCTGTTAAACTTTATATAGACAGGTGTGTGTGCCTTTCCAAATCATGTCCAATCAACTGAATTTGCCACAGGTTAACTCCAGTCGGAGTATAAAAACATCTCAAAGACGATCCAGTGAAACTGGAATGCTCCTGATCTAAATTTCAAATGTCAAAGCAAAGGGTATGAAGACTTGTGCAATGTAATTTTTCAGTGTTTCCTTTTTAATAAATTTGCAAAGTTGTGATAAATCCGGTTTTTGCTTTGTCATTATGGTGAGTGGGGTGTAGATTTATGTGGGAAAAAAAAGTAATTTAAAGCAGTTTAACATAAGAACGCAACATAACAAAATGTGAAAAAATGAAGGGGTATGAAAACTTTCTATAGGCACTATATGTAAAGCACTTTGGTCAACTGGTGTTGTTTTTAAATGTGCTATATAAATAAATGTTGATTTGAAATGTTGATTACAGGTGTCTTATCTGTTTACCTGAAATTCAATGAGATGAGAAAGTTGCAGTTATGTTAGAAACACCAGATACTGCTGCTTTATTTAGGGTTGAAGAGGATTAAACAATGGAAAGAGGGTGTATGTGGGGTTTCCACCATGAGAAACTAGTGGAATCAGGACAGATGAGACATAGATCACCTAACACCCCACCCCAAAACCAGATGTTTGAACACTGAGATATTTACATTTGAGTATTTCATCACCCTCATCCCACCTCAGCTTTCTGCACATTTGAACAAGATCTACATCTATAAGATGGACATAATACCCTCCCAAAAAAAGATCGGAAACATATCTGTCATGGGGCTGCAGAATTTAATGAGTGATTCACATTAAAAAAACAACACATTACACAATTAAAGAATAAAAATAACTCTAACCGCCATCCTGTCAGTGAACAAATTATGCTTGTCAACGACATTATGGGCGCGCTCGTGTTTTGCATAGCGTCTCCAAACCCAGATAATGTTACACCCTCTCGTTTTATATTTTGCTTGGGTTCAAATGTAAATAACGTCGTGGAAAGGTGGGGCTGGGGGGTATGGCTGGCAAAGTTTATCACTGACATTTATTATCATTATAAAGGTTTTGGTGAATGAAAGCAGACGTGGGTGGTAAGGAGGCAGGTTTCCGGCACTATTTAACAAGGTGATTCGCTACAGCTTTGGCTGGAACGTTTGAAGGGTGGGCACACAAAACAGTGAACACAGTCCAACCTGCTACCACATATAGCAACATAAAGAGAACCACGTTTGAATCCAGGCTTTCATTAGAAAGATAGTTTCACATAACATCAGGTTTTGATATCAATTCAGAACAAAAAGCCTTTGCTTTGCGGCCTAGACTCCATACGTGTTACAGGTTCTGTGTGAATATAAACTAAACCAGGCATGAATATAAACTGTGAATATAAACTGAATGGCACTTATGCTTGACATAAGTGCCATTCAGACTCAAAGTCGATAAATTAATCGGTCATTGAAAAAAAAGTTAAAAATGGCATGGAAATTCACATGGCGCATGGAACCAACGCTGAGCAAACATGTTATGAGCAGCTGGCCGTAACAGAAAGGACTTGATTTAGGATGGTGGAGAAGGATGTAATCATTGCAGACAGACACATGAGTGAATTACCGCCGATTATGTCTTGCTTCAACTTTAAACACAATCTGACCATTATGGGCCACGGAACAGCAAACTTTGCTCACAGCCTCGCCATCCTTTCCATTCTACCTCCTGCTCAGTGCAGCCAAACCCCAAAAACAGGACGAATACACACGCACACTGGCCTGGTCTGGCATGGTCGGCTGGCTGCACAAGGGTGTCAGTTTGTTTCTGCAGCAGTCAAATTTCCCATCATGCCATAGACAAAAATAAACAGGGGCATCCTGGAAGACTGTTGAAATGGCTCAGTGTATTCCGCCCCCTCAGACGGTGAGGTCATGCACGGCTCTCCGCTTGCCCACAGACTGTAGACTGCAGCAGGTAGTCACATTCCCTCCCCTCTTTTTTTTTCTTCCCTCCCATCCTTGCTCATAAAATGTGGCACTCTGTTACAGAATTCGTCTGCGAGATGCGGAGGAAGGTTTTCCACTTCCTGTCTGAGCAGCATTAGCACGGCTCTCGAACACAAATGGATGTGAAAACATAAACACACTTGTTCGATGACAAACAAACACTGACATAAACAAAAACTTGCTGAGAACAGCAATTAGAGAACAAAAGTCTCGATATTTTCTGTGTAAGCAGAGCGAGCATTCAAACTATAAACTGAAACATTCAGTGTCGACAAACACTAAACGAGCACAAGCAGCGGAGGTGCTGTCAACAATTGATGTGTGCAGGGTTGCAGGCCATGTGACATTTCCACAGTGCAGGTGAGGAAGGGTGTATTATCCTTGAATCAAACTTCACTGCACTACTCACCTTCTTCTACAAGGTCGGCACGGCCAGAAAAGGCCAATTGGGGATGTTGCAAAGACAAAAAGTGTAAAACATTGCAAGTGCATTGAGTTTAAAAGCACAGAAATATCAAGAGAAGATAATGAGGGATCTTATTTCAAATAAAAAAACTAAGAAACAATACAGCTATAAAAGTTTAATGGTCTAATTAGCTTCTTTGAGTAAAAAGGACAAAAAGTTTCTAATTTTTTGTAAAAAAACTGTATTTTTCCTTTAGTTTATTCCACTGAAGTCTCTAGGTACAGCCTGTTCTCTGCTTTCCCTTTTCTGGCCAGCAGATTGTCATTCCGTTGCATCTCGCCCAGAACTCTGATCCACTCAGCACTGACCGATGAGGAAATTATCGACCGATGAGTGCCGGTGCCGCTGATACAGCTAAAAGAATGTTAGAGTAATGAGATGCAGGGAGGAATTTGTGATTAGAGCTAACTGATCTATATAAGCCATTACTTATTATCACCAAAGGAAAATAACCTTGGTCATCTTTCTGCCAGTGAGGCCGACTTCCTGAAAGGGCAATCTACCCATAATCCTGCCAAGCTTCCATTCTGCTATGAACAACTGGCCATAGAAAGCATAGCCCGGTTAAATTATGGAAGGAAAACAGCTCATGTGTTCATTATGTGTTGCCGATTATACCATCTAGAAAATAATCTACAAAATGTATTTGATTGGCAAGATATAGAAACACTAAGATACAGTAAACACTGTGTTGTGCTTCTAATCTTTTGAGGTAAATTGCAACCTCTCAAGCTCTCTAGTTGGTAACCCACAATCTTGTGGCATAAAAACCAGCAGTGTTACAGGAATCTGAAGACTTCCAAGAATAAGGTACACTTTGATGTCTAACAATTTTGAAGCATTAAAAGCACAATTTTAGTTATTTGTGCTAGAACTACAAGATATGTTAAAAAAAAAAATATTATCTAAAACAAATATATATAAACTTACTAAACTACTAAACTAAACTAGTTTTAAACAAGTCAAATTTCTGAAATGTTGATTTTGACCTTCTCAACTGTATCCAAAAAAAATTAATACTTTAAGTCACGTTTTTGACATTATCTGTTGAACTTCTATTTAACGGCTATAGATCCAAATTATCTGTTAAACTACTATTTATTGTCACTTTATTGTCACTTTATTGTCATTTTAATTACCAAAAACAAAATATTAAATTTTGTCCAATTTGTGCAAAGTTTTGGAAATATAGGTTTATAAATGACTACAAAACAAATTTTGGTCCCAAATTAGCTATAGTCCCCACTGAGTGACAAATAACCTTAAGCTATATTTGCAAACCCTTTTTAATTTATTTGTTTTATGTGCTAACACTCTACAATAGGATTCAATAGGTTTATATATGTTAGTGCGTTCAGAATACAGAATTAACATATTATATAATATTTAGTTTGACCTCCCGAGGTGCACGATCAGCACTTTCTAAAGGTTAAGTACCTAATTTCACTGACCATTTGTTGAAAAAGAAAATGGCCCTATTCTTCATAGAAAGTTTCCTTATATGCCAGTTAGGTCTAGAGATTCTCCCTGTATCCTGTGGTGAGCACTCTAAAATGAAGTTCACTAACAATTTAACAAATTAAAAAAGAAAAGAAAAGATGTTCTGGCTTCCTGCGCTAAAACTCACACAATCGAAGGATCATGACAGGTCATGCGGGGAGGGCAGGTAGGGCTTCAATGACTCGTCCTGGCCGAAAAGAAAGATTAGAGGGCCTAGTAATTTGTAAAATGTCATCAGTAATTACGGACTTATGATAATGATGATAAGCAGAAGAGATAATTCATCATTCGCCTATTTTTTCTCCTCGACAGGAAGCAGCCCCACCCATCCCATTCATCTGCACTGGTGGGGTGGAACTACATCTATGTAATATTCCTCCTCAGGACTGGCTCCACACCATTACAAAGGGAATGGAGTAAGAGAAAAAGAAAAGGCTATAGAGAAGAAAATGAAACACATTAAGAAAGAAATCCCGATGGAAATTCAATACATTGGAGTCCCAGAAACATACAGTGCGGCTTATCAAAGCAGCTGTCACTAAATATAATTTGAGGCAGCGGGCGGAAATGTAAACGATGGCAGACCTAATGAATTTCATTTCAGGCCTGCCCAAAGTAGACGCACTGTTTATCAAAACCCTTTCTCCTTGCAATGACTCATTTACGCTGTGCTTGCATTTGCCCGCACTTCTAGGCCTGTGAACCTTTCGCAGTAAATTGAGTGCTATGGTTAAAGAACTTAAGGTGTATTTGTCACATAATAAATACACAAATGGGAAACAATACAGAGAGAGTTCTCTTCACTAGATGGCTAGCTGCAGAAGATACAGGTGTTTGCAACAGTAAAGAGTAGCAAAGAATGAGCAATACTTTGAAAAAGCAATGTTAATCTAGTGCTGCTTTATACAGGAATGAAGGAACCACAGGGGGATCGGAGGCAATTGTAAAGAACTAAACTTCCTCAATAACACATTTAAAATATGTGCAGTCTAGTTCTCTTAATGTCTGAGAAAAATGTTTGATCACTTCAAAAAAAAAAAAAAAAAAAAAAGATTTACCTATAATGTGATTAACTATAGTGAGTACATTTTACACAATGTTTCCAATTGTTTTGGAACCACAATGGTTGAATCAATGTTTTGAACAATAGCTTTGAATGATTGAACAGACTGAATCACTTAAAATAGACTGGAAGATTCAATGACTCACTTATATAAAATACAAACATTGTAAATTCCCAGTACTGGAATCTAAACAATTCAAATAATTATAATATAACGTTTTTTTTGTTGTTGTTGCAGTAAACACATTATTACTGATAGATAAAATAATTACTTTTAATTATTTTAAATACATTTAAAAAAAAAATACATTTTTAAACCAATATTACACTTCCTCCAGATAACTTATTTATTCCTTCTAGTAAATCTAAAACTATAATTAGAAAATATTAAAAGTCCTGCTCAATGTAAATATGATTACGCTTTGTCTAGTTTTACTGCATAATTTATGAAATCGCATAATACTACAAAAATTATTTTGAAGGAACATTGAAGAAAAATGCTTCCCTTTGTGTTCTCGTATTAGACCCATATTAAAGAAACAAGAATGTTGCCCTGTGTACAGTATCCAAACAAGCCTTTGATCTAGATATGCAAAACATATCCATATGCAACATAAATATGCAAAACAGAATCTAAAAGATCCTTAATGAAGAACATGCTTGTTGCAATCAAAGCTTACTGCTCCTAAGATACAATCCCTCTTTGATACTCAGAGGGTAATCGTGCATTCAGAGACATGTGGACACGATGAGCTAGGGGAAATGAATTGCTAGTTCCTTCGGTTTTGTGCAGGTGCAGGGAAACCTGACTGAGAGAAATGAATTGGTATTTTGGGGATCAGCAGGAGAAAATGACACCGGTTGCTCGGCTGTTCTCACCTGGAGGGTTGAAAAACTCGGGGGGCTGGAAACGGCATGCCTGGCTAGGGGCTGAGATGGGCAGATTGGGCGACGCTTCTTCACGTTACACTCCCGGATCTGCGTGAAGGGGCTGCTGCGTCAGCACAATACCCAGAGAGAAGTCTTACAGTGCAGAAACGGCGGAGAAATGTAAGGGAAGGAGGCTCCCTGGAGAGAAACCATCTGTCTGCAGAACGGTACAAAGCATCTCACCCTCCTCACCTGTGCCACCAACCCCTCCAATTTCTACCACTCCATGTCATGGATACACCAAAACAGCCACTCATTCATAATCTCCCACATTCATTCAATCACACAACAGCTCCTCAAACACACCAATAACTTCACAGAACAGGTTTGGTAAAGCCTGCTTAGAGAAGACGATGTCTGGCCCATGGGTAATACAGCAGCTGTTGGATTTCATGTCACTGTGCACCTCCGCGTGTCACCTGCCTGATGTGCCTGCTGCATTCCGCAAGGTAATCACACATTTGTTTGCTGCCAAGCGCAGCTGTTTTGTGTTTGTGTGTTTGTTTAGAGGCCTCTGGCTCCTCCCCCTTATCCTTCGCTCTTGAATCGCAACCGGATGAAAGTCTTCGGGTGCATTTCTGAACCAGTGTCATCTCCTAAATCCCGAAGCCTGGCACCTGACACTTGGATTCAGCAGACTAATAGGTAAGCAGTCTCTTCATTAGGCTGCAAAGTAAAGCTAATCAGCAGCTACCCAGACTCCTTCTCCTTTCTTCCCTCTCTCCACAGCGTTCCCTCTCCTGCTGTCTATCCGTACGGCATGTTAAATGCGAACTAAATGCCTGCCTGAACTTAGCTGAACTGCAGACCCAAGGGGGGAGGGACTAGAGGTAGGGCATGTGAAAAAATGGGGAAAGGAAGGGAGGAAACAGTGAATGTCACCTTCCTCAAAGGCCCAGTTAATCCGACACTCCGCACAAATTAAACAGCAGATTGTATTCGTTAAGGAACAAAAAGGGGCTCCTGTCTCTTTGATGTGGGCCAGGCAGCACTGGACGCTGGAATCCACAGCCAGTCTTGGTGTCAGATTGGGATCAAACGCGGTCAGACTCACATCTAAATAGGAATCTGGGATGGAAAGAGTTCCAGGGAAGGTGACCACACATGAAGAGAAACAAAAGGAAATGGGTGAAAAAAAAGAGCCGAAAGCCAATAGTTTTTCACGTCTATACACTTTCTCTCACATAATATGATGCAAGCAGATCTTCACTGACCTTGTACTAGAGTCTCTGGATATCACATTTAAAAAGAAACATAGAATTATTCTTATGTACATTTGAATAGCATATAATATAGCTTAGATTATATAAATGCATGTAAAAAATATATTATAACATTATTTGTATCTATTTTTATTAATTAAAAAATATATAATATAATTATTTTAGAAGTCTGCTACTAAACTAAACTAAACTAAACTAAACTAAACTAAAATAAAATAAAATAAAATAAAATAAAATAAACAGTAGAAAAAAAAGACAGTATTAAAATATATACTGAACAATGAACACCTACCAATTAATTCAGTCAATTAAAATCAGTCATACTCACATTTGTTGACTACTGGGGTTTTAAAAAAAAATCTCAAAATAATCAAATAAAACAAAAGGTAATGAAGGCTAGACCAATGGCTAGACCAAGTCACATCAAACACTATTCTATTCTAAAGATATTCATGCAACACTAGCATCCAATGCTATTCAGTGCTACAAAGATAGAGGATGAAGTTTGTAAAGTCTAAGTAGAGCCCACTGGGAGCAAAGTTCACTATAATCCACAGGGTTGTGGCTGGAGGCTTAATTAGGTAATAACAATAGGACTATCTTTAGAGATACTGAAGTGCACTAAGAGGCAACATAAAAGGATAACCACATGATTAGTCTTCACAGATGAAAAAAACATATCTGTTTGCTCCAGGGGTTGACCAATGCCAGCACCAAGCACAGCGGGAATATCAATCTGGGGCAATTAACGTGACCAGCAACTGGCAGGAGGTCAGCTGCAAAAAAAAAAAAAAGCCTCCCTTTTGAACACAACCCTAAACAATGATTGTGTGGCAGGGTGCAGCCACTATGCACCGGGGGGGTTAATTGCTGATCGCTGGACAGGCTAGAGAAGGCGCCAGCAGGCAGATTCTGGGTAGCATGCAGGAGAACGTTGGACCAGGAGTAATGAGCTCTGACATGAGGCGACGCCGGTAACGGGGCCAGCAGGCTGAACGCTGCCACAGGGGGAGAACGCCTCCCTATGGGTATGCGGCAAGACTAGAGGAAGCTGGAATTCAGAGTCAAGGGCAAACAGGCATTTAGAAATAGGGAGGCATGCTGTTTTATCACAAAGTTAGACGGCAGAGAAAATGAGACTACTAGAGACTGCTTAAAATACAATGACCTTTCTTAACATTAATGTACAGATGCATAAAGATTAGATATAGTATTAATATATAGATGTAAACCTATACAGTGCTTTGATATGCAATAAACACAATGGTTTCTATGTCTCATAATGGACAAATATTATACAAAATTATGTTCCACAAGAAAAGCTGGCATCCAGATTCTTTACCATTATTGCTCAATGATGTATGTTGAGGGAAAATTATGTTTAAACATTAATGTCAAATATTCTTAAGGTTAGCCTAGCGTAGATGAAATCAACAACTATCAAATTTGGACAGTCAAATTTGATCTAAAATAAATCAAATAAAAACTAATAAAGTAAAAAATGAATTAAAAAACATCTTTCAATTTCATTCTGATTTAAAGGCTCATTTTGTTGGGCATTTTAAAAGCTAAATCAAAACAAGTACATGCGTTGCATAAAATAACCTCAAAACTGTGGCTTTAAAAAAAATGGAATTTTAACTTTATCCCACTCTATCTACTTTTACAAAGTTGTGGTAACTTAGTCATTAAGTGGGAGGCTGAAAGAAGATGATATTTTAGGCGATGCAGATCCTTTTTTTATTTTTTATTTAATGCAAACAACTAATAAATGTTGGCCAAAGGCTAGAAACAAAAAGTGACTATACAGCGGTATAGAATTTGAACATTATCTAATTTGTGGAGGCAGGGGCGTAGCAACCGGGGGGGACGGGGGGACACGTCCCCCGCACTTTTTTGACCCACCGCCAATATTTCCACCCACGTCCTCTGATTTGTTACTTAGATTTGAGTGACCTAACATTCAGCCAATCACAAGGCGAGTTATCTCTTGGGTGCATCTGCCATGAGCTTCAAATCTCCTGCTGCTCTCGCGGTTTCATTCATTCACTTCTTTGCTCTTTGGCGGTCTGGGGAGAAATGCACCCCAGAAAAAAGCAGAGGACGATTACATCCTTTTTTTTTCCAAACACACACAGTAAGTATGTGTTATGTCACGATGACACGATTCACGCAATCAAATTTCCATGTTATGATTTAACCTTCTGTAATCAGGCCTCTACAGTGCGACCATTTAAGTCACATTTGCGACTGAAAACTACTACATGCGAGTCGACTATGAAAAAAATATTTAGGAGCACCTGTGCAACTGACCCGATCAACATATTTGTGTTTGCGCTGAGGGAGCTTAAAGGTTTCTAACTTACTTGCTTTTGCAATTGAGTAATGTATCACAGGCAGACGTAGCTACTCTCTCATTATAACAAACAAAGTGTAGACAGAGTATAAATAAGAGATTCATTGTGCAGTGAAAGATGAGTGACAGCTTTTAATGATTATTAAGGGAGTTTACAAATGTGATATTGATTAAATACAACAGTTAATTAAACAAGAAGTTAATATTAAGTGACTTATATTGTCTGACTACAACACTATGGCCTTATTTCATCAACGAAAATAGTTTCAAACAAAGTCCCAGCGCATCTCCATTCAAACACAGCGTTGTTTCGTTTATGAATGAACTGTGTTTTTAAATGAATCTAGTGAGTCAGTGATTCAATTACCCATTCATAAAGACAGCCACGTACTTCATTCCTGAATGAATCAGCCGTTCAAAAGAATCAATTGAATGAATGATTCAGTGATCAAATCAGTGACATACCGCCACCTACTGGCAGTTTTAGTTAAATTTTTAAAGTATCTTTTTCTGTTATTTAAATAATTTAATATTTCTATATAAAAAATAAATAAATAAAAATTCAAAACCTCTGAGCCTCATTAATCGTCTGAAAATACACCTGCAAGGCACTTGTGTGTTCTTCTGTGCCACCTCTAGTACAAATTTATTTCTTAAATACTGATTTCATTTGATTGGTAACTTATTCTTAATCTACTTCTTATTCTTCTTGTTTTTATTCTGCTTTAATTAGAAATGTTAAAAAGCTTATATATTTTTTTTTTTTTGACACAAAAGATGACATACTTTTAATATAGATACAAAAATGCAATTACTAAATTCCCTGTAAATCACTTTGAGTCAAATATCGCCTCATAATGGGAAGGTTAATTTGTGATAAGAATTTTTGATTATTGATTTTAGGTGCTCCTAAATTTTTGACTGTGCTCCTAAATTTTTAAAGTAGAATTATCTGGAGTAGCATTATCCTTTTCCAAGTCCAAGTGTTAAGAATTAAGATAAACATTATTGTTCAAGTGTAGTGTAATTGAAATATTGTCCATAAAATATCTTTATTTCGTAAAAAGTATATTTTTACTTCATCAGAAAATATAGATGTCCACAGTGGTCTCAAAAATAGATTTTCACAGTGGTCTCAAAGTCCCAAGTCCTGAAGTAATTTTTTCAAATTTGAGTATGAAATCACAAAATAGGTTTCTGTAAGTTATCATGGCACGTTCCCAAAATTGCAACTATGGTGCTCTAAAACACCAATTGGTATTCTATTTAGAATTTATTATATGAACATGAATGTATTTACTTTGTTCATTATGTACATAATGTATTTTCCTTTGAGGGTCACATCACCTGACAGCTGTCCCCCCACTTTTAAAATGGCTGCTACGCCCCTGTGTGGAGGTGGGAAGACAACAACAAAAACAAATGTTTCATTGTTTTGTGCTTGAGTCCAGACATCAAAATATTTTATTTTTTTCTTCAGAATTTTTTTTCCCCCACAAGAAGACAAATGATCAATGTTCATGTCACTAAATAGATATTCATTATCAAAAATGCAACAAAAACCAAGAAGAGCATGAAAGAAACAAGCAGTTCTCTGGTTTCTAAAAAGGAAACTCCCAAGCCAAACCCCTTCATCACAACATCCCTGTCTGAGTTATCAATCTCCTCTCCGAGTCCGAGTGCTGAAACAGGTCTGTGTGAACCTTGGCTCCAGACTGGGTTCTTCAGGTTCTTTGGTAAGGAACCCCTCCCTGGCTGAGCAGGGTTTCATAATACGATAGATGACTCACACGCCAAGTCATGGTAACTCAAAAAATATTGTGACGGACGTCAGATCCCTTATGAGTCCCATTAAGCCCTAGCAGTCCCAAAAAATGTTCTGATTCAACATTTCCTGAGGGCTAGAGCGAGGCCTCCACCTCCACCCCGAAGCTTTCACACACTCACTGACACGCCTAGCCTAATGACTTAACCACCGAACGTACCACGCCCGGGCCTCTTCTCCTGCCAACCGTTTTCCAGAACCATCCAGGGAGGACGTACGGCTCGCAAACCCCATTCCCGTTCCCCTTCCTTTTCTTTTTTGGGCCAACGCGTTACATCAGTGATGCCTTTTGGACGGGAGATGCACAGGAAGGAACGATTCCCAGCAAGGGCCTCTTGTTACTCAGAGCTCGACTTAAAACGTAGGCAAACAAGGAGGCTAGCGAGCGGAAATTCTGTCAGAAAATTGCGGGAGAGCCACTCCTTCTCGCTGTCAGCCAACTTGGAGATCAAAGAGGAACGTGGAGCTTTAACGTACACAAATATAATGAACACATTGCCAAGCTGTTGAATCCACACCATCGCACAACCTTGGGTTTGGAGAAAGACATTTAACCGCAGCCCAATTCTGCTCCAAATGTCAGACAGTGAATACATTACATAAAGCCTTTGTAGAGCTCTTGTTTTCAATAGCTGTGCATCTTTAAGCAGTCTCCGCCTGTCATTTTTTGCCTGCTCATCTTTAACAACTGCATGAAGAAATCCGGATCGCTACTCATATCATAATGACACTAAAGATATTATACGTCTTGATTTTAATACACTCATAACACATGCTTCTGTGCAGCCGAAGCCACTGTGTCAGATTCACCATGTTATCCGATTGACGTGCCTGACAGAGACTGTGGCAAATGGGAAACCAGGTGGCGCAAACACAAAAACATTGTTACAGATATAAGACAGCCATTACGTACAGGTCATCGGATAACATGGTGAATCTGACACAGTGGCTTCAGCTGCACAGAAGCATGTGTTATGAGTGTATTAAACTGTAACCAACACTCATTTCATGATGCGTTTTCATATTCTGACACTGATGCAGATGGAAGGGCATTTTTAACCAGATTTGAATTTTCTGAAGGAAATATTGATGCTTGCAAGGCTGCAAAAAAAATATGTAAAAATTTTGAATCCTTTGTGAATTAAATGTCACAGAGCCGCTCTGACAGTGTCATGATACTTAGCATGTGTCAGAAATGGTTAAATGTGTAAGAAGGGCAATCAAAATTCTGCATGCAAACAGATTACTTGCAATAAAAGTAAACAAAAATTCAGATTATGTCACTGAATACTGAAATTTCAATGCAAATCAACGGGATTTTTCAACTTTAAGGTTGAAGTATAAATTTAAAAAGAATATTAATAAATAAAGATAAAAAGTTTCAAAAATAGATTTAAAAAGTACACAACAGATGTGAGATATTGCAAAGATGTCACTGAATCTTGAAAATTCCATGTAAATCAATTAGATTTTCCAATGCTTTAAAAACTAAAAATAAATAAACAGCCAAAAAGTCTTATATAGAGAGAATGTCTAATGGTAAAATTATTAGTAAAGTTCAAATGAAGCCTGCACAATCAGACTAAAATAATTTTCAAAATTAAATCACAAAAAAAGAAAAAGAATACGCAGTTAGGACAAACCCCTAACCAGAATTTCTGAGTGGTATCAATATAGCGATGTAAGAAAGAAGTAACAAGATCTCTTGTGTAAGTATTTAACTGAAATAATCCACCAGGCCAGATTAGGCAGAGCACTGCTTCCTTAACAAGGCCTGCATCAGTCATAATTTCCATCATTGAGGTGTGCAGTGCAATCTGAATTCTGTGGGTAAAGGGCACAACGTCAGCTGACATTCGTTAATCATGAATCCAAGATCATGGGAAGAAGCCTTGCTACCTTGTTTGCAGTGTTAATTTTGTTAACGAAGACGACGACGAAAAATAATCGTCAACTAACCTTTTTTCTGTGACTAAGACGAGACGTTGATGAGCTAAAACTAATATCTGATGATAAAAACTATGACGAAATGTATGCCGCGTCTTTGTTAACAAGACGAGACGGGACTAAAATGTTATTTGAGGACTACCGGACATTCAAAATGCATCCTATAGGCTAAGTTAACTGTCTTGTCTTTCAAATTGTGCATCCCTGTCATTGGATTGCAATCAGATGAGGGGCGTTCGCATATCTAGTCTCAGTATGGCAGCCACAGCGGACAGAAAGGTTACCAAAACGCGAACTAGCGATCTGAAACAATGGCCTCAGCACCCGAAGGGTTAGGGATAGGGTGACCAGACGTCCCGTTTTTCCCGGGAGTCACAATTCGTTGTCGAATAAGTTTATGAAGTCGGGATAGGCGGAATCGCGCTGATAGAAGTGCTCTCTCTCTCGCACACGCTCCACTTCTTCAGTTCTCATACTGCGTGCGATCAGTTCTCAGTGCTCAAATACACACACAGCAGTCCAAATGTCTGTAGAGTATCTCATGTAAATACAGTCGGTTATGGCTTAAATGAGTTTTTCCAAATTCAATCCTTGATTCAAATTTCTCATATACTTAATTGATTTGGTCTAAAGAGAGAAGAATTAATGACTATTTTTGTTTGAATACTACATATAAAATAGCTATCGAAATAAATGTTGGTAACTGCAGTTTGACTAAAAGTTATGACTAAAAGTTGACAAAAAATGCAATGACTTTTCGTCGACTAAAACTATGAAAGACTCAAATGACTAAAATGTGACTAAGACTATTAAGCATTGTCGTCTCAAGATAAAGACTAAGACTAAATCAAAAATGCCTGCCAAAATTAACACTGCTTGTTTGTTTAAACGCTCATGTACTCCCCATTATATCTTTGAATTGGATTTGAGTGTTTAGTCCACGACACAAAGTTCTGAAAAAGTATACTTTCCAGTTTTTTGCTTTGTTTGCCTCTCAGCATTGAGGACCACAATGGCTCTGTTATTGTGTCTGCAGCTCTCTGGGTAACTACCTCAATTAGTTTGGCCAGGCTTTTAAAGGGGTCATATGATGCGATTTCAAGTTGTCCTTTCTCTTTGGAGTGTTACAAGCTGTTCATGCATAGATACGATCCCTAAAGTTGCAAAGATTTAAGTCTCAAACCCAAGGAGATATTCTTTATAAAAGTTAAGACTTGGCTGTGTTTCATTGTGAAAGCGAAAGTACTTAGTTTGGGCTTCCAAAAGAGGACACAACTAGAAATTAGTGGTTAAGTTGTATTTACAACACTGTTCCAGAACAGTTCAACCTAAATATTAAAGTGTGTGCAGCACATTTGCAAGGACAGTCTGGCGCTTCTGACTCACAGCCTGTAAGTATGTTTTCATATTTAAAGAATTTGTCACTGACTATTCAAACGCGAGTTTTGAGCTGTGTAGAGTAGTGCTTGTTGTTTGTCGTTTCTCCGATCACAAATGCAGACATGGTAATGTTTACGAGGCGCGATGCAATGTGACGTGTAAAAAGACAGTATAATTAAGTCATTATAATCAGTAAGTAATGTCCCCACTGGGTGCAACAAATGCCTCGTTTATACAGGTGCTGGTCATATAATTAGAATATCATCAAAAAGTTGATTTATTTCACTAATTCCATTCAAAAAGTGAAACTTGTATAATGTATACATTCATTCCACACAGACTGATATATTTCAAGTGTTTATTTCTTTTAATTTTGATGATTATAACTGACAACTAATGAAAACCCCAAATTCAGTTTCTCAGAAAATTAGAATATTACTTAAGACCAATACAAAGAAAGGATTTTTAGAAATCTTGGCCAACTGAAAAGTATGAACATGAAAAGTATGAGTATGTACAGCACTCAATACTTAGTTGGGGCTCCTTTTGCCTGAATTACTGCAGCAATGTGGCGTGGCATGGAGTCGATCAGTCTGTGGCACTGCTCAGGTGTTATGAGAGCCCAGGTTGCTCTGATAGTGGCCTTCAGCTCTTCTGCATTGTTGGGTCTGGCATATCGCATCTTCCTTTTCACAATACCCCATAGATTTTCTATGGGGTTAAGGTCAGGCGAGTTTGCTGGCCAATTAAGAACAGGGATACCATGGTCCTTAAACCAGGTACTGGTAGCTGTGGCACTGTGTGCAGGTGCCAAGTCCTGTTGGAAAATGAAATCTGCATCTCCATAAAGTTGGTCAGCAGCAGGAAGCATGAAGTGCTCTAATACTCCCTGGTATACGGCTGTGTTGACCTTGGACCTCAGAAAACACAGTGGACCAACACCAGCAGATGACATGGCACCCCAAACCATCACTGACTGTGGAAACTTTACACTGGACCTCAAGCAACGTGGATTCTGTGCCTCTCCTCTCTTCCTCCAGACTCTGGGACCCTGATTTCCAAAGGAAATGCAAAATTTACTTTCATCAGAGAACATCACTTTGGACCACTCAGCAGCAGTCCAGTCCTTTTTGTCTTTAGCCCAGGCGAGACGCTTCTGATGCTGTCTGTTGTTCAAGAGTGTCTTGACACAAGGAATGCGACAGCTGAAACCCATGTCTTGCATACGTCTGTGCGTAGTGGTTCTTGAAGCACTGACTCCAGCTGCAGTCCACTCTTTGTGAATCTCCCCCACATTTTTGAATGGGTTTTGTTTCACAATCCTCTCCAGGGTGCGGTTATCCCTATTGCTTGTACACTTTTTTCTACCACATCTTTTCCTTCCCTTCGCCTCTCTATTAATGTGCTTGGACACAGAGCTCTGTGAACAGCCAGCCTCTTTTGCAATGACCTTTTGTGTCTTGCCCTCCTTGTGCAAGGTGTCAATGGTCGTCTTTTGGACAACTGTCAAGTCAGCAGTCTTCCCCATGATTGTGTAGCCTACAGAACTAGACTGAGAGACCATTTAAAGGCCTTTGCAGGTGTTTTGAGTTAATTAGCTGATTAGAGTGTGGCACCAGGTGTCTTCAATATTGAACCTTTTCACAATATTCTAATTTTCTGAGATACTGAATTTGGGGTTTTCATTAGTTGTCACTTATAATCATCAACATTAAAAGAAATAAACACTTGAAATATATCAGTCTGTGTGGAATGTATACATTATACAAGTTTCACTTTTTGAATGGAATTAGTGAAATAAATCAACTTTTTGATGATATTCTAATTATATGACCAGCACCCTTGGGTTTTATTGTTTTTGTCTGATCGCGCTGGGACACGGCATCACAATATGGTAAGGGGGCGTAACATTTCCGTTACACGCTTGAGGTATTCGGCCAATCACAACGCACTGGATAGCTGGGCCAATCAGAGCACAATTCGCTTCTCAGGACGATGAGCTTTGTAAAAATCAACGCATTTCAGAAAGGTGGAGCATAGAGGAGCAAAAATAATGTACAGTATGTGGAAAATAATGTTTTTTTGAACTTTAAACCACATAAACACATTGCATTACACCAAATACACAAAATAATGTTCTTTTCAGCAACGTCATGTGACCCCTTTAAGCTGCAGAGGGTCTCTATACATACTGACTTCATTAAAACCCAAGTAAGGATGATCACACACAGACAAGACACACACACACACACACACACACACACACAAACCCACCCCAGCATGTCGTTCAGTATGATAGGCACGGAGAAGCAATTGATAACTCTTCACTGTCATTGACACTGCTTCTCCATCTTAAGAGAAACCCAGGCAGATGTTCTCAGGTCAGGGCTCAAAGCAAGGATGGCAAAGGGAGAGAGTTTTAGAACAGGTCAGTGTTACCAAAGTCCCTTTAAGGCGAGTCATGTCACTCGGCAGCCATCTTTAAAACGCTTCTTGGGCATACAAGTGCAACTCTTATCTCTTTGAATGGGGAAACATCAAACTCTCCAAAACTGTTCGCCAAGCTTACGATTAAATTTCATATTTGAAATCACCAATGAAATCTGACAACAACTGTATCATAGATGTTGTTTATTTTGCTCAAATAGCATTATAAATGTTTATTTGTCAGGCTAGACCAGCCAGTGCGCATGCGCAATCTTAGGCGCAAGCCTCAGAATGCTTACTGTTTCTATAGCAACCGGGACTTCTAACGGCAGCTGCAGTGACGTGCTGACTTTACCGATTAGGGATTGGCTCTTTTGCTCAGAAGGTGGGGCTTCGCTCGATAGAACTGCCATATTGAGTGTTGCATTTTTTCCCATTCAAAACTATATGAGTGACACGTCTTGGATATTCTATAGTCTTTGGTGTTGCGCAGTCAATACATCTCACATTCGTTGATTACATACGTACATTCATTAAGTTATTTGTACAATTTCTTAATCTGCAATTAAAAAAAATATATATACATAAAATTTTGCTAAAATACAACATTTTTATATTAAAAAAATTATATTTATATTTTACACTAATTTAAAAAGTATAAAAACAATAAAACAAAGACAAAAACAACTAGGTGTGTGTTTATTAATAATAATTATTATAATTATTAGTAGTATATTTTAAATAGTTTATATTTAAATAAAATATTCCATATAAATAAATAATAACAACAATCACCTTCATCAATTATTTTTAATTATTATTATGAATTATATAATTAAAATAATTATATTATAATATAATTATTATTATATTTTTTATAAAAATTGTATATTCAATTATAATTATTTTTCAAATATTTTATATATTAATGTATGTAATTTGTTTGTTAGTTTGTGTAGTGAGGCCAGTGAAAATATTAGCAGAGCAAGTAAAAAATCTGACTGTGCCAGCAGAAAAAAAAATCCTTATTGTTCAGCTCGGTCACGTGGCTTAATAACTGGAAAGGAAATGCATACATTTCTAAGAAGCTTAAAAAAAAAACAAAAAACAGAAGTCCAGACAGAGTGGACAGACATAGACCATCACTTACTCGTAAGAGAGACTGTGACTCTTCCTTGGCACTCTTGCCCTCGGTAGAAGTTGGGTACTGCTGCCCGGCTTTCTCTGCACCGCTCGTCGGCGTCCCTGGCAGGTAGCCTTTAGCATCTGCACTGAGGCTGAAGATCAGTCCCGATGAGTCTCTAAGCATGGTCGCCCCCTTCTGCTGCTGCTGGTCTTTTACCCCAGCTGCCACAGCGTTCAGCAGACCCAGTGTGGCCTGGGGGAATGGGGCTGGGCTTCCTCTAAGGATCTCCCCTGCACGTTCTTTGGGCACCCACACCAGGCTCTGCACGTGTTGCTCCCCACCTCGGACTCCACCGCCAGTCACAGGGCCCAGCGGTTCAACCCAGCCTTTTTCCTTCTCATCCTGGGCCTCACTCTTCACGCTCTCTGAGCTGGGAAGCGGCTCGGCTCTGCTGGCCTCTGGAGGCACCAGGCTATAGAGTTTCAGATCACCTTTGCTCTCCTCTTTGATGCGGAGGGTTGAAGGGGCAGAGCAGCCATTGGCAGGAGCAGAGGCTGGATCCGCAGAGTCCTGGCAGTGGGCGGAGTTGAAGTGGTCCAGCAGTGCCGTGGTGTCCGTGGCAGTAAAACTACAATGCCGACAACGACAGCAGCCGTGAACTCTCCTGCAAAGAGGATAAGAGACAGTCTCAGCAATCATGCTTTTTATTATTCTTCATGGATCAAACAGTCTTTTTGTATACTACCATGCTATTTGGCCCCTAGAGAGCCATCTGAGAGACAAAAGACTAATCCACATCCTGAGTATGTGTACTTTCTCCTTATCTGACGTCTCTGCCCCCCTGAGCTTGGTCTGAATCTCTGTAATGTTGTGTAATTACAGTTTAGTCAGCTATTTTCGTCTGCATAATGGCTCTTTGTTCTGTTCCAAATAAAGGAAACAAAGAGCTGCTCCAAACTCTCCGCAAAGGAAAGCTAAATGAACAGTCTGCTAACCTTTAGGTAAATGAATGTGACATTCTCTCCAGAAACACCAATGATTTTCTATAAGCATGTACTTCCTGTTTGAAATCGACCACTGTCAAAGTAGTACGGGTGAGTGTACCCCACCCAAAAAACTATGTTTATTTTACATGCATCAGTAAACGTGCTTGGACAATGGCCATTCATTGATAGGTTTGGCTGTAAGTGCTAACTGTACCGCAATGGAGTATTTACACAGATTGAGAGGTTTTGAAAGCAAAAATATCCTTAGTGTTGAATGATCAAGGGCAAATTAACTGATTAATATATTTTGCCAAGATCATCTATAAGTTAAATAATAACTACAATAAAAACAAACATGTTAACATGCTCATAAAGTATCAGGAATTCAAATGAGGTTGTATAGTTTTACAACGGTTCCTCAAATCTAAGCAGCGTTTCAAGAGTGCTGTTATCTATTGATTCCAACAGAACTATGATATTACACTGGAAACTGGAAATGAAAAAAAAAAAAGAAGTGGTTATGCACTGCTTGATGCTTTGGCTTCTTTTAGAATTATTTTTTTTGGGGGAAATCCAAAAAATATTTATAAAAAACTGGCCAAATTTTGTCTGCCATTTGAGTTACTTAGTATTAACTTCTTGTTTATAGAACTGCTGTATAAAAGCATATTGTGCTCCTGTAATATTCCTTAAATATAAAAATACGACTAGCCCAATAAAATAAAATACAAATGACTTTAGACACAGTGTTGCAACTCAAGAGTATTCTGTGCACCTAGGATGAAATATTACCAACGGTTCAAAAGTTTGTGGAAATTTATTTTTTCTTTGTTAAAAGAAATACATTTTTCAGCAGGTATACCTTTGATTCATCAAAAACAGCAAAGACAGTGAGGGTAAAGACATTTATAATGTCACAAAAGATTTCTATTTCAAATAAATGCTGTTCTTTTAAACTTTCTATTCATCATAGGATCCTGACAAAAAAGTAACAAGTTTCTCTCAAAACAGTAAGCAAAACAACGAGTTACACATAAAATAGGATATATAAAACTGACAATGCAAATTTCCACAAATCTAGAATTCTACAAAACTGGCTAAATGCAATAAATGTGGCATCTAGCTGTTTTTCTCTCCCCTCTTTCACTTTTCATCCATCCCGGTTTGACACAAAGTGTCTTCTTTGGTAAACGAAAGCTGTGTCTGGTGTTATAAATGCCCACTAGAGCCCTATCCTTCAAGCTGAATCTCAGTGTAAGATTTTCCTTATTGTGAAAAAGACAGAAAAAAACAAACAAATAAAATCTAAGATCTGTTACCCAGTAAACAGCCTCTCACGATCTGGCACGGTATCGAACCAGGATGGATAAAAAGCAAGAGAAGAAGAAAGAGAGCAAAACAGCTAGATGCCAACTTTGCTCCTCTAGGCACCAAACGAGGGACAGAGTGGAAAAGTGCTTTTCATCATTGCTGCTGGCTGACTTTCCCAGCATGCAGTTCTGTAATTTGTTCCTCTTAGGTACACGAAGGCAGGGTCAGATCAAACATTGGTGCATTCCAGCGACCGGTGAGGTGTGAGAAAGCGTACGATCCGTTGCATGTACCCCTGATTACAGACAACAAAATCTCAGGAAAAAAATTAACATTAGGTACTCGCATACAAATATTACTTTGTAAAGTCCAAAAAATAACATAACTGCACATTTCTTTTGCTATATCTAGGTAAAATTAATTTAAAGAAAAACATCTACACATCTAAAAAAAAAATGAACATCTGAAGACCATATAAACGTTTGTGAAGTTGTTTTATGAGGACCAGTTACCGTAAGCGACAGACACACAGATACATTCAGTTATCATTAATCAGTCCCAGACAAAACTAGCTCTCCCCCCACCACCACCAACCAAGACTCAACTGTTTTCCAACAAAGCATGGGCTGCTTCCAAAACAAATCGTATTCTTTGGTCACTGACACGGAGCATAAATACGTTTGTCAAACCCTGCAACCCAGAACTGATTGTTTTCTGGCATGACTTCTGTTAACAGTGAAGTTTTTAAATGGTCTAGTTGATGTGAAACTTTATTCTTCTAACATGCAATGCCTTCATGAACTTAATCGTACACGTTTACATCTTACATTGACAGTACCATTATTTGCTATCTATCTATCCATCCATCCATCCATCGCAGTAAATGCTTTAATGGTACAACTTCAGTAGATCACAACATCATATATAGAGTATATGTGCCGATAATATATGTGACAAATAAATGCGAACCTTCTGTTCAAAGAATCCCAAAAAATATATATCATGGTTACCACAAAAATATTAAGCAGTTTTCAAAATTATTAACCTTTTCCAAAATTGATAAGAAACGTTTCTTCCAAAATCAGCATAGTAGAAATAGTTCTGAATGTGACAAAGACTTTTAAAAATTAGCTGCTAAAAAATCATCTTTTGCCATATTAATAACATATTAATAATATAATACTAAATTGCATTTTAAAATTTATTAGAAATAGGGATTTTTTTTTACTAATATTTGTTTTGTTTGTAAGTCTGCTTAATGATTAAATGAAAATATTTCTACTTAAGATTAATGTTAAGATACAAAAAAAGTAAGCAGTAACAAAAACAATTCGCCTTGTATAACCATAGTAAATGTAACATAATACTCTCATTGAAGTTCATTTAAACGCTAAGTAAATAATTAAATAAGTATACCTGATTTCTGTAAACATCTGTTAATGTCAATCACAAGTACAATGCATTACTACAGTAATTATGACAGTTTCTTCAAAATGAGTTTTTATTAAAACGCTGACAGGTTGTCACATTTCCTGTGATGTTAAGAAAAACACATTAAGGCCATTAACAAAATAAAGTGTTAATCCCAGCTGCATCTATTTGATAATGAGGTACATGTAGCACTTCTGAAAAACAGCATTGGTGCAGGAAATACTATCAGACTAGATGAATACATTCAAGCTGACATTCAAACATTGTCAACAGAACCGAACACCATAAAACATTTTTAAAGACAAACTGTGGATTTTTTTTTTTTTTTTTTTTTTTTTAATGAAAAATAAAATAAAAATACAGTTCAAATGATCTTGCTTTACCCAGATTTACAACAGCAAGCTTAAAACAATTATTTATAATTTAAGCTGTCGGGTCAGATTTTGTGGGAAATGTCAGTCTTACGTCATTCGTCTTTGAGCGATTATGTCACACGGGGAGGTGTGTTAATAGTTCTGACAGCTTGTAACCATAACTAATGAGCAACATTATTAATACAATGGATCATTCAAAAAGGCAACATCTGAGGAATCATTTGTTGTTAAAACAAACAAAAAAAATCATTTACAAGCATAAAGGAAAGTGACAGAGCCTGTAACCCAACTCATCAACATCAGACTGGCATTTCAGAGACGGTGACAACTTCATGGCGATGGTGAGAAGAATTCAAAGGATTTAAATCAGCCTAGACATGGCCTTTTCTTGCTGACTTTTTCCCTTATTCCCAACTCTAAAAAGCAGGCTGCTTCATTTGACTGGGTCACAAGAAACAGTAGCAAGGAATTTGTCTTTCACACCTCTCAGACTGAAGCAGAGCAGTAATCACTGCATAAGGGGTGAGCATTCACCTGCACGGCCAGCAAAAATCATGTAATCATTCAAAACTGTATGAGCATAAGTACACTATAATTTCCTCCATGCTTTCAATTTAGTTGCAAACACAGGTTATAGATAAACCTTTTTTTTCCAGTTTCATTTTGCAAAGCATCAAAACAACATCGATTTAATGGGGAAATACTTGAAAACATGAAAAAATGGATGAGAACCTATATCGACGTCAATAACAGTACTGAGTGGCAGTAATTTGTGCTTGTGAAAATGAAGCCCTTTAGCTATGCACCAGCACACCCACTCAATACTACCATTTTACAGGACACGGAGCAGAGCAGAAGCGTTAACGACACCATCCCCATGACATTACACAGGAAATGGAAAAATGGGTACAGCGCGGCCTGCCGCTTACCTGACCGAGTGACAGAAAAACTGGTTGGAGAAAGATCACAGAAGGGGGTTTAAGTGCAAGCCCACCTGATCATTCAGTCTCAAAAAGGAAACAAGGAGCCCTCATTACAAAAAAAAAAAAATTAAATATGAGATAAACATGTGAAGACTCATTCAGAGAACTGTTGCTCCTTAGAAATAAAGGCACTTGCACACTAAAATTCACACAGCTAATCTATTGATTTCAATGTGGATTATGACTGCATTTCTGTATGATTTCAAATTTTTCAGTCTCCTTCCACACTCAAAATGGATATTATGCTGAAATAGCAGGAAAAAATATATACTTTTTGGTTTCAGTCTAATTAGTGTTTCACAGATGGCACGATTTGGCTGTTTCAACATCTATGTCATGTAAACAAGCTACAACATGTAAACATGTCAGCAGTATGGACGCACTTCAATGTGACCAAAAATTATGTGGCAATAGAGTGGCAACATGTAAAATTTGTTTGGCTGAAATATCGATTTTAGACTTTACTAAGACTGGTTTAATTCATCATCTATGAACATGATAACCTAAACAGCATACCAAGTTTAATTACCCAAATGTAAAAAAAATTGAAGTTTTTGGCAAAAATTCACTTCAGCATATCAATACATCAGATGGCTAATTTTGTAAAGGTGAAGTGTGTAACTTTGTCCCCACTTGCAGAGTCAATCAATAAAAATTTAAGTTTGTGGTGGGACTATTTATCAAGCAATGCATCTAAAGATGTGCATACATTACACACTTCACCTTTCTAAGTGACTCCCACAATGAGTTGACACAAACTCTGAAACCAGCATGTCCAAAATCCAATACAGTATTCTCGCCATTTCAGCTTCTGCACGTAAAAGGTCTCCCTTTCCTGAACTGCAGGGCAGCGTGATATATTGAGTGTGCACTGGATCGGGTGGGCACGAGGTGTGGGAGGTTACGGCATCAATATCAGGTTCACGTTTGTGGTGGGTGGGTTGCTGTTTGGAGACTAGAGGGCAGGATTCTGCTCATAAATCTACACTATAGCGAGGTATTCAGGAGAGATGTATACGCATACTGGAAATATTATGCATCAGTGATTCCTCAGACCACACAATCGTTCGCACGCACACACAGAGGTCACCGAATGATTCCACACAATGAAACTAGATACCATGACCCAGATGTTCATACAATAACATAGAAGACACAATGCTGAAAACATGCATGAAGTAGCCCACACATTAAAATCTAGTGTACTTCAAGTGTACACAATATTCTTATGCTGCCCGTAAGCCTGGTGAGAAAAAAAATATAAGAGGGAGAAGTAGTTTAAAAACAAAATATGACATGCACATTCTCGATCACACACACACACTCTGTACGGTCTGAGCTGAGAAGCAGGAGCTCTCCAGGGAGGCCATACAGGTCTGATTTCGGCTCTCTCCTCGCCGGGTTCCAGGCTGTGGGCTCTGAATACAAACAGCGCCTTATTCAGAAAGGCCGCACGCACAGGCTGAAAACACTCTGCTCCACGTCCACCTGAAACAACCAGCCCCGGGCAGCTGGATCATGATGGACGTCACTCAAGGCTCAAACGCACAAAAACCTTCACACATGTTCCCTAGGGGACAGGTGGGTGTATGAGGCCTTAAAATTCAGTGTTTCCTGACAAGAGCGCCAACTTGACAAATGATTCCTTCGCCAAGATCTTTGACAAGTCAGATTAGATGCTTGATCATTTAACAACATGTGAACCTGTGCAATTACTGAAAAAGTTTAAATAGCAGAAGAACTGTGTCTGTCGTGCAGTTATGTGCGACATCTTTGTACTATGACTATGTATGTGTGTTATTTTATGCATGTAGACTGAATTATGAATGGGTTAGAAATTGATTCTTATTTAAAACAGGGTTCCTTAAAAATAATTATAAAATATTTAAACAAATTGATTTTCATTACATTCAGTTCCATTGACTTCTAGAATAGCTGCATTCTTTAACAGATGTGGATGAAAAGAAATAATAAAATATACAATACTTGTATGAAAAAAATGATGTATACGTGTGTGTGTGTGTGTGTGTGTGTGTGTGTGTGTGTGCACTTTTGCAATAAAAGTTTTTTTTCCTCAGATGTGACGCACAAAAAAATCACAAGGTTGGTTAAAAAAAAAGAAAGTTATTTTTACTATTGATTTCTGATGTTTTTAACTGTTCTGCCGCCTGAAATCTGAAATGATCATTGCTCAGAGTAATGAATGCAATAAGAATTTCCGATCATTGTTAATAAAATAGAATCATTAAATTAAATATAGCATGGCAGCATTTTAATGTCACATTAAAATAAAACAAAATTGAGAATACAGTCATAATGTTATGAGAATATATAAGAAATAAAATTTATTGCAAAGAAAAATTAAGATAGACGTGATTCAGTTTACTGTTCTCCATCACATTGATGTTACATTCTCTATGACTTTACTCTCATAATATTACATCTGTAATCTCAATGATATGAAATGTGAGGGGTTTGTTTTCTTTTTTTATGGCACTAAAACACTCATAATTAAGGAACCATAATCATTAAATGGAATTGGTACCAGAATTAATTAATACTTATAAAAAATTAAACTGAAAAAATATTAAATATTTAAAGAATTTGTCAGTGAATTTTATTAAGTATAAATACACATAAATGCAAAATCTATTGTACATGCAAGATGCTGCCGATTTATATTAAAGTTTTGTTATTGGGTTCATTTTGCCATGTAAACATCAGTAGTAAAATTGCTCAGAAGAGGTTCTTGCACATAATATGGCACAATATACTATAATATCAAACATATGTGGCATTGAGGTGGTTTGGTGTATTTACACAACACTTATATTAGATTTAGCAAAGTGCCTTTCTGTTCTCTTTCTACTGTGCCAAACTCAAGCGGACATATGGATTTCAGTGGTGCAGTAAACTCATTTTTATCAATAAATTCAAACCAGCACATGTAGACATGCCTGTAAACTCTGGCAGAAAATGGAGAGTAATTGAGATCTTATGTGAAGGTAAAGCAGAGCCATACTCATCCGCGCCATACATAGTACACAGCTGGTGAAAGAAAGAATATGGAAAGGTATAACAGTTTCCCACATGTACACACTTAACAGACATATGCACGAGCACACACACAGATGCAAACAAACACTAAAGTGCACACATTTACATGCGCACCTGGCCTCAAGACAAGCTAAATCAAAACCAATGAGGGACTGATGTAGGAAAAGTTACTCCCTGACGTTTAGCATTATCAGTTTATTCAGCTGTGTTGCTTAACTTCAAATAAAGTGCATAAAAAAATAAAAAAATAAAAGGAAAACCTGTTACCTATCAGTATGAAAGCAAAACCGCCAACACAGAAACAAATGTGTAACACAAGCTTGTTGGCTATAATCAACAGCTGCTTTCACTGTCCAATGCTATGCCTTTTGCTAGAATATTAAAATATTAAAATATAAATATATATAATATCAATGTTATTTTAGTGTCATTGAGATACTATTATACTTTTAATTAATATTTTGAATCAGGTTTTATTTTTATATTTTCCATTTTCATTTTAAAGTTTTAATATTTTTTTTGTTATTGTTAGTAGTTTATGTTTCTATGTAGTTAATTTAAATTTTTATCAAAATTAAAATAATTTAAAAAAAATAAAAAAAGCAAATTAAATAAAAAATTATAAATTAGCTGAAATAAGTACATAAACAAATACTGGACCTTTATAATATTTATTTAAATTTACACAAATAAAAATGAATTGGATTGTATAAGCGTGAAAGCGAAGCTGCCAAAGAAAAACTTTTTAAGTTCACTCAGTCCAATGGTCATTTGCTACAATACACTAAATAAATTAAACTAAAAGAACAAAATATTAAATAATTGAAAGCTAAACAAAATATTTTAAAAGGTCCAATATTATGTTTAAGTTCAAGTGATGCACGAATCCAATGCAAAATAATAACTTCTTTTTTAAATAAATACACCCCCCACCCTTAAGACCTCTAGATATGGTCCGGGTCCCTCCATAAATTGAAGTCTATCTCTCCTCAACATAATTTGAGGTATCATTCATGTTTGTAGCACAAACGATGCAGGATGAGTCACATATTACATATAGTTTTAAAAATGTTAGCAATAATTCCAGTAAGGATGCTCAAAAAAATAGGTGATTTGTTATGCGATTTTACCTGTAGTGACGAAAGATCTCCTCCTCCACTTCAGTGAAGAAATGGCACTTAGTGCAGGCGTACTCTCCAGGATGGTCCCGCCCTGGCCCTGCATCCCCTGATCCCTCCTCCTCTGGTTTGACTTCCAGTAAGGTGTGCGAGGTGTGGGTGCTGTCATAGTGCAAGAGAAGCAAGTCAATATCAGTCGAGGTGAACGGGCACTGGTCACACTGATGGGTGACGGATGCTCGAGGAGCTGGCGGGGATGGGGTAGTGGTCCCTCCGGCTGTTAGCTGCAGCAGAAGAAGAGCACATTGCGAGCAGGAGCTCTTACGGCAAGCAAAGGGATAGGAAATCTCCCCCAGGTGGTTCTCAGGAGTGCAGAGCCCACGGGGACAGAAGGGGCAATGTTTGATTGTGCACTTGTGAATGCTGTGAGCCCGTTGGTAGTGATGCAAAAGCGGAGCCACGACGATGACTTCCGGCCCGTGAGTCATGGAGTAACGGAAGTCGCAGAACTGGCAATTGTAACTGGTTACTACTGTTTCTTGGTCACCCGCTGCTCCAGTCTTCTCCTTTTTCTGTAAGTGGGAGTCTCCGTCACAGGCCTTTCTGTCCCTTTCCACTGGACTTCCCTCCCTGATGGCCGCCTGGCCGTGTCTCTTCTCATAGTGCTCCAGAAGCCTAGAAGCACTGGTAGCTTCGCAACTAAAACTGCAATACTTGCACCAGTAATATGAGGCAGGGGTGTCATCTCCAGTGCGGCTTGGGGAGTCTGATGCCCTGATTGGTACGGAGTACCCAGCCACAGAGTCATCTTCGGCCCGCACCGCCACCCGATCGGCCCACTTCCCTTGCTCATCTGCCCCAATGCGCGATACGCAGTTCCCCTTCCGTTCAGTTGAGGACTTCTCCTCGAGGCTGGTGTTGGATGGAGGTGGACTCTTCATCTTGTTGGGGTGGGTGGCAAGGAAATGCTGTTCTAGATCTACAGAAGAGCTTCCCATGTAGGTGAAGTTGCAGAACTTGCAGCGGAAGTACTTGGTGTTGCCCTGACAGTCCTGCGTCTTCCTCCCGATTCCGATGAAGGTGCCGGCTAACGTTACCTGCGAAAGTAGGGAAGTAAAGAGGGGGAAGGAATGGATGACAAAGAAAGAAAATGAGATAAAGGGAAAGAACAATCATCCGTGAGTTACAGAGAATTACAGAGAAATAGAAGTCTGATATAATAAGACAGACAACAGACTTTCAATAACCCTCCCAATCTCGAAGATGAGGCAGCAGTTATCACCACACAAAGGCAAATCACATTTTATGTTCTTATTACTTCTCAGCACTGAGAATTCGAAAATCCTTCTGTGGGCAGATGGGGAACATGTGAAACCCGTAGAAGAGTCAAAGAGTAAAGCAACCATGCATGTAGAGACAAAATGGATCTTTTCTGATTATTATTATCCAGTTGTAACTTTAGTTCTTATACTTTGAAATTAAATTCTGGATTTAAAAAGAAAGAAAAGAAAAAATGACTAACATAAACATAACTAACAAAAATATTTCTTAATTGTATGTATATTAAAATACTGACATGCAGATCCATGGCTTACAGTGCAATAGATATCTGGCCTATAGAAAGCATATGGAATATTTAGCTGGCAGTTACAGAGGCTAAAGAGAGTGTGAGTGGGAGGTCTTGAGCTTCATACGCACTGTGGGGAATTCAACGTCATGCTCCAGACAAAACACTCAAGGAATGTCACAGCACAGACAGGCCCTTTCCCCTGAGCAGCCCCTGGGCTGTATGTTGAAACAATGATTAAATAAACACCCACTGCTTAGTGTAATATGTGCTTGATTATAATTCTTACACAAGCATATTACAGATACAAAGTGGACTAAACTGAAGTCCCAGTTGGTCGCTCTGTATCACCTGTCTGAGAAATTGCATTTAAAAGAGTGCACTTGTGACACAGACTACATAAACCTTTTCTTAAAAATATATTTTTTATGTTATGGTTAAAAGAAAGCAAGCAAGCAAGAGAAAAACAAACATTCATAACAACTGAACATCGAATCAAAGGTGACTTGGCAAAATAAATGTGATGTGCATCAAATTAAGTATAGTTATTTATTGTTAATCATTAAATATATTAAGTTATAGTAAATCAAGTAAATTATATAATAATATTAATAATAATAAAATTATGTAAAAAAAATGAAAATATAAAATAAAAAAAATTAAAATAGCTAAAAACTCACTATGTTGTCAAAAATATGTGTGCTATGTATATTTAAGCATATTGGAGTTTAAAGTCATTCCTCTTGATCATTACATCTGGCTGGTAAACTGGGAAAAATCACCCTTGCACTGACTAAAGCTAAACGCTTCCAAACTTAAATATGCCGCTTAAATTGTAAACATGACATTGTTGAAGTGAAGAGTGAAACCATGCTGAAAGTTAGGCAGATAAATGACTATGACATCTGTTCATTACCCATCGTTTAAAATAAATCGACTCCTGTGTTTTCACTGGCTCCCCTCACCAGCTTCCCTACGCTCTTTTTCCCCACTTTTTTCATTGGAAAAATGAGAAATTGCAGTCGTCGATATTACTGCATGGAAAATTCCACTAGGAACGAATTCTGAATAGACTCATTATTCAAACTTTTTTCCTAAGAATTTATACGGTATTACGACAATTTGTAGACAGGCTGATGTTGAATTGAAAAAGATTGTGGCCGGTGTTATTAGAAGAAAAAAACATCAGGTACTCTAAGCTGTGCTGTATGCTTACTTGATTGAGTACATGCACATGTGCAAAGCAGGCAACTGTTCATAATGGTCCATTTAAACATGATACACTGAGGCTAGTGCTATGATAAATCAGCCAAAAGTCACAGAACAAAGCCAAATACAGTTTGCCAACATGATCCAGACTAATCTCCTTCACATTTTTTGTTTGTTTGTTTTTATAAATCAGAAATCACCTAGGTGATTTGACAAATGATGCTTGTATTTCAATTTGGACGGAGCAGCTTGATTGCTTATTCATGACGTTACTTTATAACACATGCATGAACAAATACACTCTATGAGGGCTAGTCAAAATTTTGAAATTAATGCTGCCAATGTTCATCAGTGTGTGAGTTTCTTCGTGTGCATGACTTTGCATGCATCATGTACAGTTACCATCCGTCTAGTGGTTTTACTTCTGTGACATACATTTTAAGTTTCACAGCTGCATGTGCATGCATCATTTTTAAGCCGTAATGACCCATGGGTCTGAGTACAGCACCGCTCCAAAACTATAAGGCCATCATGCTTCATACATAGGCAGTATCTTAACTGAAACGGGCCCTCATAAGTCACTGATTTGGAATGCTCTACATAGGATGCAAGTCCATGTATCATTAAATAGCATTTCACAAGCAAAGCAGATGGGAGATTAATTTGATTTCAATACAGGTGATGAGAGGAATGAAGCAAAACTCTAATATGCATAAATACACACAGAACATGTACACTACCATTTAAAAGTTTGGGGCTGGTAAGACTTTTTAATGTTTTTGAAAAAGTCTCTTATGCTCACCAAGGCTTCATTTACTTTATCAAAAATATAGTAAAGCATTAATATTTTAAAATATGGATTTTAATTTTAATATTTATTTTTTTTAAATGTAATTTATTCCTGTGATGGCAATGCTGAATTTTCAGCAACCCTTCAACCACTCTTCAGTGTGACATGATCCTTCAGAAATCATTCTAATATGTTGATTTAGTGCTCAAGAAACATTTATTTTATTTATGCTGCTTAATATTTCTGTGTAAACTGTGCTTTCAAGATTTTTTAAGAATAGAAAGCTGAAAAGAATAGCATTTATTTGAAATTTAAAACATTAAAATTTTTAAACTTTATAAATGTTTTTACTCACCTTGCCAAACAAAAATATCTGATCCCAAACTTTTGAACAGTAGCTCAGTTTAAATTTTCAGTAAAAAAAAAAAAAAACTATAATATTTTAATTTTTTTTAGTTACCTATTTTGGTCTTAATGTATTTTTTACTACTTAGTATTTTTGGTCACACTTTATTTCAAGGTCCAATTCTCGCTATTAACAACCCATTAACAATGACTTTTGCCTCGATAAACTCCTACATTGCTGCATATTAATAGTTAGTAAGGTAGTTGTTAAGTTTCGGTTTTGGGTAGTGGGATTAGGGATGTAGAATATGGTCATGCAGAATATGTGCTTTATAAGTACTAATAAACAGCCAATATATTAATAATAGGCATGCTAATAAGCAACTAGTTAATAGTGAGAATTGGTCCCTATATTAAAGTGTTACTGTATTTTTATTATTTATTATAGGATTGAATGAATATGTATACTGTATCTAGAAACAACATTTTTCTCCTTTCATCTGCTTTGTGATTACCTGTACGTCGTAGGTGCCGTTAAGTACAGAGGATCTGGGTGACCCTGCTTCTGCCGCAGACCCGCTCTGGGCTGATTGGCCGAGGAGGCACGCTGAGTCTTTGGCCTGTGTTTGGGCTGTGAACTGCACCATGTTATGTAGTGCCAGAATCTTATTGTCCAGCTCCGCGTCCTGCCGCGTCCGGTTGTGCAGGCCCAAATGGTACTTACGAAAGTGTTTGATCAGGTCCGTGGGGTCGTTGCCGTAATAACCGTACCCACAAATGTTGCACTTAAAGTCTTGTAGTTCGGGTGAGGTGGGTGGAGGTGCTCCCGTCTCAGCTCCCAGAGGGCTAGGTGCATCCTCCGCTCCCCCAATGGGCCTCTGTGGATGAAGTGTAACAGGAGGAACTTTAGAGCTTTCGACAGCCACACCACGAGGGCTATCAGAGCCCAGCAATGTTAGCGGGCTGTGTGTGGTGTCCCTCTCCTCTCCATTACTGGTGCAGCCCTGTACGATGACGCCGCTAGACCGGGTGCTGGGTTTTAGACCGTTCCGGTCGTCCTCACAGTCTCCGCTCTCACCTGGATCAGAGTTCGTTGGGGAGGCGGTAGAGTCCAGCAGTTCGGTATCGGTGCCCTCACGGCTGGAGTAAGATGTTGCCAGGTTGTGGCTGGAGTAATGCAAGTCAGGCCTGTCTGGTTTGATGGGGCCAGGGGAGGACGGTTCCTCCTGTTCTTCACCCACAGCCCGGTCAGGCTCTGAGGCCTGGCTCCCCGCGTTCCCGCTCTCTGGACCCGTGGCCTCGGCTGCCACCGCCTCGCCCTCCTCTTCTTCACCGCCGAAGCTTCTCAAAGGGGGATTCTTTTTCCGCACCATATCTGGAACCCAGAAAAAGAGAAGAGCAATGTTAGAAGTAACTCGCTCAATGTGTGGTTCTGACTGCTCACATGCTAAAAACAATTTCGGAGCCAATGGCGCCTATTTTTCTCTCTATAAAAGCTTCTCAATTGTTCTTTGATTTTTGAAAATCAGAGACGGAATGCCCTAGAAACGGTTCTGCTGTTCCAGCTCAATCCATAAACAGCAATGAGGTTCTAATATCGGTGAATATGTCGGCGCCGGCCTTTGTTGATGATGTTTTAATGAATAAAATATGTGCACTTATGTCACTGATGTGGCTTAGGGACACATATTTTAATCAGTTAGCAAAATCAAAGATGATAGGAAGAGAGAGAGAAAAAAATGTGGAATTTATAAAGTGATTCATAGCGAACAATTTCCATCAGAACTCAATGAGGTCATGCGTGTTTGTTCATAGCAGGCAAATCGTACTATTAACTAGACTTTCCTTTGGCACAAACTCCTGCTATCAAAAGTGAATTTCTATGAACGGTTTAGCACAGCGCTAAGTTAAACATCATTTTGCATTTGCAAGATGGTGTGCGTGTTGGCCAGTTTCAATTTAGGGCAATTACAGTTTCTCATGATTTAACAAAACAGGGGTCTGTCTTATTTCGACAGACTGTCGAGAGCAATTTCCTCATGTAGTCTGTGATGCAAATGGATATTAAATAAAGCAATTCATGCTTTGGAGAGGGGCCACACCTTAACCGGAGCCAAGTTAATAAAAGCCTTGAAAATCTAATCACAAATATAACCACACCCTGTCATATCACTCACAGCATCTCTAACTCTCTCACCATCCACAATCTGCGATTTCTGAGGCTTCACAGCATCTAAACACACTGCGGCGGGCGTGCTATCCATTTAAAATAGATATTGATGAGAAAAGCACCTGTCTGTGTCATATTACTACCCCCTAAAAGAGATTGCGTTTGAAGAAATTTATTCAAGTTTCAGTGGTGTCTGTAGCGAGTGTGACTGACGGTAGAAAACATGCAACTAATGGCTGTTGCCGGTTCTTGAAGGCCTACATTCTTAATCTGTCATAATACATCCAAAACTGCACATCATTATTTTATCATATCAAGAAACGCAATCAACGATATAACACAACACTACATGCAGACCACAGTGCGGTAACTGATCTGAAACGTGTTGATGAGAATGACAAATAAACTAAATGCTAATTACCACTCCACACAGCAAGATTACTCATTTGGTAATCTTGTACATGTGTTTATGCATTGCAAACAGGTCCCAATGTCATGGAAAACTTAGAAATAAAATGAATAAAAAAAAAAATGTGTTTTCCAGGCTACCAAAAGTCATAGATATATAGATGATGATGATGATAATAAAGTGCTTTAGCATGAGTTGTGAGAACAGAGCACCACACACTTAATTAATTGAATAAACAAATACATACATTTATGATATTTTAAATATACAAATAATTAATTTTTAACAAAGACATTTTGACATTTTGTATTTTGTTTAATATATTTAAGGCAATTATTGGATTTATTGTTTGCCACCTATAATAAGTCCATGAAATGACATTAAAAAGTCTATGCAAACACAGTTATATTAGATATATTTGTTCTGTTGAAATCTTACATGATCTCATTATTTGTCTGATGAGGGAAGTAATATAAATTACCTTTCTTTACACCCAAATATTCTTCCTCAAAAAGTACTAAAATAATCATTAAATGAGAAAAATCAGAACCAGAATTATAAAATATGCAATTCACATCCGTCATGAATATACATGTTTTTATTTATGCTGTGCTCCAAAATGTTTCATCAGCTGGATATTACTCGTGTAAAGCTGGTGAGTAAACATGCCCACAAGCCATTGAAATAACATATTTGTGAGCAATTCTTTTGAGTCGAGTCTTTTCAACGATTCAGTCAAATCAGTTCACAATTAAAGTCAGTTTAAATCTAAAAGATTTGATCCCTGCTACGGTTTAATAAACTGCGGATCAAACTAACTTGATTTAAAATTTGTATAGCATATTAGGCTACAGAACTTATTTAGAAAGCTATTGATTTACTGAATAGACACTTTCCAATTCACATTTTCCTTTTACTGTCTCTCAATATCTGAGAATAAAGGTACAGCCCTGCTATCAGGATTGAATACTAAGGAACATCTTAACCAACATAGAAAGAAAAAAAAGGAATGGAGTGGGAGGACGAGAAAAGTTTTTAAAACCTGATATGGTGCACAATTACATTAAAACTTGCAGGGGAAGCGGTGAGACATTACCATTCCAAGCCGCCATCAGAAACCGAATAATCTGCTTTTATAGCTCCCAGGCATTTGCTGTGTTCCTGTACCAGTCAATTCAAATCACTAGTTCACTATCCACCCCCACCTCCTTTTCCTTTCCTATATTAAACTGCTCCTCTTCTGTTATTGTGCCTACTCAAGAACTTAATAAAGTATAATATGCTTTTTGAAAAGGACAGGACAATCAATTTTCTTAATTAAAAAAAGTAAGGAGGGGGTGAATGGATCGACAGCGGCCTCTGTCTGCATACAGAGCAGAAGATGGAGCAGGGCTGTCCCTCAAGCGCTCCATGACACTACAAACTAATGCAATCTAATGACAGGAGTCAAAGCTCAATAATGGAGCTTTGATAAGCGGGCATTACTACAACTAGCTTACAAACAACGATTCTGACACTGTGTACTAGGGGTCAACCGATATGTGTTTTTCAGGGCCAATGACGATACCGATTATTACAGACCAAGTAGACCGATAACCGATATTTTGAACCGATATACATGTCTAGTGTAAAAAAGAAAATTAATGTCAAAATTAAGAATAACAAGGGCTCTGACAAAAAATGCCTTCCCTGGTGTTGGTTGCGCTTCTTACTCTTGTCTTCCTCCGTGCATCCATCTACAATAAGGGTAATATAAAGAGAAAGTTAAAAGTGGGGCCACTGTATGCTTCACGATTAAGCCTATGAATACTGTACTACAGCTAAAAAAGCTTGGGGAAATGCAAGTATTTGGCTTCAATAATTTACGTTAGAAATATGTAATAGCATAACCTCTCATAATTCTTCATTAATTATTTTCTGATGACTAAATCATAACATACAAGAGGTGACTAGTCAATTCATCATCTAAATGCACATCAATTGATTAACTTAAAGAAGCACAATGTATATAGCAAGGTTATTTTCGTAAACGAAAACTGAAACTAAGACTAAAACTATTGGTCAAAAAACATTTTCGTAAACTGAAATAAAATAAAAATTTCTAAATAAATGAAAAACTAAAACTAAACGAAACTAACAACAGTAACTGAAAAACTAAGTAAAGTAAAATAATAATTAGCAAAAATAAATAATCGTGTTCGTGATTTAATAAGCTCTCATTCTGTGCCAGAAAATCGGACCTGTGGTTGTTTAGGGAAATAGATGGCGCCTCATGCACGTGAGCTGTGTCCTAAGCGGCTATTCACTGAGAATGCGTTTTTGCATTTAAAAAAAAACAAGACGCAGGCGGGCTATGAAATGGGAAATAACTATAAAATATGAAATGGGAAATAGTAATAATGCACACCTTACAGCGCACGAACGTTTAAAAGCGTGCTTGACGTGCAAGAACAACATGAGAGTGAGTTAACAGACACAGAATTAGAAGTTTTGGATGAGCTGACTTTAGTGAATAGTCATTTTATCACGCTTTGCGATTACTATGGTAACGTCTGCCTCGAGTCCATGACACGAGCACCACCTTGACTGTATAAAACGCAACCAAAATGAGAGAAAGCGATAGCCGCGCTGTGTTTTCACCGCTTGCCGTGTTGTGTAAAAGGGGCTTCATCTGAAGTGCGTCCGCGCTGGAGCGGCTCATCAAAGTAAAGTGCAAACATCATTTAAATCACCATATCACATTTATTTTTGAGTAGTATGAGGTTTCATAGCATTTTAGATTGTTTCTTCTTATTGTGTACGTTCATAGAGGGAGAGACGGGACATACAGTAGTGTGCACCGGTGGCTCTCTGTGCAAAAAATCCAACAAATGAATGCATTGAAAACACAGATGGACAAAAAATAAAGTTTACAGAGTTTCAATGACGATTGCAAAGAACATGCCTGCGTCCTAATATGCACACTGTCCATGCTAAATTCTATGTGATATTAGTCATTTTTAATACTATTTAGGGCAGATAGGGTGGATAGTATACACATTGGGACGCAGGGCATGTTTCCTCAAATCCAGCACTGGAGGGTCATTGTCCTGCAGAATTTAGCTCCAACCCTGATAAAAACTCAACTGCCTGATGCTGTCTAGTAACTCTGAAAACCTTGATTAGCTTGTTGTTTGTAAACTATTGGCATATTAAACAAGACTACATCTTTAATATAAATGAATATGAGTATAAATTAATAAATTGTATACATAAGTTGCATATTTTTGTTTTTTGTTGAATTGTAAAGAATTATTTTATTTTCATTAATAAGAGGTTTGCACAAGAGTTAACTGTAAACTGCAAACATTCAACTTTGCTAAAATTAAATGTCTTGGTTTGGTTTACACTTGAAGTGTTCCATTAACTCTGTTAAACTATAATTATGTACAACGATGCTTGCATACAGAATGGCCACAGGCTCAGCACCCTCCTACTTCCTCTCACTATTACGAATCTACATCCCCTCCAGAAGTCTGAGATCTGCTAGTGAGCGACGCCTTGTGGTACCATCACAGAGAGGCTCAAAATAACTCTCCAGAACATTCTCATTCACCATTCCTGGATGGTGGAATAATCTTCTCACCCCTATCCGGAATGCTGGATCCTTGTCAATCTTCAAGCAACAAATGAAAACTCATCTCTTTCGGCACTACTTGACTTCATCCTAAAAAAAAAAAAAAAAATCTTAATCTTTCCCTTTATCTTTATCTTTCTCTCCTTCCCTTGCTAGCTTGTACTTATTTGAACAATGACTGAGACTTGGTGTTACGAGCACTTCCTCTGTCTGATTGCCTCTTCAAGATGAATCACTTTATGTATTCCCCAGTTGTAAGTCGCTTTGGATAAAAGCGTCTGCCAAATGACAATGTAAATGTAAATGTAATTACTAAAACAAAAACTGAAACTAAAATATATAAAAACTAAATAGAAATGTGTTCACAAAATAAAAACTAAACTAAAACTAACAAAACCATTAATGAAACTAACTAAAACTAAACTGAAATTATAGGAAATTTGAAAACGATATTAAAATAAAAACTAATTTAAAAATTCAAAACTATAATATCCTTGGTATATAGTAAGTGTAAATAATTTAATTGTCTTCATAGCTCCATTGTAGAAGAACTATTTAAATTAAACTATAACACTAATAGCCTATTATAGGCACACTTGGTTCAATTAGTTCATTACATAATTTAAATGTCTCAATTTTTGTCATCCTAATCTTGGCCTATGTGGCAGTATTTTAATCTTGGCCTGTGAGACAGTATTTTAATCTTGGCCTATGTGACAGTAATTTCTATTAGTTTTAATTTACAGTGCAGTGCAAATGAAGGCATAATACATTAATTTAATTTATCTTTTAATCAAATGGGAGTTAAACAATTTTTTGGCAAACAAAGGGGTTTACTATTAAAATTAAAACATGGAAGAAATAGCGTATTGTGTGATTATTCTTTTAAACAAAAGTTGTAATAATTGTTGTAGTAGAAGTAACTAAATCAAAAATTTATTTTGATGGGTTGCCATGAGGACCTTTTAAGTTTCTGTAGCATATGTATATATGACGATAGCTTTACTCAAATGAAACTGTCAAATGCTCATGAAGTAACTCTCAGAGCAGTTCTGGGGATGTTGTTCGTGTATTTATGTGCTCATTTAGTGAGACGGCAGATGCTGAAAACACCGCGAGCGTCGCACACTTTAGTGTGTGTAGTAAACAACCGCATGTCTGCGCCATTCACATGCACAGAGACATGCAGAACATGCAGAATTCATATTTAAATAGTCTTTGCGGCTTAATATTTACAGATACTAGTCCATAGCGTGAGTCGATTTAAGTGTACTGTAGGGCTGGTCCGAATACCATTTTTGAGCTTCGAAGCTTCGGTAGTAATCAACACCGAATATTCGAAGCTTCGGAGGGAGGGGCTGAACATATTTTTCTCTCTAATAAAAGCAGGAATCGCTGTGCATCTGTCTGTCTGATTGCATTTTATTATGTCGAGAACCGTTCATCCAATGACTTCACGCGTGGCGGGTGTGTTGCTGCGGACCCAAGGGAGTGCAGTGTGGCATTTTGGTGCAATATGGACACGCGACACGTTCAGAATTAATAAACTTTTAATAAACTGCAGAACAGCGCGAGCCGGAAGCGGCGTGCCTCACGCGGGCAGAGCTTATATGCTCCGAGAACGGACACTGCACTAGTGATACAAAACACACAGGTCTGTTAAGAGAAATACTTTTAATAAGGTAGCCCAGTGCTTAATTTGTAAATTGAGAGGTCCCGGAATAAAGCGGGGTAACGGATCCGGCATGCGATTAGAGGAGGGAGAGGACCAATCTTTAGTGATTAAAAAGCGTGCATCAGTTGCTTTTATAGGGTTCGTATACAGTCATGAAAAACCTGGAAAAGCTATGAAATTTTAAAACAGCAATTTCCAGACCTGGATAAGTTTTGTAAAAGTCATGGAATTTTATTTCACAAATCTCTGTATAATAGAGTTATATTTAATCAGGTCCTGAATTTGTGTGTATATCGCATCGTTTTACTCATTCCCGCAGCTTTCGAGTTTATAATGAGGGAAATTCCTGCAAACATTTATTGAATATAGCATGTAGGTTAGATGAGTAAATAAATCCACACAAACTAGCAGATTAAATCAGTCATTTGAAAACAGCGTGAGTGATTCAGTTGTACCGCGTCTTCTCTCTTTCACTCTCTCAAAGCGGCTTCACATCAGCGCATCTCGTCTGCACTACAAGAGCTACTGCAGGCTGATCCAAGACTTTCGCTGGCATCTCGGGACAGTTGACAAAGAAAACGCATGCATCGCATTCGGTTTTGTGGTAGCAGAGTGTCCGTTCACATGTCTTGTCTTTTGCGCGCTTAAGTTCATTATTTCAAATGTAGATGTGTGGCAAGCGCGCTCATAATAGAAGATTTTTCATGAAATATATGCATGCTATAGGTCAGCACCAACGTCTTTCATTGGCGAGGGCAGCCGAGGGCGTCTTTTGTTGTTATAACAACAGCTGCAACGGTAGCCTAGCGCTGTGTGCTGCAGAAATGACGGCTTTTGAAGTTAACGTTGGCTTTTGAAGTTAACGGGGAGGGTATGTCGGTTCACAATGGCGTTTGTGCGAGCGCGACATTATACGTGGAAGGAAACTGTATGGTGCTTCCAACAATTTAGTCCAGGAGCTCCGGTTGGATGATGCATGGTTTCATACAACCCCTTGTGCTCCGAAACTAGTACGATCTGTCTACCAGCTATCTTCTCCTTTTTCTTGTTGCTTTTGTTATGGAAACGACTCGCTACTCGCTTGACATTGGTCTGCTGTCAAAAAGGCGCTTGACGTAGGGCGTTTTTCAACTTGAAAAGACTGAAGAAAAAGACGCCGGCGGTGGCGTTTTAAAAAGCGCTCAGGACTTTTTTGAAAACATGGTTTACTCCATAGGGTTATAATGTAAAACAGACGCCGGCAGCTTCAAAAAAGACGCCAAGTGTGAACATAGCCTTAATCGCCTTTTTGGTAACTTCATGACTTAACTGACCACGACATTGCATGCACATAGTTTATTTCGCGCTTTGATATGAAATGATACAGGCTACAGCACACGCCGGTGTCTTTGTGCGTGCAACAGAAGACATTTCCGTGCTCATTTCACTCGCGCCTGCCGCTGAAGTGAAGCTGGAGCGCGCGTCTGAAACGTCTCCCGTTTGATGTGGTCATAAGGACGTTCTGCGACTGAATAAATGCACTTATTGTCAAGAGAAATAGTGACAGAAACAGCAGTTGTGAGTGCGGTGGCCAACCCTAGCCCCGCCCCTGCGTTAATTGCGTTAAATATTTTTAATGCATTAAACTGAAAAAATTCATCGCATGCATTAACATGCTAATTTTGACACCACTAATTAATATATCTGTATACATTATACAGATGTACATATCTGTACACAAAATATCACATCACTTTCTTTGCCCATTTATTAAACTTCCAGCATCTGCAAGCACTTAAAGGCACTACAGGCACTTAACAATTCAACTCAAAACAATTCGTATCTGATGGATGTTTCACGACATCACAATGATCCAAAATGAACTACAGATGAAAAGTGGATCGCTGAGTGGCAAACTAATGCTGTGACGGCCACTTGCCATGTGTTTACATCCACACAAACTCCACTACCATCGCACAGGCAGCTCCCTGTGAAAAAGTCAGCACTGGCTGGCTTCCTGTTGGCCCATCTCTAGTATCAAAAGGGCCGGCCACATACACACAGAGCCTCATTTGTGAAGAGGCAATGTGACTCCAAATATGTCATCTTCATTGTCAAACTAATTTAGAAGATCTCGTTTCAACACAACAACAAATACAGGGGATTTCCTCAGCAATCTGGCCCAGTCTGGTCAGCGCTGATGAGATTTTTAGTGGTAGGGTTTAACTTATGGCACCAAGTCGTTCCCACTAGGCAGAAGATTTGTGGAGTCCAGACAATGTCCAGGTGGTTGAAGTTAGACCCTGGCAGTGGCTAGAGTACATATAAAAGTTATTTCTACATATGTTTGTGTTTTGCGCATTTCTTTACTGTGTGTGCTCATTACAGTTGCTTTGGTTAAGTGCATCTGCAGTGTGTCGAGGTGTTGCATAGCAAGAGGTTACTGCTTAATGAGTCTGCTTAAAAAACACACCCACACACATACAAACACAAACACACACCGGGAAGATGATAAAATCCTTTCTTTAACTATAAGAAATGTTCTGTGCTGTTAAATAGGACAGGTCAATATATACATTATTATTTTCAGCTTTTGACAATATTTATACTGCATGTTGACAGACATCATTAAATTGATTCACAGAATTTAATTCACAGTTTGAACTGATACATGTACATGTATTAAACTTTGCAAATCTAACTGTATTGGTTCCAACTAAAGTTTAAATCCAACACTACTAAAAAGAAAATCTAGATAAAATCTGCCCCAAGCCTCAGATTGGAAATTAGTCTAATGATACACTCTTTAAGAAACATTATTTCATTCACTTGAATCTGACAGAAGAAAGCAACTTGTGCATTATGGAACAAGCTCTAGCTGAAAATGTTCTGCTTTCAAATCCTGAAACTTTGTACACAAAGGTAAAAGGAATGACTTTAACTTTCAGTTTGTTTTTCAAACTATCATAGGGAGTATGACACATTTATGGATTTTGCATTCTTATTGAATTTATAAAGACTCATTGCCTATTCAGATGTATGAAAAACAGCGACCAGCACAAGCTTTAAAATTTCTCTGTTTGTGTTTTGAGAAAGAAAGAAACTCGTACTGTTTTGGAGCAACATTTGTAAATAATGACCGAATTTTCATTTCTGAGCAAGCCATTCCTGACTAAGTTGAACAAACCATCAGTTACTCAAGCCAGCCCATAGCTACTTTATTTTGGTCCAGAGACATGTGTCCCTCAATTTTTCACTGTGAGTTCAGATGTAATCCTCTCTACATCGCGGTCCCAGGAGGATCACATGGGAGCGGAGATTCACACACACAGCTGGAGGACCCCATGGAGCGCTGAAGCCTGGGTCACTCCGAGCTCTCCACCCAGAAAGTCAGTTTATTAAAAATACATTACCCAAACCGCCCCTCATAATTCAGGCCTGTGCTTTCAATCCGTTGGGGGTGGATCTAAGCGAAGTCTTAAATAACAAACCCTATACACACACACACGCATGCTGACGCTCCCTCATATAAATACTAAAACAGTTGCGCGGGCACACGCCGCTGATCAGTCAGGCGGAATATTGAGTTCCCCAAGATCTAAAATGATGAGACTCATTTTGCATCCTTTATTTACCAGCATCATAAATTGAAGCAATAGACAGGAAAAAAAGAGAGAAACTATACGCTCTAATTGCTTTCTGTCATGGCTGGAAGACAGTGTGGAGGAATTAATTTCTAAATCAGTAACTGGTACAATCACAGCAATGGCAGAGCTAAACTTTAACAAGTTCAAATAAAGAACTGTGTTTCCATCTGATTTTACTTGCATGTTCTGGGATTTACCAATAATCAAGTTTTTGGGGCTACAAAAGGAGAATGACATGGAAAAAAAACTAGAAGAACGTCACTTTAAAATTAAACAGGCCCTGCTTTCCATTCTAACAATGGTATATTCAACAGCACACATAGCAATTAGCCACGACTCAGATCAATCAGGCATACCATGTGTGCGGTCACGTCTAAGAGCGAGTTGTCATAAAAGTGTTCCCCCAGTCATCCCACAATCCCACCTTGTACAGTCTCCTTTATTATTCCTACCATCCTTTATGATGTCACCACCGCAGACTTTTGTGGCGAGAAAGGACTCGAAGGACCCCTATCCATCTTGCAGAGGAGTTTAATCTCGTTTGTAACATTAGGAATAAATCACATTACTGTCTGTGGAGCAGAGTTTCAAGCATGCGGAGGGTCTATGGAAAACACATATGTGAGATGCTAGATAGAAGCAGTGCAATTAATTATCATTAAGGCAAAATGTCAAGAGGAGGAACTGGGCTCTGAGTCGGTGCCACCCCACATCACCCATATACACCCTCCAAATTGGGTGATACACACACTTTCACATATGAACCATGCGGCTGTGTGTCACATTAATTTGACCCTGGGCTAAAACATGGCAAAGAAATAATTGCCTCTAAAGCAAGATAACTACCAAGCTGTGACACTGAGTCAATTTCATTTAAGTGCTCTATTTGTCTTCTTCAGATGCAGGACGTTTCTCTATACCATACATCTGAAAATGGATTTTATTTCCTTAAAAGTAAGAGTACAGAAATTAAAATTTACAATTATACTGATTAAGAGAAACCCCGACAGCAGCAGATAAAAGCATAGTAAGCTTTGGAAGAAATTCTATCAACCTTACTTTTTAATTAAATTCAATTTACTTTATTTGCATCCGCTATTGTTGGTCCATTTGCAAAACACTGAAATCTCCTGTGCAATCTGGAACAGCCAATCAAGCAGACATTTCCATACAAACTGAGAGAAAGAGTAGCTCTCGTGCCTCAAATAAGTGACTTTGAGGATGCAACAGGAGACTTTGAGGAGTTATACAGTGTTCTGCCTTTTTTTACTGTCCATTAAAGTCTGCCGCATTTTAATTACGGTGTAGACAAACGAATTAGATCGCGATCTACCAAACAGCTCCATATAACAAAGCACTGTAAAGACTAGACACCTTGGCAGCAATACATAATCGTGAATAACCTTTAAAGATTTTCTTTTTCTTTTTGTAATGCAGATTATTCACCAGGCTGTCACTTCTAGTTGGATGTGTGTGTACTTGAATGCCGTAGCATGTTCAATCATAAAATCAGTAGCCTAACAGTTCGCAATTAAATCCATATCCTACCTTTTCTTGTAACCCGATAAAATCAATCCATGGCGCTGAACGTCGTCGGATATGTTTAATCCACACACATTTCTGAGCATGCCTGCTTGCTGGCGTTCACATCAATCCGCAAGTCGTTCTTTTAGGTTTGGCTATTTTCATTCAAGTCAATATAAGCAATTATGCTATGTCTAGCATTCTTTTACATTACTGAGCATAGCAAATAAATTGGTTGCTAAACGGTATCCACTCACATGTTTAACTTTTAGTCTGCTTATTACGGTCAAAAAAAATAATATAATAATAATACAGTCACATTACTATATACAATAGCCTATATGAGATAGACCATGATTACTAGATTTTATACAGGTGTTACAATAACAATTTTGTAAATGGTGATCAGCAACAAAATATTGATAATGTGGAAGTTATTGTCTTTTGCCTTGGTGTGACTTCTCACTTTTTGCCGACAATGCAAGGGCAGAGTACAGTAACTTCAAAATAGGGGTACAAATCAAGTTTGAGCTCACAATTTTTTAATGTAGATAATTTTCATTACTAAAACATCTAATTGCCAAATTTCCAGTGTCCTACCTAAAATTAATTTGGCTGGACAAGTACAAATCTTTAAAGTAATTTTTCTCAGTTTCACACTCTAGCGAGTTAAAGGTCTTTTGCCTTTGTAGGGCAATATATGCATTGTTTCTAAAAAAAAACAATTATATTTGTGAAAGAAAGAAAGAAAGAAAGAAAGAAAGAAAGAAAGAAAGAAAGAAAGAAAGAAAGAAAGAAAGAAAGAAGCATATCAAAGAAAGCAAACAACAACAAATAACAAAAAAGCAATAAAACAAAAATAAAATAAAATCAAAACAAAACAAAACAAAACTCAAAATAAAACACCCTAAAGACATGTTAAGAATAACAATAAGAAAGAAAGAAAGAAAGAAAGAAAGAAAGAAAGAAAGAAAGAAAGAAAGAAAGAAAGAAAGAAAGAAAGAAGCATATCAAAGAAAGCAAACAACAACAAATAACAAAAAAGCAATAAAACAAAAATAAAATAAAATCAAAACAAAACAAAACAAAACTCAAAATAAAACACCCTAAAGACATGTTAAGAATAACAATAAGAAAGAAAGAAAGAAAGAAAGAAAGAAAGAAAGAAAGAAAGAAAGAAAGAAAGAAAGAAAGAAAGAAAGAAAGAGCCCATCAAAGCAAACAAAACACAAAACAAGCAACAAAAAAAATAAAAAAACACCCTAAAGACAGGAATAACAATTTGTTTTTAGTTTTAGCTATCACTGACATAAAACAGAAGGTTTAGGTGGGACATATCAAAGGGAAATGTCTCTTTTTTTTAATAATCAAATAGCCAACAGGCTTTAGTTATGTCACAGACATGAACCATGACTTGCAGTTAGTCGGCTGCAGGTGTATTAGGGAGGGGGGAGTATTTGATTGGACAAAAATCTTTGTAGTTCAGGTTTAGTCAATAACATTTGTTGGTCAGTTTTCTTGGGGGGAAGAAAGGATGTAAATTTTAAAATGTATCTTGTGGCAAAATACTATTTTGCCAGCTTTTAGGAGTACACTATTTGCCATCAGAGCTAACACAGATGGACTTAAACCCATAGGGTTTTGAAAGTTCACAGGGCCTTTAACACAATGAAACAATTCTGTATTTTCTATAAGAAACGTCTGTATAATAACACACATTTCCGATTTGGCACCATATGCTGCATTCCCAGTTAACGTTAAGTCCAATATTGCTAATGCTGCTGTCCAGTGGTGAAAACATCACGTTTCTGTGTCATACACAAATGAAGAAAAGTTATTACCATAGCAACCATAACCTATTTTCGATGATCTCATCTTTTCAGTTCCTCTTAAGCAGCATCTAGTCATCAACAAAACGCAAAAAAATCAGGATACAGATTCTACAAGGAAGAGCTGAATATCAAACGAGAAAATGCGGAACATAGGCAGCCTCTCACAAGAGATTCAACCTTTAATGTAAACAAGAAGTGAGGAGACATCTTTAGAGACTGAAATAAATCAACAGGCCTGCCAGAACACAGGGCTTTCTTCAGAGGGTGTGTGTATGTGTGTGTGCGTGTATGGAACAGCATACTAATCTCCTCCCATCCTCAAAGTGCGAGAGGAAGAAGATAAATAAAACGAATACTGCCACTGCAACACTAAGGCCTTTGAAGGAGGCGTGGACTGCCAAAATCTGTCTCCATACAGATGTCCGGGAACGCCGATCTGTGCTACGCCCAATATTCCACTGACTTTGAAATATCAACATGCAAAAGGGAAAAAAAGAGGGGAAAATAATAGCAAAGAGCACTTGAAGAGAGGACTATGGTGTTCCTCATTAAAACCTGTGGAGATAGCCAGGTTTTATGATTCTGGAGTTACAAAAACAGATTTGAAAAGCTCTACATAAAATCATAAAAGCGCATTTCAGGTAGAAAATTATACCTCATCAGCTTTCATTAATAGTTTGCTGTACCTCATTACATCTTTATCTTCATACAAAATTACTGTTGTGCGTTAAACAGAAGATTTAAAGTTGACAGAACTGCAGGGGATGATTTCATTCCTACGCGTTTGTGGTAGAGTCATCCAGCCTGGAAACATACAACTCTGAGACAGGAAGTCCCCTCACCTTAAGTGATGTGTCGTTTCAGTATGTGAGAGGGAGAAAGTACAAAACTGACAGAGAAACGTCAGAAAGTGAGAGAGTGTGTTTGTGGAGTAAGGAGAGAGGAGGGGTTGGCATGTCAAAAATAAAGAGCTTTTCCCATAATTCTCTTCACCCCCTGTTTTCCTTCCATGAGGCAGCTTGTGAAAGGGTGACGTGCTCAATAAGAAGGGCCCGTGACTAACTGCCTCTCTGTGACTTTTTTTCCCCTTTTTTACGTGGCATGTCAACGGTACACAATACAACCAACACAACCCCCCTTCATGTTTATTCATGAGAACTTTCACATCAAAGAAACAACACCAAAAACTGTTGCCTTTGACAATGTTGGCAAGGTTTTAACCCACCTCCCCAACTTTTTTTTTCTTTAAAGAATCTAAAACTTTTATTCAGCAAGGATACATAAAAATCATCAAAAGGGACAGTAAAGAACTTTATTATAAAAAAAATAAATAAATACAAATGATTCCTATTTCAAATATATTCTGTTCCTCTGAACATAAGAGCATAAGAGACTTTCTTTAAGAAACATAAAAAAAAATTACCGCCCCCATACTTTTAAATGGTAGTGTATGTGCAGAAGAAACACAACAGCACAGTACATCACATTCATGTGGATGATGGACAAATAATATTCAAAATGTCATGCCAAAATGATGGAGCCAAAAAAGATTTGAGTTGAGTTTATTCCCATTCATTTTCCTCTTTACCTTTTTAGTTTGATTATATATATTTTTTACATAATTCAATTCATATGAAAATAAAAACTGTCAGTAGTGATGAACCACATTTAATTTAATAATTACAAAATATTTTCAAGGGTAAGTCATTATTGTTAATTTTGTAAGGAAGTTCAGCACTAATAAATAAATCTTTAATATAAATGAAAAATTTCTACAAAACACAGCTAAACTTAATTACAAAATTACTTCTCAGCAAATATTGGTCAACCTCTAACCAGAAACCTTTGAATTTCCAAGAAAACTCTGAGATCAGACTCAATTTTCAAATTAGCACATGACCTTCCAGCACACAGATGCCTTGTTCACAACTACCTGCTTAATTTGCAAGACCCATAACCTTCTGGCCAGAATGTCATTATACCAGAACAGAAAAAAGAACTTTCTACCAAGTCTTGCCCAAATCTCTCCCCAATCGGCCTTCCAGTCAGGCAGCGGGGAGGGGGAAGAGCGGAGGCCCCTGTCTGAATGACCTGGCCTCTGTGCACTCAATCAGCGCACGCTAGAACCGGAGACAACAGAGAACAACTGCTTCCCTTAAGCTTCCTGTGATCACAGGCTCCGAGCTGCCAGAGAGGGGCAGGGATCACGCGCTCTAGAGAGAACTGCAGATAACAGGCTTCCGCCAATGCCACCATGTGTGAGAGTGTGCGTGTACGCGTGCGTGTGAAAAGAGAGAGAGAAAGGAAGGAGAGACAGATGGGAAGAAAGACCTCATGGAACTTAAAGGACCTGAGAAATGGATGCTTTTTTTAAGTTTATGTGAACTGCCGGTTGTGACATGCTTGACTTCCAGAATGTGACATGTCCGAGCGAAACAGGACATTTAATGAAAAAAAATAGTAGGGCAGGACTTACGCATTAGGAACTGCGTGGATGGAGAACAGTGGGCATTGTATACCAGAAATTGCCCAGATTAAATGAGGATATGCGAAAACATTGCCTAAATAACTTTTGTGCTATTGCTTAACATGACTCACGAGACATCAGCAGAAAAGGACTTTTTTTTTCATATGAAGAGCAAGCCAAGGCATTTTGATTATGGAGAGTAAAAATATGCTTTGAAAACGAGAAATAATTGTTGCTTTTTTTTCAAGACAAAGTACATTTATCCTCAAATTCTCATGCTGTTACAAAAAATATGAATAATTTTAAATATAAATTAATTAACATAATATATTCTTTAATATATTTAGTAATACATTCTTTCTGCAAAATATAATCTATTTTTTGTATTTTGATTTTGGAACGCAATTTGAGAAACTTTTTGGAATGCTGAACAATCTTCATAAAAAGTGGCAAGTCAATTCAACAATCAAAAATAAATAAAAGTCATCGTAAAGACAGCACCACTAATTAACTGCCAAACCATGCAAGTAGTCTTTCTAAATCTCAAGTGAAATTCAAAATTCTGCAGTTCAGAAAGCAAGTCACACCACATGCGTACCCATCTAAATATATATATTTATTAAGCAACAGGAAAAGTCAGACGTGATTGTTCATTTCACAATGTGCTACCCGAGGCACTGATGAGAAATCACTTCTGCTCCGGTTCCACTGTTCTCCCCCTGCTCTGCCTGTGCTGGGCCGCCCTCCTCTTTTCACACTCCTCCGTTTATGGAGTAGCAGAAACAGCTCCTGCTTCTGTGATGTTTTTTAACTTTCCCATGAAGGACTAGCAGACAGTTAAAACGGCCCTGCAGGCAGAACAATAGCTTTAATTTCCTTCTCTGCACCTTGATGATTGAAATGGTTATGAGGTTTTTACGAGCTGACATCTCCCCGATGTCCTACCCAGGAGGAACGGCATGCAAAGGCTGATTGCAGCCCACCAACATGGAGTCACTCTGAGACGCACCTTCTGATAAGATATCCAGAGATTTCAGACGAGTTGAGATGATTGAACAGATTGAGATGATTGAGTTTAACAAAAAGAAAGTTGAACAGGTAGAAAGTTTGAAATAAAGTTGATTCTCCTCCTGTAATGCAATGATATTTTTTACTATTCAAAGCAAGCCGTTGCAGCTACAGTGTGAAACCAACAGTAAACCACAGCCTGAGATGCATTTCCCCTCTGAGTTAAAAGCACAAAACGTTGCGACATACCTCAGGCTTCTCTAAAGCGACTCTCACAATCTCATTATAGGACTCTAGCCATTTTAAACCAACTACCTGACTTTCCACAAAACAAACAGAAAAGGCTGAGGAACTCTTTGACTAAATAAAAAACAAGACTCCGAGAATACGTGTTGTATCACATGGAAATCTTAAAGCAATATCTTGCATGCAAGTCTGAAAATAAACTTCAAAGCTTGGGGTCTTCGTTTGAGTCAAAGTTAAAGGAATGTTCCGGGTTCAAGTCAAGTTAAGCTCTGTCTACAGAAAATAATTCAGATTTGTCTCTCAGTTTAAAAATATGCAAAAGAACAGCCACAACTTAACGCATGAAATTACTATAATAGAAATGCTTAATCAACCTTTTCTGTGAAAAAGTAAATCATTATTTGTACTTTTATCACGATCATGTAAAACTGTAAACTTTCATAAGATACATGCAAAGACGTTTTAGATAAACCTATATTTTTAACTGCATTTGTGTAACCTAGGTCTGCCACTAACGACTATTTTTATTTTGATTAATCTATCGACTAATTTATCAATTAAACGATTAATCTAAACGATTAATTTCCCTCAATAAATCGACAATTTTCCTTAAGAATATTTTATTAAACCAAATTAAATCCAAATTTCTATGAAATCCTTTTTTAAAGCAAAAGTAAAGTGCAACATAGAGTGCAAGAAGCAAGTGTCCATCTCATCTCAGTCCAAATCACTGAAATCAGTTCAGTATTATAGTGTAAGAAAGACAACATATCCATGTGTTCTAGTCTAATAATACAATTATAATCAGTATTTTAAATAAAGGAGTATTTACCAGAAATATTATTTACCAGAATTTATTTAGAAGAAAAATGCAAATGTGCAGTATTTCTGAAAAAAAAATAATAATAATTGGAGATGCTTTTGATTATTAAAATTTAATGGAACCATTAAAATGGAATCCAGAAAATAATGGAAAACAGAAGTTGGTAAAGATAAAACTGTAAAACTCAATTAATTAGACAGGCTTTTTGATTAATACAATTTAATTTAACCATTAAAACAGAGTATAGAAAAATGAAAATGGAAAAAAATGAATTTGGAAATAAAACGGATTTCATAGGGCCCTATAATTATAATATCTATATTTTTTTTGGTAATAAAAATAGATGTAAGTGAACAATAGCTTTTAAAACGACTTAAAATACATATCATATCATATGGTTTTATTGAACAAAATTGTTAAAATACATAATGTATTATAAACAAAAGAGCTAATGTAGATAACGCATTTCAACAAAGGCCTGCAGGGGGCGACAACGGCCTGATGATTATTTTTAAACATTACTGCGCGATCTAATCCTTGTTTAATATTGACCAAGCACCATTTAATTCAAATGTCCACTTAATCTTTAATATTTGGTCATTTCTTTAGGACAAAAATGCTATAGCCACTGTAATTAAATGAATATGTGGACATCAAAACGTGTAAACTCAGAGTGAGGTTTGAGCTTTTATTTTGAAATCGCGATGTATTCTCCTGTGTTTGCACAGGTTTATAAATGATTTACCTCACAAATCTGATTAAATGGCACACGTTGCGTTCCCAGATGAACGTTGTAATAAACCCAAACTCACAACAACATGCAGAGATGAAGTTTAAGATGCTCCACACATGTAAATGATAAGTTCCTGTGGAACTACTGTGAACGGAGCCGCTGTGAGACGCACGTGCTTACCCTACACGCATGTAAATAATTAAAGTGCATATACTGTGTTAGAACTGCATTGCATATAATTATTTAATTAAATCATAGCTTTGGGAATTCACAATTATGCTTAATTCTGATTTTTAAATGGGTTTAATATCATGCAGCCTTGGAAAATAGTCTAATAATGTGTTTTATGGATTCTCGTCCGTGAAATGCGGCACTTCCGGTATTTTGCCGGTTAGTCGACACGAGCAAAATGAAGTCGATGATTTTTCAAAATCGACTAGTCGACTAAAATCGACGAATCGCGACAGCTCTAGTAACCAATTTTTTTTTTATTTTTTTTTTATTTTATGTATTTATTAGTTCTATTTCAAATAGATATTGTATATTTTATTTATTTATTTACTTTTCTGTGGTAACAAACATTACAACATAAACGCACAAAACAAGTTAACTTGTACTGAACCTGGAACATCCCTTTAAGAATTTGACACTGGTTTGGCTGAATGTGAAAGGCCAAAGGTTGGCGTCTGCCACATCGTTTACAAAATGTCACTTGCTGAGGAAATATTTTCTAGCCACTATAGGGAAAAAAAATAAATAAAAAAAAATAAAACATTATCTTTATCACATTGAGAGAACCACAACCAGAGGCAGATCCTGATGACAGCAAGGCCTGTTGTATTAGAATCTCTCTGCTGCCTCTCTGGAGAGATTCCAAACGTGATCAGATGTGATTAGCCACAGTTAAGCACCCTTTGAGAAAATCAGGTATGTCACATGGCATCTGCGACAAAATATTTGTGCATAATAGGGATGTAACGATTAATCGCGAGCCGGTTGAAAATCGATTAAAATATGTGACGATTCAAATCGTTTGAGATGCTAAACAAATCGCAATTAAATTAGGGGTAGGAGTTTATATGAATGTATGTCTGAGGGGAACTTACTGTCTTTAGAAAGGTTTAGATGGTATTCTTTCTTTTCATCTTGCCTCATTGTATAATGCATAATATGCATAGCTCATAAGTGCAGCACTGCTTTGTTTACAGCGGAAACCAAGGAAACGCTTTAAGCCGGTCATAAGGCCGGTCAGTCTCACGTCTTGCCGATTCCGAGCCGATCCTTTTATTGCCAGTGGCGCAGGCAATGATGTCACACAGCCACGCACACACTCACAGTCGCGTGTAAACACGTAGTCTTGTTGAACATTACAGAAGCTGCTGAAGCTTAGCGCCAAGGTACAGGCAGGGCCTGTACATGTAGCTCACAAATAGTTCAAATAAACCTTCTTCACACAGACAATATTCTTTGTTAGTTGCTACTTGTTTGTATCTCCACCCTTGCACACAAACTAGGTTACATGGGACACTACGAACTGCCTAAATAAACACATTTCAGCTTTTTCACCACTGCCAAGACTAAAAAAAGCACCAACAACCTACAAGAGCATCAAGTCATATACGTATGGTATTTTCTATGTAAAGGGAAGCAGTTTAACCACACTGGTTGTACAAGATTCCTCTATTTGCTTAGTACAATAATTCTCCTTTCAAATGCCATATAGCCTTGGGACTGATTAGTCATCAGAGCTGTTTGATAGAAACAACCACACCCTCTGATACCATCTGTGATCCTTATGCAAAGACGTACCTGCCTGTCTCTCTCATCATGGGAACTCTGCCTCATTCTACGCTTAGTGAAGCAGAACAAATTTCTGTGCAGCAATGCACTAATATTTACTCGTTGTGACTGAAAAAGTACCGCAACTTCTCATAAAAAGAAATCGAAAGCCGGAGCAAGATGACCTGAAGGCGGAAAAATATGCCACCTTATTTGCTCTCGACTTGGTCTTGAGCTATTCGTACTATTAGCAGAAAGGGCACCCCAAACAAGACGGCTGAAGTAAACTGAGGACGGAGATGATACCTTAGACATGCAGAGGTCTGAAGTCACCGCTATCTATAACACAAACTGTCTGTCACACTGCCTTTTTACCATGAGAAGTAGGCCACATATCATTAGGTTCGGTGAACGTGGCCTGCTCGAGACAGGAACACTCCTGCAGGATTTGAGCGCTTGATCACCTGTGATGTGAGAGATAGGAACAATACTGTGAGATAGGGATGTCAAAAGTGCTGAAGTACTGACTAAAACAGTCAGTAGCTAGTAAAATGTTACTAAAAATCCTAAATCCTAAAATAAAAAAGAGGGGGGGGGGGGCAATTTCAGTCTCTCTAGTAATTACAGTACTCAGTTTGGTACAGAACACAAATTAGCAGAGTTTCTGCCCACATAGTTTTATGCAAATTTTGGGAAACTGCATTAAAATGGAAAAGCAAAGATTTGAATGGTTTACAAAATGTGCATAAAAAGCTTACATGCTCACTGAAGGTGGATACATTTTTATTCAATAAAACCACATGCACAAACCACGATGGAAACACATTCACCAAATAAATTGCAAGATGTGTTTCAAAGTCACGTGACTAAAAATTTGCTCAGGGAGAAAAATATAAAAATATAAAATATCATTTTACAGCATCTCAAAAATTGCTCTAGTCATTTTGAATGACACAATTGTGACATGCTCACAAAATTAACATTAAATTAAAATTAGCCTATAATTTAGCCTTATAAATTAGCCTTATAAAAAGTCTACAAGTCATTATTTATTTATTTATTTATTAAATATATATTTAAAAATATTTTTATATATATTTTAATGTTTGATGTCAATACTTGGGAGTTTATGTGCTTTAGGAGGCTATATTTAATTTCTTCACATTTACATTAGCATTTAGCTTTTAAATAAGTGTGTTCCATTGCATATATTGCTGTAGTACCAAAATTGCTAAAGAATCATGAAAATTTCAATAATACTGAAATTTTGATATCATTTCAACCCTATGGGCTCTTGCAACCCCTGTTTCACACATGAGCTGTGGGCTCTGTTTGAGAAAGTGAAATGTTGCTTTCTTCCTCTGTAGCAATGTCTTTGTCAGAGAAAAGGTCAGTTAATAATGTCTGTATGCTCATATGTGTGGTTTCCACTACGCTAGAGTGCCATAATTGGTCTCACTGCAATTGTGTACCTATATAAGAGCAAATATTACACATTTCCTCTCAATACAATGACTGTAAAGCCTGTACATGCAAGTGCACGCAAGAGTGTGACTGTTTGCTAGAGAGCTTTTACGTTTTAGCCTCTGTACCATAATTATCTACCTTGAGTGGAGCGCTTGGGCCTCGGATCACCCTCAACATATCAGCACAATTGACAAATCCAATCCCGACACCTACACATGTGCCTGGCTCTCCGCTCAACAGCTTCCTATAGAGTCATCGCCCCAGTTAGCCATAGCATGCAGGTCATAGCACGCAGATTTATGGCATAGCTATACTGCATGGGAAATCTGAGTGCCGTTTAGTGCCAGAAAAGTGGTAACGTAGGATGTCAAATTTGGTCACGGAGTGCGAATTTAGAGTAGTCAGGGTTTCTGAATGAGGTAAAGAGAAGATCATTTGAAATAGATCAGAAATTTTGTTTTACAGTTGGTAAATAAGAAGAAATGTGAGCAAAAAGTGGGCCCGAAATAAAGATATTGCCAGCTACCTCAAGATTGAAAACTGCCAAATAGGTGAGAATGACCCAGCTGATTCATAGACAGTTGAAGAACAAGAAACGACTGCCCGAATAATGCCCTACATTGGATTGAAGTTTAGGTATCAGGACGTGCTGAAGCGAATAATAGTTGTATTGTTACCACATTCTTTCCAGCCTGGTGTCACTGGCTCGGTCCTCCACCGTCCAACTGTCCGCTTAAATCTTCCCCCATGCCACAATTGGCAAAGCCGAGCCGAAGGAGCACTTAAAGCTACTTGGCTCCAGTTCGGCCGTCCTGACTGCCTCCAAGTAAACCGGCCCCAACGTATAAATAAGAACAATATCAGATAAGTCTTGCAGGAAGCCTATAAACATTTACATTCTCTTTCAAGTGCTGTTTATGGATATTTTATCTCCTATCTGGAAGTTGAAGACATGGTGAAAAAAGAAGGCGACCTGGGGAGGAATCCGAGGCGAGTGGTGAATCAAAAAGGCAGCAGGCCCTGACAGGGACCCAGGCCCATTGACCATAATAGGTGTTGAGAGTGGCGGCCTCCACAGATGAGGAACCAGCTCCTTAGGCTTGCCAGAAGAGTTATGAGATGGTGCGGGTAGTGATGGGGAGGGGAGGGATGCCTGGTAAGCTACTAATTCTATATCTTCTTCTGACAAAGACAAAAGTGCAGCCAGCAGAGTTCAGTCTAGGAGACGGGGAGAGGGAGCTTGTAGGACTCACTAGTGTTGTGTTTAACAGAGTGGACCCACTCCTGTCTTCCTGTCCTCCAGCCTGATGCCTATCTGAGGCCGAAGTCTGACCACAGACAGTTAGTGTCTGGTTTGCGAAGCCTGAAAGATATGCGAAACATCTTGTGTTTAATTACTTTTTTGCGCCCATTAACCATAGATTGCTTTTTAAAGTCTGTCCACAAGCAAAAGCATGCAATAATGGGATGGTTACTAAATGAGTAGTATGCATCTGGTCATATGATCACAACATGACAGGGCTCATGAGGTAAACTGCTACATGTAAAATAAAGCTTTTATAATGAAAGTCTTCATGCATGATTTTAAACACATTTTGCCCAAAATAAATATTAATTTCTTTTTTTACAAAACTTCTCCACTACATGTAAAAACTACCCTAACTTTTCATAATTTTTGACGTGTTGGCATTAACAGCCTTACACCTTATGCTTTTAGTCCTTATTTTCCTCTTACTTTTAGTTAATGGATTTTGGCAACAAATCTGAGGCAAAATCATTGCTCATTCATGTGAGTGACAATCCCCATGTTTGCATTATCAAAGACACAATCTGAAAGAAGCGCTGATCCGTCACTGATGCCTGAGTGATAGTTAGCAGGTTAAATACCTAGACATGTCTGCAACTTAAGTCCTGTAGTGTTAAATGTGTTTAGACTGAAACTGACATTGGCAACGAATGGACAGCTATGTGAAAATGACAGCAATCCAATGACTCTGAAAGCCGTGTAAAATATGGGCGACACTTAGGGCTGTGACGGTCACCGGTGGTCGGTTGCCACCACGGTTTGTCTATTGCCACCGGTGGTAGTGCACGTGATGTCACACACTTTATAACAAGCATAATACAAAGTTTTATATACAAGTGTAATATAGTAACGGTTGCAAATTGTTTTATTTAGACTATAAATCTATGCTAATTCACAAATTACCTCAAACGCCATACACAGCGTTTCCTTTAGATTGGCAGGTTTGAGCGCAGGAAAATACAGTTTATTCTGCATTCAGCAAATTCATTTCATGATGAGCGATGGACCTTGTTGGGAAACCAAATACTACATCGCCGATCTGGAATCATTTCCATTCGTGTCACCCATCCGCGTTTGTACAAGTGTCTTCAAGTTCACGAGATTGCAAACGCCCGGCTGGTAATGTTTGTGTTGGTGAGGCTTTCTCCAAACTGGCCAAATACAAGCGAGACAGCGGTAAATGGAAGATGGAAGCAAGCCGTGTCTAAACCGGACGCCGCGTCGCAACACAACAGGTTGAGTCTGTCTACAGGACATTTGAACTTTGTGTCAGTATGTCATAAATAGAATGAGGCAGTTTACTGTGAGGGATTTGTCGTGTTGTATCACGCTGCATCTAGTGTAGACAGCATCACTGATTATAATGAGTTCTCGCCGCGCTGCTCACGTTATTTAAGGCTACTTTTCTCTTTAACTGTATTATTTCTTTGATATTTATTTTAGTGATTTGCAGGCTGAGTGTTCACTGACAGAAGTGCTAAAATAAACATGTACATTTGTTAATAGATGATTGAGCCTCATTTATTTATTTTTGTGTTTCAGAATTATATATATATAAATACACACAACACCGCACCACCGGCGGTAGTTGGTCCATTACCACTGCGGTGGTAAAAATCTGCCACCGTCACCGCCCTAGCGACACTACAGATATAATACACCCAAAAATTCAAATAATTTACTGACCCTCTTGCTGTTGTAAAATTGTATAACTTTTTCTTCTCAACACAAAGGAAGACATTTTGAATAATATTGGCAACAAAACACTCGGGCATTTATCAAAATATCTTATTTTGTGTTCCACAGAAAAAAAGTCAGTCATACACTTTTGGAATGACATGAGGGGGAGTAAATGATGACAACATTTTAATTTTCCCTTTCAGTTCATAGTCAAAAAATACTGTGATGCAACACTATAACAGCCAATCAGAACACACTTGACAGTGTTCATGTGTGGTGGAAAATGTTTTGCTTAAAGCTTGAAATCAAAAATTCAATCTGCTTAAGAAAGATTAAAAAGTTATCAAACACTGCTAGAAAAAAAAAGACAAAAAAAAACACCATAAATACCATCTTTTATCGTTTTATCAAAGCCCTACTAGAAAATCTCAACAGCATAATTTGAAGTTTGATTATGCAACATCTAATGCTATCTTAGATCATCAAGTACAGAGTCTGGACATGTGAGAGACCTGGGCCCGTATTCATGAAAAATCTTAGTGCAAAGAGTTACTCCTAGTAACAATATTCTAAGAAAATTCTTAGAAATGTGGGTGTTTCCTCTTAAAATTAAAGAAAAGATCCTAGTAAAGAAAAAAGTAATTCAGAAAGCATCTTAAAAGAGGTCTTAAGGTCCAAAACTGTTAGGAGTACGGACGAGGACTTTTAAGAGGCTTAAAAGTTTCTTTAGCAGTGGAGAAAATGGATGAAACATGAAGGAGAAGAAATGTGCTGCACACAATGCATGACAGTGAGTTAATAAAACGCTACACATTAGATCATGCAGGGATCATGTTTGTGACCGATCGGAGATGTGACCGACACGCTAACATCACCGACACCGTGCAGAAATGCCATAGCGCCAGAAATGGATGTAATCACTATAGGGATGTCAACGATTAATCGACGATCGATTAATTGTCGATAAGAGATGTAATCGATAAAAGCTATCGATGGTCGATTAAGCAGTTTCAATTTGGGGTGCGTGCGGCTCGTGCACAAAACACGTGCAAACGTCTGTGAGTGAAGGGGCTGGATCTTAGTGATATAGTGATATAACATGTATAGCCTGAATGCACTGTAAGTCGCTTTGGATAAAAGCGTCTGCTAAATGCATAAATGTAAATGTAAATGTAAATCTTACAAGAAAATAATTTACTAATGTACAAACTACGCTTTTAATATGATCCTAACTTTAAAAGTACATTAAAACAGATACAGTAGAAAGTTCTTTTGTATTGAAATGTAGTAATAAGTCATGTTCAATTATAATTTCCCTAGTTAATTGTTGCATATCAGGCACTTCGCTTTGACAGGGCTGCGCACGGGAGCAGGACAGTCTATTCATTCATACAACTTGTTAATTCGTTCCTATGACATATTAATTTGTGGCAGCTGTCCATGTTTCATTAATTTGTTCCCTAGAAAACCCATGATTTAACTTAAATGCGGGAACAATTTAAGTCATAGTAACGAATTCTTAATTCATGGCCACGAAATCTTTCATTTCCCCCCACACGTTTACCACAGTAAGAGATGCAAAAACAGTGATTAAAAGTGAACAACAATAAAATAAACCTGCGAATCTAGAGGGTGAGACAGTGAGGATTTGGGAAAAGAAACAATAAATAATATTAAATTCGTGACCATCCGGAAAAACAGAACACAAAGCCGCATATGGCTTGATTTAAATGTATGCGCTCAGCATGAATCAAAAAGCATGGTCGCGATGTAACATTTGCCTGCTAACCAATTATTTATCTTATTAACAAAGCTTTGTACCTCACTTGTGCCATAATACTCACATTAAAATGTTTCAAATGGGTAACAGTGTGTTTTGCCGTAGCAACGCCGGTGGTTCTGGAAGCGGATCACTGACCGCGCGTCACAGCCCCACGCGCCGTACTTGCGTTTGGGATCATTTTATTTTAAATCAATTTTTATTTTAAGTCAATTGCAAACATTGCTATGATGTTTTAAAAATAAAAAAACGAGCACCATGAAACCATTTAAAAAGGCGCATTCAGCGGTCTCCGTGACAGGATATGAAACAGCACACAAAGTATAATGAGCCCGTGCGTAACTACGGCGCACTCTCTTCCTTTTATCAAATGATCATAATCACATCCATTCATTTTACCATCCTGCCACTAGCCTTTTATTTAGACTAAAAACCCTTTTCATTCGGGTGAGGAAGCTGGCGTTTTGAGTGGCATTTGCATATCCTGTCATGCCGGTGACTATGCCACTGCAATAGACGCATTTTGTAGTAGTTAAGGTTAATGATTAATCAATTAATTGATCGTTAATTTAAACGACGATCGATTGTGGAAATTATTGAAAATTGACATCCCTAAATCACTACATTAACTACATTAACATATTTGGCAACTGGAAAAATGCAACTATGCAGCAGCGATGATTTGGGTCTGTACCTGACAGCACTTTCAGAACCTTATTGTGTCGCTGTTCATTTCCTATAAAATACGTTAAGTATGACAGCACGGTAAATAAAAAATAAAGCATATATATACACATATATAATGTGTGTGTGAGAGAGAGAGAGAGAGAGAGAGAGAGAGAGAGAGAGAGAGAACGGTAAAACAGGAAATATTACGCCTGTAATTTCAAAGAGAAGGCTTATAATAAACCCTACTCTTAAAAGCGCTCTTTTATTTCCTTCTTGGACAACCAACCAATCACAGTCTTCAAAAGACTGTCATAGCTAGCAACGGGGTCAGCCCCGCCTCCTCACTAAGATAAAAGTTTTTGTCTTTTCCTCGCTCAGAGTTGCTCTCAGATTGGTCCTGAATCACTTTTAAGCTAAGACACCTAGTTAGAATTTTTTAAGCTAAATTAGGAGCTCTCTAAACGGATTCTTAGAATCTTTAAGAATACGGGCCCTGAACTTCAGTCTGAACGGAGTGAGCCAAATCACAGCAAACAGTAGCTGTGCCACTCTGGACGGCCTCAGTCCTCCCCACAACGTGAAACTAAGAGAAGCTCCCACATTCACCTGAACCCTAATCTGCAAAATAATGGCGCTCTTACACTGAGGTGCATCCTTGCCTGACGTGACGCCTTTTGTCTCCTCCTGTGTTGTGACAACACTTACATTTGTAAATTGCCCTCCTTGTAGAGGATAAACATCTGATAGCCACAAGAGAAGGGGGTTGGGGAGCGTAACAAGCCTCTGGGATTTCCTCTAAACAAATGGAGGGATCTTTAGAAGGCTACTGTTTGTGTTTGCCAAAGACACGGCCAGGATACATGAGGCTCCTGTCAATGGCCTCCAGGCGCTATTCAACTATGTTAAAGCTGGCCAACAGGGTGTATCTGAGAGGGTCTGAGGGGAGAAGATCGCAAATGTTGCAGAGAGTTATTGCATGTTAAAGTAGCTGCATTATTGTATCTGAAACAAGTAATACGATCTGTATTACACTACTCAGCTGAACCTGGGCTTTGAACCAAAAGCATAATATTGCTGTGCACTGACGCTGTGCAGGCATCACTCAATGTGTGAACAATGTGGTCAGGAGCACTCTGTCAAAGCTGCTCATTGGATTGGCAATTACTTTAAAAAAAAAAAAAAAAAAGAAGAATGGCAGGGAGTGAAAAACAGCAGATTAATCATGCTGTTAGCGATGAAGATGAAGACGTTGATTAATGGAGTTTGGCTTTTTAAACAAACAACTCCTGAGTGTGCGGTGTGCTCGGCATTACCCTTTAATTTAGAGAGGGTTGACTGGAGAAGTTTTGTTTTTGCAGCTTCGCTGAAGCTCTCTGCCCCCTTGTTCTTTACCCCCTTCTCCGGGGCTTTTTTCCCCCTCTCCAACACCATGGAGCAGGCCTCGCGGAAACAATCCGCTAAAAACAACAGGCTTGCACTCAACCGTTCCCTCATTTTTTAACACCATGCGAGAATAAATTGCTCCCTTATTGTGCGTTCTGCCAGTGGTCCAGGATCATTTTTGTGTTCTCGATCTAATTAGATTAGTTCGGTGCCGGTTCGGGGTTACTGCAAGGAGGTGCCATACGAGTGGAGAATATTGGGCTAATTGGCAGGAGGATACGGCCCATTCCTCGCCGTTCTCCAGCAGGTTCGCTCCTCGGTCCTCTCTCATTACCGCCATTTTGCAACTATCTCAAAAGTCTGTAATAACCCGGCTTACCGTATTCTTACAGGCAGAGTCTCATTAGGCGCACTCACGACCGACACCTCTCAGTACATAAAGGCTCTGCAGTTTATCTGGCAGGCCTGAAAAGCATAGACATGTGGAATTTCCATTGCAGAGGCAACCAGTTCATGCTCGCATGCTAATTCCACGTCTGGAAAAAAAATAAAAATCAATGACTTTAAAAATGTATTACAGCACGTTCCTAAATGCACTTTTACCTGCAAATGAAAAGGCTTTTTCTTAGAGCCATTATATTCATCAACAGTAACCAACTGGTTGTTGAGTACTATACAGCTGCTGATTAAGGTCTTGCTGCGTCAAACATTTCTATATGTGCTGCAAAACCGAGAGACGGTGGAGGCGAATGATCAGACTTTTAAATGAACATTATGAAAACATTTGGCCGTCTGCCTCCCTCGGCACACTGGCACGCCATACATCACGCAGGCACCTACTGGAGAACTATGCAGACCATTCAAAATTTCCCCACCATAACTCAACCAAATTATACAAAGCAAGGTACAAGTAATAAGCATAAGCTTTAACTCATGGCATAAATCCATGTTTATACCCAAAAACGGGCATGCGAGTCAAAGAGATGTTCCAGTGCATAATAGCTGAACCTATAAGGATATGAGCATAAGTAAAGCCTATACTGTAGGTTAGATGCAATTAAAAGTGTGCTGAGATCAAAATGTCCTCATTTTGAAAATATAAGCCACTTAAGTGCAAACACACCGCATGCTGCTTAATGCGTAATATCAGTAAATCACAGAGAAGAATCATCGGCTGGACTAAATAACAGCCATGAATTAGCATTTATGGGTTTAGTCTGGGTCGCACGCATGGTTTTAAAGCAAATACACACATTTTAAAGCAAATTAAAATTAAATTAGGTGGGCATTTCTAAATACGGGGTTTTATAAAACTGCAACCATGTCATGGAAACGCATCAAATCATGTTTGAAAGGAGAAGACTAAATTAACACAAAATCTAAGTAAATATTAATATAACAGCATCCCAATAGATTTTTCATGATTCAAATTAATAAAAAGTGAAAACAAAAGGAAAATAATTATAAAAAAATGCAATGAAATGGCAAAATCTAAGTCTTTAAATTAATAAATTAAAATGTAATATTAAAAAAATATTTACTAAAGACATCAAAATTCAATCTGTATTAGAAAAAAATGTAAAAGATGAACAAACGCATTACAAACCAGTAAGCCCCATCAGGGGCCCCTGGACCCCCGTATTAGCACTCAGGGATCTCATGCGACCCTTGACCTACAAGCCTGTGTTGGAGTTCTGGGTGAAGGATCCATGGGGTTAATCTCGCCATTCAGAATCACCCCCACGTCTACGCATACAACACCAACCAAAAAAAAATAAAAGTCAAGCACAAGCACATTTTAACCATCCCAGTGTGGTGTGCGTTCACACACAAGCAGGTTTTCCCCTGAAATCCAGACTGGAGAAGATGGCATATGTTTAACATTACACAAATCTGCTGAAACGACAGGGCACACAAGAGAAACCGCCACTGTGGCAACGTTCACAAAGGCAGGATCCCCTAATCACTGGCCGTTACAGGTCGTTTATTATACATTTCGGCACAGGGGAAAACAGTCCACTACGACACACTCTCAGATTACCTCATTTAAGAACGACTACTGCTCGCAACCCAGACTGCAAAGAATGCGGCCGCTCTCAGAAGTTAAGATTATTGCATTTCTACCCTTCATTAGCTTGAGATTTAAAATCATGTGCGGTACAGAGCAAGCAGGCAAACCGCTTTTAAAATTAAAATCTCAGCCGAAAAGGAGTGTTAACGGTATTTCCCAATAACACTTAATGCAGTTGTAACGATTTATGATGGATCTAAATAACTGAGCATTGTAAAAACTTTAAAACACAAAAACCAACTAATGCAAAAACATGTCAAACATCTCAACAAAAAAAAAAAACTAGCAGTGTTTGACCAAAGCTTTTGGGTGACATAATCGACCACCATTTATAAGACTACAAAAACAGACTTCATTTTATCTATGTGCTACTATGGATGTTTTTTATGAGCAATGCAGAAATATCTCCTGAGAGGAAGTCTGTCGAGTCCAGCTTTTCACAAACACTGTGGCAGAGAAGAATACCAGACCACAGTATCACCTGGTCCACAAATGTACAGCTCAAAGAAAGCCCCCACAGACTAAAAATACTGCTTGTGTGGCCTATCTTATTACCCTGGAGAAAACCCACAGATAGTCAAAAAAAGTCAGGGAAAAGAAAGTCAGTAAATTCTACTGTTCCACGTAATAAACGCCAAAGCAGGGGATGATGGCCTTACAGAAGATCAAAGCACTTTAACAGCTTGAGCTATCTAGTGGTCTAGATTACTTCCCTGAACTACAGGAAGACTGGGTTAAAAGTTACCATAAATAAAGTTTTAAAGCTACATCACCCTAACACAACGCCATCAAAAACCTGACGAAAAGAATCACATCCTTCTCTGTTAATCCTACTTATTAGTTTAGAAGACGTGCAACATGAATTGCATTGAAAACCACAATGCCACACGCTGCCAGAAATCCCTGCGTTGTTGTAACACACAATCGCACGTATACATACCTCTGTTAAGCATTGGGTTATAGCATTATCACACTCAAATCCAACAGGGAGGCAGATATCAAAGCTGGCAGAGTATCCAAAGACCCTTCCCCTGAGGAGCCCTCCGAGGTATCCTTTATTTCACATCCATTCTGGCCTGGGAATCATTCCATTTTTTTCCCCACAGTGTTCACAATGTTTACTCGCTCTACGTGTGTTGCTTGTGAAATGCGCCGTCCCGTACTTCCTTTTCTCAGAAGACCTCACAGGTGCAGATGATCCTAGGTGCGAGGGGTGACCACACCATGCCGTTCTTCTATATCACTGTAACGAAAGAAAAACGCACATGTTTAGCAAGAAGGAAGTGCTCAGTGTAAACAGTACTTTTTGAGTCATTATTAAGAGGGAAACTCAAAATCACCACACATTAACACTCACAGAATAAAATTGCACAAACTAACTTCAAGGTATATAAAAAAAACAACGAACAATAAAAAAAAAAACAATCTACCAAAAGACTTGGAATCTTGGTAAAAGCTCAACGTGGACGCAAAGAGAGCAGAGAGAAATCCTGTGTCATGTACTCAGGCAGTCTGACAGCAGGTTTCATGAATGGGAGCTCTGACAGTACGGGCCCTCTGGCTGACCAAATTGGAAACAGGAAAACAAACATTCTCAAGGAAAACTCCCCCCTCCACCACCGTAACCCCTCCCCCCCACAAACCTTTTTCTTTTGACTCATTCTGTCCAACCTGTGTCAGGTTAACAATAGTCAACCGCACCAGCTTCCAGACCACACAGATGGAGAACGCGCAGCCACCGTGAGATGGAGAGGAAAAAAAGACGAAAAAAGCAAAGCGAAAACCTGTTTGCGAGGTAAAAGAACACACACCGCGATAGAAAGGAAAAGAGAGAAAGAAAAAGAAGGCTAAACTGACTCATCAATGTTCCAGAGGGGCCGGCGGACGCACTAAACTCAGCTCGTCGGAATGAGGAGGAGAGGAAGTGGGCACTGCTGGAAGATCTAAACTGAAAACTTTCAGAAAGGTCCTGCTATGAAGCCGAGCACAGAGGCTTGCGGCGGGATAAAGCTAGGCTAACAAGACGAGTGTTTTTAATCAAACAAGAACTTACTGATGCTCTAATTTTAGTATAAAAGTTCAGGAAAGTCAGTTCATATGAAAAGCTAACCCAACGGGAACCACATGTAGCCAAAATTTCAACATCCGACCAATAAAAGGTTTATCATCACACATATCACTTTAACTTGCATATTCAATACAAATGTCAGTTCTTTTTATATACTCAGTAAAAAAAGTATTTTTCAATGAGTAAGATTGAAGATTTAGGGGAACTTCGATTTCTATTTCTTCGTTTGCAGTGCAACCTACCACTCTACTGGGAATACGAGAGTTTTCAGTCAGCAAACATTACCAGATGTACGCTAACCACTAAAATATTACACGCCACATAATTAGCCTAACAAGTGATGTCAAACAGCTCTGACAGAGTCAGAGACCCAACCCGTCTCTTATCTGGAGGAGTTGCTAAACACACTTGAGCTGCATTTGTGCCATCAAAATATAATATTAAAAAATACATGGAGAAGCTAAAACTATACTTTTATAACAGGATAAAGAACGTTGCTATGACACCACAGGTCAAAAAGTCCTTGTGTTTCATTCCCACACAGGGTGTGAGAAAAAAAAAGGGAAGAGAACAAGATTTCTTCTAACAAAAGAAACATTTACATTTAAAGCACTTAATCTGGATGACAAAAACTTTCTCAATGGTACACTCATATACCACCCCAAGTGACTTCACTCACACAAAAATGCACATTTCTAGTTATTTCTCTTCAAATCCATTCATATTGCATGAAAGTTTAGTGAGAAAATCCATGACGATTGCAAGTCTTTATAATATATCTGCTAAAACTCACCATAACAAGTCTATAGCACACATCCAGAGCCATTTAGTGACTTCAAAACACTGCTAAAAACAAGATGAAAAGCATATGACGAGACAAGGGACGACCTCTGTGAACTGCGGCTCTTTTATTCTTGAAAATCCGGAGGAAAAAAGACTAGCTATTCATACGCAGGCTAAATAAAACATATGTTATAAAAGCTTTTAAAGCTACCAATTATTAGGAGCTGTCTCTGTGTAAACCTTGGCATTTCATCAGGTGGATACAAAAAAAAAATCTAAATTTTCCTGTCTCCCATATTTGGAGATTTCTAACCATGAAAAACAAGACAAAAAGGAATTTCTATAAAGTCATTGATGCGTCATTTCAAAACACAAGCAGTGATGGTACTTTGCAGACTTGCCTGTCGCTCTTATAGGGAGTGGAAAAAATACTATGCCGTTACGTAAAACATAATTTTTTTAAAAGAAAAAGAAGAGAGAATTTTAAGAAGTTTCAACGACCTAAAAAAAAATTATTCAGTCTATCAAAAGAAAAAAAGAAAAAAAAACAGTTTTTGGTTGTATTTAAGTACTATGTCCTTTGCAACATGAACATCTTTAAGATTAAGTTTTTAAAAGATTGATCGTGTTAACTTTTGAGCAACAAATTAATACAAATATACACAAAAATAATCATCTGGTCGGAGTAGATTTTCTAACAAACAAGAAAAGTAAAAAAATTACAATATTTTAAAGTCATCAACTAGTTACAATATGTTCTTTGCAAGCAAACACCTGGATTTAATATGGTAGCGTGATCCATTCTCTTTCACTGTCATTAAAAAAAAATCCCCTACAATTTATTTTCTCTACAGGCTTCTTATTCAACGGAACCAACGCCACATGAATCTGCCGCAGGGACACAAGTGGCAAATCACAGTGCGGCAAGAAGTTACCCCAAAAAGAAGTTGTGCAAACTCAGAAGCCACGAAGAACAAATGGAAGACCCCCACTGCTGCTTTCTCCCTCCACCAAGGCCCAAATTCATTTGTCAGCCGTAAAGTTCCTGACTATACAGCGCTGATCTATTGCCTCTCTCCAAAGAGCTCACAGATGTGGAGTCATTTACATTTCAAATACACCTCAAGCTTTTCAATCACTTCAAACGCGTCTTATCAGACAACTCATGTGGATCTTATTGTTCTGTGTAGACTGAGAACTGAATCTAGTAAACCGCTGAACGGATAGCAAAAACGAATTCACATATTTGTGTGAGTGTTTACGATGCACGAGGAATTAAATAATATTCCAAGCAGATGGAGATTTTTCTTCTGATCTCTAGGTTGTTATACATGTAAAATGACAATGAGCTATTTCATGCATGACAATAAAGTGGGGAAAAGTTCTTTAAATCCTCACAGGACAAAAATAGTCATGTAACTGCAAAAAGAGTTAAGATAAAGCAAAAGTAACTGCAAAAGCCTGATGATGACAGAGCGGAGGTTGCCTGTTGACTGTATCTGAAACTATGTTTACAGTTGTGAGTTTCTCTGTTTCTCTAAATGATGAGCCGCATTTGCCTGCACAGGCTTTGTCATTAAGAAACTTTTACCGACAAACTATTTCAGAAAGAAAAAGAGAGCATATCATTTCCAGACTGCCCGAGTGTGGCAACTTTCACAGTTTACAGGAAACAGCGCAACTCATCTACTGGAACCAACATGGGATTTTGTATCATAACAATCAGATACAGGTTATGCTTCAGTACAGCACATTTAAGTGAAGTGTGGGTGATTTTATCAGTTTGAAGATGAATCCTTGTTTCCACCCACTTGAAAGTACTAATGATATTCTAATGTGAAAGTGATTGTAAAACCAAATTAACTGGAAACATTACCACAGTTGCAGAACTGAGGAACCTTGCCACAACTCAAAATCCAAACAATGTTACAAAATGTATAGGATATGAACACATGTATTCACATAACTTGTGAAAACTTGTTAGAAATAACTAGAACACTGGAAGTGTGTTCCTGTCCTCTGTACAAAACTTTCTATCGATGAATAACATCAACAAGAAATGATAAGGGGAAAACAATTACTGTACACGCCAAGAAAAAACATTTCAAAATTATATACACATGCCTTGATTTTAGGAGATTAACAGAGTAATTTAAATTCCTTGAACTTTTGTCGAAAAGTTTTTTTGGAAAGTGATAAGCTCCATCACGCCACTTTGGTCACGCCACAAGAAACTTTGTGAACTACAGCCCCCCCAAACACACCTAAGTGCGAAAGTTGTCCACACAGTTGCTAAAACAAATAAAAAGTTTTCACATCAATTATATATTCACAAAAACACACATCCAAATGAGAAAACAGTATTCGTATAACTCAAGTTAGTCAGGAGCTCGTTACCGCTATTCATAAACTTTTCCTCAGAAACTTGCTGCACGTCTCCATCGCCTCGAAGAACGCAATGAAACAGAAAGACATATTTTCGCTACCTGCCTTCGAGTAAAACCGCAAAATAGCGATAAAAGCCCCGTTAAGATCCGTAGACTGTCATGTAAACAACCTGCGCCTCTTTGTATGTGGAAAATGAAGTGTAACGTTCAGTGCGTTGCCATGCCTACGCGTTTTCTTATCGTACATCAGTTACGGAAAGTTTTCGAAGTTTGTGTGGAAAGCGCCATTCAGCTTGAAGCATCATTTACGCAAAAACAGTAGCCTACACACTAATGAAACTTTCTACAACTTGAGCTATGCACCGTTTAGCTACTTTAGCGCGCAGTGCAACCGGTTTACACATAAACAATGTATATAAAAGACGCCTCGCGGCTTAAATGTACAAGAGAAAAAAACGATATTACTACATTCGGGATATTACCTTGCGCAAAACGCATTGCAACACAGAATGAAATAGCTGAAAATAAATGGGAAGGAAAAGTAGTCCAAAAACCTCTTCGTGTGTTTTCTCTCAACTACTGGGAGCTAACAAGTCGCCAATTTCAATTTGCAATTTAGCCTCAAAACCCCAAATGGCACGCCGAAATCCGAAGAGCCGTGCTCTTATTTTCATTGCAAAGTAGCACTCAACTGATTCATCACCAAATCCCTTCGCCCTTCTCAACATTACATAACATTCTCCCCCTAAAAGCCATCAGGAACTACAGCTAAAATTCACATCGTTCTTCTGCCGTGATCGCAATGCTCATTGATTCGCTTTCTCCTTACCTGTTGATTAAATTGCAATAGTCTTTGCAGTCTGAAAGATGGTGGAGCTTTGGCGTGAGCCATGAAGCGTCTTTGTGTTGTTTGTTTGTTGATCTCGGGGAATGATTTCTTTTTTTATGGGGATGTAAGATTGCGAATTGCTCCTGTACACGTGAAATCGTGGGAGATTGTGTTTAATAGTAAAAAAACGCCTGAGTCTGGGATGGAAAAAAGGAGGCTGGTTTTTGCAGTGATCTCAGTTCTTTATCAGAAATGTTATCGCTTGTCAGGACCTCAGACTCCAAGCATTACGTCAGTTTCAAGACACCAACACTATTAATATCAAGAAGCCCTTGCGGAGGAAAGCGCCACCCTAGAGCGCGCTCTCTTAAAGGGACAGTGACCACTAAAACAGCTCCAGCACCACTCTGCAACTTCGCCACAGACTGCTGAAGAAACCTACTCAGATAAGTCATCTAAACTAGAATCGGTTCTCAACCGGTGGCTCGCACTTCTGTTCCGAGCAGAGAGAAGAAAAAAATATCGAAATCCAATGTAAAGATTATTTAATCATTTTTAAGGGGAACCTTAAAATATTATAATATATATTTTGTCTCATGTAACGCAAATGTCTCCTTGCGACCACCACAGTTTTGTGATATCTATCTATCTATCTATCTATCTATCTATCTATCTATCTATGCATAGTTAAGATATTAAAATAAATAAGCTTATCAATATTTAAAGGTAGAATAAACTGCTCTTCAGGGCACAATTTTGGTTATGAAAAGAAAGTGATTCTGTTGGGCTTAAATTAGGAGTCACAACCAAATTTTGATTGAGATGACATGCTGTATATAGTTGTCTCAAATGGGCTATTAGTATTTTTTGTTTGTTAGGTTTTTTTTTTTTTTTCTTAGTGCTGTCGATCTTTCTCAGGGTATTAAAATAGGGGTATGACACAAAACCCTGGGCAAACAATTGTGCATACATATAATACACAAAAAACAGAATGTTTTTTACAGATATTGTGGGGTAAGAACATACTAATAAATATATTAATCAATTTCACTCTTTGATTTTAGGGACATATTTTTGTTTATTCAAAACTTTCTCAGTGCTCAGCAATGTAGAACTGAAACCAAATAAGTGAAATGAAACACTGTCGTTCTGTGAACATTTACTGACAGGTGGTAAGTTCTGTGTGGAATAATTAGCAGAACACAGTAGTAGATGTTTTTGACAACTAGTATGAGTGTAGCTGACATGAAACACTTTTGGGAAGTTGACATGTCTTGTGGTGTGCTTCATCTTAAATTACTGTAAACAGCATTTCATGATTATTCTTGTATATTTATCATATATGCAGCATTTATGATCTTATAGACTAAATGGGAAATTTGTACACCACTGGATAATTTAACTTTTCATTATACATTCATATAAATTTGAATCTAAAAATCTTGATTTAAAGTCTGCCCTTGTAGAATGTGTCATACTGTGTCATTATAAAAAAAAATCTAGTAATATAATGTATTTCTTTTTGTAAGCAAATGAATGTTATGTACTATATAGGTGTATGTATAGTCTTATAATAATACAGAGTGCATCATATTTACAATGTTATCATGGATTTGGGGTCCAGGTGCTTTACTTGTACTTGCAGCATCCAACCCTGAAGTTTTAAATGTTCTGTTCTCATCCATGACAAACCATAAGTCCAAAGGTCCATAATTATAGTCCTGTCCACAATAACAACTTCAAGATGAACCAGCTACTTATCAAACACACACACACACACACACTAAAGAAAATACAAAATAAACTTGGCAGTAGTGTCTCCAAATGACTGCCTAGAGCATTACTGTCTGTAATGCATTTTATTTTCTATCTATAAAAATAAAATTCAATTACACCAATGTATCACTAATATTGTGCTAGCTGTTTAAAATTTTAACAGCAGAAGATTAATACATATAGTTTCAAGGTAAATGTGTACAACAATTAACTTTAAATTGCTAAGTAATACATGAAAATTTGGGAAAGCTTTCTCAGCTGTAGAGAGTAACTATTTATTTAGGAAAATTCTGCATAATTTATCAATTTAAGAAAATATTTTTCAGATACAAAAATGTTACCACATAACCTATATACTTTCCACGTTTAAACGAATGGAAAAGGTTGTTAAAATGTATTATGTTCATGTTTTCCCTTTTTGTTTTCTTTTCCTTTCTCTGAATTTTTCTTATAAAAATAACATAAATAAGCTGTCAACAAAAATAAAATGGATTTGATTGCCAACATTTACAATATTGGTTTCCTGGGGATTAACAGGATTTGAAAATAGCATTGCATGAAATGAGCATAAGAACTGCTTTCCAAGAATACACATATTATGTTTTTCTTTTTTCCGATGAAGCTAGTAATGGTTGGCCAATTACACGTAGAGAAAAATTCACTCAGACATGTTCCACCCACTGATTCAAAAATATATAACATATATAAAAGCATGCAAAAAAAAAAAATAATCATAAATTATATTGCATGTGAACTTATTTGAGAAGTACCAAAGTGGCATACTCTATTCAGACTGTTAAAAAAAAACATATTTTGGGATTTTCACATGCGTTCTCTTCCATCGCGCCACCATCGTGAGGTATACTGATGAAACTTTTTTAGAGATGAAACCTGAGAAGTGAAGTCAATGTTGTTTATTTCACATAGAGATATCATGCCATCAGGTGGACGTCACTGAAATATTTTTAGTCCTGGTGGTTACATTCTGCTAGACATATTACATACTGTGGAAGTTGGCGCCAATGCTGTCCCCTATCTGAGCTTGATCCTGTTTCAGTATAGCCTTTCCTCTGTCCATGCTAACAGCCAGACTCATCGTGTGTCATATTTAGAACACCTCATGCATAGGAGACAGCCCTTCATTGAGCTATTGAACGCCTCCTGCAGTATGAGCGTTACAATAAAACACACTGCTACAATATCTGTATTCATCCGTATTTACAGTGACGACATGTGTTTAACAGTAGGCACATCTGTAGGCAATGTACTGACTTGCATATTACATTTAAATCACTAATCTGAGAAAAGTTAAGGAATAACTTATTTTTAGTGTTTGGGTTTGGTTAGTGGTCTGACTTTTTTTCCCCCAAAGCACCATATATTATTGACGTAGAGGCTTGAATATCCACTTCTGTAGCGCTTTTATGTGCATTTTAATGGTCTTCCCTAATTATTTTAGTATGTTATAGTATAATGTAGCATTTTATTAAAATACACTTAAAGAAAGAAAAAGGGAAAAAAAAAGTTCCTCACTCAAGTATCCATGCTTTACTTTTTTCTTATTGTTAGAGTTAACTATTAATAATAACATATTAGTGCATATTTATTTTTAGGGCTGCCTTTTTTTATATATATAAAAATTTTAACATGACAACTTCTAAGTCAAACTGCTTTTTTAATTAAAAATCGATTCCTCACATGTAGAGTGAACAGAGATTAATGTATTTGAACGAAGACATCTGAAGAACAAAAACAGATTTTTTGATTATGAGAAAAATATTTTTTTGCAATGTATTGTACCATCACAATCCCTAAAGACATCTCCTGTGAGCAGCAGAATTGCATATGTGGCACAAATGTGATTCATAAATGGGCAGTTTTCAATTTTACCATTCAGTTCAACCATGCAGCGTAAATGGAATTTGCAGAGTGTAACTTCTGAATAAAAGGGAAATTTGAACTGGAAGAACGGCTCAAGGTGATTCTTCTACAGTACTTTTGCACTCCAAGGAGCAAAATAAGTGATACATGGAGGGCCGGAATAAAAACAATTTTATACTTGAGTAAAACATTTTTCAGATACATTTTGCGCATGAATAATTATATTATTTTTTTCCTCTCCTCCAAAAAACTAAAATAGAAGATGGAAGCAAAACACTTTCACAGCATCAAATGAATAAGACCTGGCATTTGCGTTGAAAATTGAGTCTCTAGAATTTTTTTTTCTTCTTAAAATATTGGAAAGGCTGTTGTGATTAAAATGAGCAGAGCGGAGTAAGCAATAGAGATAGAGGAGAAGCACTGACACAAAACTAGACACAGAACAACAAGTGTATAACAAGAAAAAAAAGACAAGACAAGAGATGGTTTCTATATATCAGTATTCACTGTGTGTCATCACTAATTAGATGATTAGCTAAAAATGTAGATAGTTCAGAGGTGAGAACATTTCCACAAATAAAATGAAGCCTGAGACAGAAGTGCTAATAGAAAGGACAATGTGTGAATTTTTTTGTAAACAATTATGAAATTTTTACTGAAAGATGACATTTCTGCACATATAGAGCTCATTAATTTCAGTTGGGTAACAAACTGTTTATGTGTGTGTTTTACTTTCAAATTATTTCTAGAATTAGTTTTGTTACTTGCTGTTTTAGTATTAAGTCATAATGAGAATTTATTGCATGGATGTTTCTGTTTGACTAATAGTTGGCATGCACAAATTTGGCCAAGCATTATTAGTATTCTAATAAAATAATGAATTCAAGATCATGAAGAGCCTCTGCTCATTGCTTGACCTGAAAAAATGACATTTCCATACTGGCTTTGGCATTAGCTTTATCACTAAAAGAATTGTTCATCTAAAAAATGAAAATTCTGTCCTCATTCAATCTCATGTTGTTCCAAACCTGTATGACTTTATTCCACAGAACACAAAAAAAGAAATTCTGACTGTGCTGGCTGATCTTTCCCGTTCAACTACAATGAAAGGGCAACAAAACAAAAGTATCATAAAAGTGGTCAATACGACTCATGCGACATATTCCAACCCAAGCATGTACCGGATCAATGAGTCAGTATGTTAAAACCGGATCAGTCTGATTCATTGACAAATCACCAAAGAGAGATTTTGTTTTGGTTTATTAAAATCACATTTTGTATGGAAAATAGTTTTTTTAACTCCTTTTATGTTTCTCCTGCTTTCCTCTGTTCCACACATGGGCGGCGCTAGGGAGGGGCTAGCAGGTGCTCCAGCACCCCCAAGAAAAACCAAAGCACCCCCATAGCACCCCCATAAAAAATGAAATAAAATAAAAACATTTGACTCATTAAACACATGCATAAATACTGCAATGCAATAACGTGATTTGCAGTCGCACGTAATGTCAGCATTTTATTTAAAAAATGGATCGGTTCCTTGTACCAAGTACTATTGGCCTGCCCCGACTAAAGATTTTTCTAGTCAACTATTCGCACGTTTATATTAAATTGATAGTATAATAACCATTTAGGTTATTATTTATGCCTATTATTTAGGCATTTAGGCGTATTATTCCGCGCTCAAACGCACGCATAACGCTTGCCGCAAAGCACCGGCTAAAGTAATGATTATGAATGCATCAGGAAAAATACATTTTAATTATTTATTAATAAACTAGTGCTTTCTCAGACTCAACATCTCCACAGTGGACGTGCCTTTAATAGAGAAATGCACCTATACAGACTACATAATCAGAGAAGATTTTTTTATTTTATTTTAATTGGTTTTCAAGCTTTCTGCAGATTTATTTCTTATGTCTGTGAGCTGGTTCATTGTTGTGAGGCGCTCCATTCATGGAGACTGCATGATACGACAGAAAGCACATCCAAAAATGACAGGAGTATAAGCTCTTTCCGCAGGAAAAAATAAATAAATAAAAATAATTGCGTGCGCGCCCCCATGCAGTAGGCCAAGCGCGATAATACTCCCACATTCCTCATAAACATTTGAAATGTGCCTATATAGTGATTTTATTATTCATATAATAATAATAATAACAACCTGTTTTGGTCTTATTTACTATTAATTGCCCAGCTCCCCCCGTCATTGATCTAGCACCCCCTCAGCACCTGCGTTTAACATTCTCTGGCGCCGCCCCTTGTTCCACACAACATGAGGTTGAATTATTACCATAGGAGGCTTTTCTCTCCACTGCTTATGGTCTTCAATTAAGTGCCTTCCATATTACTAACAGGTCTATGTGGCCTCACGCCATTAGTTTCTCTCTCAAAGACTTCCTAATGTAAACCTACGTGACTCCAACCAACTTATTGTGCCTTGAAGTGCTCTTTTTCTCTCCTTTTTTTCTTTCTTTCTCTGTCTCTTTCACTCACCCACTCACAGAAGTTCATAGACATCCAGTAGATGTTACCTTCATTAGACACACACAGAGGCAATAACAGAGGATACTAATGGATTTTGCAGCACGTTAAGTGATGAAAAGTGGCTGTGCAGTGAATGTTCATTCCATCTTGGGAGAAGATGAGCAAGACTTCAAAAGAAAGTAGAATAAATATTCCGAGAGGTTCAGATCTGTAACTGATTGAGCACTATGGAATACCTCTTGTGTTATCACCAATCCGTGCAGATGAAGGGTTTAATCACCATCTTCTTTTTGATTAGCTAGCAGGTACAGTGTTTCTCTAATGTTATTGAGCGATCTATACAGACACCCGGCAATAGATGCTGACAGAGCTTCTTATCCACTGGAATCTGTGACAGTCTGTATCTTCTACTCTTTTCTCAGGAAGACAGCGTGTGCACTCACATGAAAGTACAAAGCTTGTCACACAATTTCACGCAATCGTGATTATTCAAAATCTGACTTAATCATATATATTGCCTATATATATCTTGAAGGTACATCAGGAGATAACAGGATAAGGGAAAGTAGAGTGAAAATAAAGAGAGTGAGATTGCTCCATGATTCTGAACAAATATTGAACATAAAATGCTGTCAAATATATATTTATGAAACTACAGGTGATATTTCTTCCTGTAGCTCAAATAGTACAGCATGGCACTGACAACACAAAAGTCATGGGTTTGATTCCCAGGAAAAGCAAGAACTGATAAAATATCTTAAATGTGGCGTAAGCTGCTTTAGATAAAAGCGGCTGCCAAACGCATAAATGTACATTTCTCTCCTGAAGTAGCCTACATTTCTCAGGAGGAATTACATATATGTAATTATCTTTTTTAATTAAGTTATGAAAGATTTAATACGTAACCTACAGCCCTACAAATGTTGTTTCTCAGAAAACATTATTTTAAATAAATGAGAAAACATGAAGTAAGCTCAAATTTCTTTTAAATATTTTGTGATTAGCCATAGACAAATTATTTCTGTAACTTACATCATTAGAGTTAAAAATAAAATTATTTCAACTTATTCATATTGAGTTCTGCCTAATATATATTTTTTTGAGTTCATATCACAAATATTTGTGATAAAAATACACATAAATAGTTGAATAAAATTTTTAAGTTAAATGAACATTTCATTTAGTGAATTTCACTGTTAGGTTTTGCAGTGTAAGAAATGCTTAACTGTTTTTGAGCTGATCTTGTTGATTTCTTAAAGCTATAGTTCACCAAAAAAAATTAACATTTAATCATTATTTACATCATGTTAGTCTTAACCTGGAGCACAAAAGAAGACATTATTTAAAACATTTAAGACATTATTTTATTTAAAAAAAAGAAGCAAAAGTCGTCATTATTGGGAAAACTTCAAAAATGATGCACAAAACATATTTGTGCATTCTCATTTGCTCCAATACCAAAAATAAAATAAAAAAATAAAATAAAATAAAAAAATAAACAAAAATCCATCATAGTGTTTCTATGATATTCAGAAAAGAGAAAGATGTCAAATTTGTTGTCACTCCCTCAGACGTTTAGAGTTAGAAACACTAACATAGCAGCATTAACTAGTTTTCTGAAATTTAAGGTAATATAACACAAAGCATAGTTATGAATTCACATAAAAAAAATTTTTAAAAAGGAAAATATTTTAAAAAGTATGATGTTTAATAACTGTGGAAATGCATCATCACAGTCCATTGTATTTGAAACTGTTTCGATCCCAATGTTCTTGAAAATATCTTATTTTGTGTTTCACAGAAGATAGAAAGTAATAAAGGTTTCGAAATGTGAGTGGGTAAATAATGACAAAATCTTCATTTTTGAGTTAACTTGGTCATCAAACCAGACTGTACCCAGGCTCAGACCGGCTATGCTGGTTTAATAAGATTGAATTGGGCTGTTCAAAGAAAAATAAAATGGCTCCAGTTGAACTCTTTCAAACAAACCCCTCTGTTTTTAGTATCACAGGTCATTATTTCTGTGCCCTGCTCAGCTTTTACCCTGTTGGTTTCCTAAACACCCCCTCATCCCTGTTCAGCAATAACGTCCTCATTTGTAGCCTGTAGGAAGTAGACCTGCTGCTTTAGTGGCAGATCTGTTTGTAGGAGAAAGAAAGAAGGAAAACAAGAGGAAAAGGTGTGAATGTGTCCACATTTGCAGCAGTTTTTTCTCCTGGATGCCGGTGGAAAGCAGGAACTAGTTAAGCTGCAGGTGACTCATCATTTCAAACCATGCTAATGATACAGGACTGCTGATATGAACATCCAGCCAGACACATTTATCATCCATGCCACACCTTCCCTTTAATCATTCGTATGTAAAAAGGCAACGATAAATTTCATGTCCATGCAACGGCAACAGATCAAATAAAACACATTAGCCAGGAATTTGTTCAAGTGAATTAATCTTGTTCTCTCTTTAATTATTACTGATTTGCTTTCATATATATATACACATGACCCACAGTGCTCTGTTTGGAATAAAATTAAAATCAATGAACAAAGAGAGTGAGTCACCAAAAAGAAAGTGATTCAGTCAAGGACAGCACTGGTCGATTAGTTTCTGGCATTGCACCAATAACAATAAATGACTGCAATAACAACACATGTATCAAGGCATTTCAAATACCTGCACTATGCATATATAGTTTTTTTTTTTTTTTTTACTGCAAAAAGACCAGAAAAGGGCCAGTGACTATAATGACTCGACTTTACTGATTTGCAGTAAAGGATGAGAGATGACAGTGCAACTGAGAGTCTGAGTCACACTTCCTGTTATTGTGGTGGTGGTGGTGGTCTCATATTAAAGAGATAGTTCACCCAAAAATGAGACTTAAGTCATTATTTATGTTTATTAAGTTAATATTCAGTAACTTACATTTAAACTTGCTCCAATTTCCTTCGACAAAGTTCCAAACGAAGCCAAAGCAGTTCCTTTTCGAACAACACATACTACTGGTGTTTCGCTCCTGACTGAATCAGTGTTTGAATGAATCAGTTGACTAATTCCTATAATGGCTCACTCATTAAAAACAGTCACGTTTCGTCACTGGTGTAACTATGTGACCTGCAGAAAGAGTCACAATCAGTGTTACCAAGTCAGCGGTTTTCCCGCGGAATTGGCCTACTTTAACACTGTTGCTGTGGGTTGTTTTTTATGTCCACGGGTTGAAGCAACCCCAATAAGGTGATATTTAGCCCCTGGAGTACTAATTTTACATGATTTTTACCGGAGGACCCCCCTCGAAACGCGATTGGGCTAGTTTGGGGCTAGTTTTGAGTAGCAATTGGGTGGGATTTGTTGTGAAAACCTGGCAACCCTGGTCACAATCCACATAATAACATGTGAATTCCTGAATTCGGAAAAGTGTGCTTTATACAGGTGCATCTCAATAAATTAGAATGTCATGAAAAAGTTCATTTATTTCAGTAATTCAACTCAAATTGTTTAACTCGTGTATTAAATAAATTCAATGCACACAGACTGAAGTAGTTTAAGTCTTCGGTTCTTTTAATTGTGATGATTTAGGCTCACATTTAACAAAAACCCACCAATTCACTATCTCAACAAATTAGAATACTTCATAAGACCAATAAAAAAACATTTTTAGTGAATAGTTGGCCTTCTGGAAAGTATGTTAATTTACTGTATATGTACTCAATACCTGGTAGGGGCTCCTTTTGCTTTAATTACTGCCTCAATTCGGCGTGGCATGGAGGTGATCAGTTTGTGGCACTGCTGAGGTGGTATGGAAGCCCAGGTTTCTTTGACAGTGGCCTTCAGCTCATCTGCATTGTTGGGTCTGGTGTCTCTTATCTTCCTCTTGACAATACCCCATAGATTCTCTATGGGGTTCAGGTCAGGCGAGTTTGCTGGCCAATCAAGCACAGTAATACCATGGTCATTGAACCAGCTTTTGGTACCTTTTGGCAGTGTGGGCAGGTGCCAAGTCCTGCTGGAAAATGAAATCAGCATCTCCATAAAGCTTGTCAGCAGAAGGAAGCATGAAGTGCTCTAAAATTTCCTGGTAGATGGCTGCGTTGACTGTGGACTTCATAAAACACAGTGGATCAACACCAGCAGATGACATGGCAGCCCAAATCATCACTGACTGTGGAAACTTCACACTGAACTTCAAGAAACATGGATTCTGTGCCTCTCCATGAAAGTTTAACTTTTTGAAATAAGTTACAAGAAAAAATGAACTTTTTTCACAACATTCTAATTTATTGAGATGCACCTGTACATACCCACTGAACTGATTTGTTTTTCTATGTAGACACACATGACATGACATGACATAGCATTATAAAATGGGATTTTTATTTTTTTTACATTCAACTACACTGCATCACGTTTTTAAATGCAAAATGCATTTTGGAATGGCTCTTAAAGACATTATTAGTATTCTGAATTTAGTCTTTCTTGCACCATTGTTTATTCGTATTCCTCTCTATCTGCATTACTGGAAAAGAGCGATATAAACAGTAAAAGGTCCCTGCTCGACCAATCAAATTCGAGGACCAGAGTTGTGTTTATGATTATAGTATTTATGATATATATGTTTCCTACTACTTTTGAAGGTCTAACAATGGAAAAATATACATTTATGTGTTTTTGTAGAAGACCAGATGGTGTAGTTACAGCATCTACCAGCAGGGGCTAACAGGTCCAGTAGCTAAACCTTGACCTCTTTATAGTGACACACTTGCAGAGCGAGGCAGCGTGAGAATCCTGATCAGTGGCGGAGGCACACGTCTGTGCTGCTAATGTACAAAATATGCTCTTAGCCATCTGCTGCACACGATGAAGCTGAGAAGGGAATTGGAGGGGCGTCTTAAGTAGCTGCCAGGCCAGCGATGCAAGACCCTTTCCAACAGTAACCGAGTTAGAGAGGTGATCTGGGACAACTGATATGCCCTCTGATAATTTTCAGCATTACAAGCCATTCTCTCTCCAATTGCTCTCTATCAGTGAAAAGAGAGGGGACTTTTATGTTTAATAAAGATGGAAAGGGAGAGCCAAGATCCGTTTGAGCTGACACAGTCAATTTTAAAGCTAAAGTGTGTGATTTTCTTCTGTTAAAATACTTATTACAACTTAATATGCAGAGACATCAATAAATAGGCTAAGTCATTTATAGGTTGATTTCTCCAAAAATGGTAAAAATGCTGTTTTTGTGTGCTTTAGCATTGCTCTGCTCAAATTGGATGAGTTTGAATTTAGGGCAGGACTAGTTCTTGTCCAACCATTAGCAAACATCTGGGAAACCAGTTTGATAACAGTCATTATTTAAAATGTATTTATATATTACATGTGATTTATGTATTTACATATTAAACTCTATATTTTTATTAATTTATGGAACTGCCATTAGAAAATTTGTTTAATCTAAACATTTCTAAACCCTCATTTTAAGAATAAAAACCCTTTATTATCAATGTTAAATAATGAAAACTGTATGTAACAGTTCGTAGATCGGGAAGAAGGAGGCAGGAACCGGCGAACATTCAAAATACTTTAATAACATAAATAAACACTAAAGTAACGCAGCAGCCCCTCACGGATGAATGCCGCACACAAAACACAAACTAAAGTCCAGGCCTGGTCCTCTCTCGTCTTGCACTGTCGTCGCTCCTCCTTTTATCCTTCCGGAGCTCCTCCGTGGGACTCGAGACCGGTGAGTGGTGCAGGTGTCGCCCATTATCATTAACTCCACCGGCCTCGCTCCGTTCCCACGGCCCTCGGCCCGCCCAAATCGTCACATACCCCCATCGCCCCTCGCAGGCCGGGGGGTACTCCCGAGACTGCACTCTACTCCCCCCCTCTCTGGGGGGAGCCGATCACGGCGGCCGTGGCGTACCTGGGGGTAAGGACAGACGAGGCGAGAGAAAAGGAGACGGAAGGATGAGGAGAGACAGAGACGAGAGAGGGGAGAGAGGAAAAGAAAAAAAAAAAATTCTCAGCCCGGTTCCCGGACACACTGTCGCTTGGTCCTCAACCAGCTGAGAGGCTCTCACTCGCGGTGCCATGCGATGGTACTGGACATCTTTGGTGGACGGCCTAACGCTCCTCCGCCTCCTGGCGGATGGCGATGGCTCCTCCAGTCGAGGGCAGCCGGCAGCAAGTCCCCCGTTCCCTGCTCCTCCCCAGACATGGATGGCAGCAGGCTCCAGCCTCTTGGCGAACGGCGCCGACTCCTCCGCTCCCTCTTGGACGACAGCCACTCCTCCTTGACCCAGGAGCACGGCAGTGAGCCTTCCGCCCCATCTGCTCTTCCATTGCTCCAGCACCACCGCCTCGGGCAGCGACTGGCGGTCCCCGCTTCTTCCTGCTGCCCGACCTCCTCAGCACCGCGATCCCCCTCAGAAGCGAGGGCTCTCTGACAGCGTGTCCCTCCTTCCTCCCGGGTTTCGGCACCAATGTAACACAGATCGTAGATCGGGAAGAAGGAGGTGGTAACCGGCGAACATTCAAAATACTTTAATAACATAAATAAACACAAAAGTAACACGGCAGCCCCTCACGGATGACTGCCGCACACAAAACACCAACTAAAGTCCTGGGGCCCGTTTCAATAAGGAGGTTCAACCAACTCGGAGTTTAAACTTGAACTCAGAGTTGACTTACTCTGAGATGGGAAACTCAGAGTTTTCTGTTACAGAACAGCTGAATTGTGTTAGTTTACTCAACTCTAAGTAGGTTGACTCTGAGTTTAGCGCGTGCACCACGACTATGAAAAGTCATGATCAGTGGAACTCCGAAATTACAATTCACCATGGCAACAGCTCCTGCCAAAAACACGCCAGCACGCATACTTCCGTCAATGTGTAACTTTAATTCTTAATAACTGTCAATAACTTAATAACTGTTATAATATCAGAGGTGAAAACTGTAAATTATTGAACTAATATTAATTTTAATGGTATCCCATGGCCACAAAAAAAACGAAAAAGACAGAAAGAAGAAAAAAGAACGTGGCAGCAGCTAAAAATGAAGTATAAAAACACAATTCAATCAAGGTAAAGCTTTAAACATGAAAGGTTCATGGGAGTGGGATAAATGACTTTACAAACTTATGACATTAAATATCATTCAATGTCTATTTCAATGCGCTGCAGCTTTTTCCACATAGACTAACACTCGTTTCACATAATTAAATATTTTCTAATCCAACCTGTTACATTTCTTAATTAGAGTAATAAAATTAACTACTGACTTGTAGACAGCAAGAAGGCAGAGGGAGAACCTGCACAGGACCTGCACTGAAGAGGAGATGCTCAAGTATTGGAAGATTTCTAAAATCCAAAAATAAAAAGAATAACTTTTGCTTTTGTATTAGGAAATAAAGATGACCAAAAAATTGTGAATAATTAGTTTATTTAACAGCTGTGGTGGTGGTTACGGCTCGTACTACCGATCTGGCATCCTTCCATTCCATACAGTAATTAGTTTCATTTTCAGAAGGTGTGATGGTGGAGATATGCTTGTCATCAATGCATCCAACAACACTGGAGATCCTGAAGGAAATTCTGATTATTGGGTTACTTCCAGAGGACACAGAAAGATGTTATCAAGTGAACGTCATTTATCAGATTAGCCTCATTTAAACCGATTTCTACACCACTGACCTACAGTCCTGTGATACTCCTCTTTGACGGATTTGTGCTCATGAAAAAAAAAATCTCAGAAAGAGCGCGAGAGCGATGCACACTTTCCTTAAAATCTGCATACAGGACTTATAATGTGCTCTGCATCTCCGATGTTTTGAAGAAAACTACCATTTAAAATAGGACCACTCAAATAAATATGCACATGAATACGGTGTAAAAAAAATATAATAAAATAAATAATATACAGTATTTAGTCTTGTTTCCATGAAGGAAAAAAAACTAATTTAAGTGATTTTTTATTTTATTTTGCAAATTAACTCGCAATGCGGTAATAAATTAAAAATAGCCCATTCTTGTTTCCGTTTGCATTAAGATTATTTTTCTTACACTATGGAGAACACTTTTATATTTTAACAAGACTAAATATCTAGATATTTTTTATCTATAGAAAATGGATCTTAACTTAAGAATTTTTAAATATTTGTACTTGAAATAAGACAAAAATACTCGGTAAGAAAAGCAATTTTGCAGCGTGAATGAATGCATGAGGTATTAAAACATCGCTTACACTTTAAAAAGGGGGAGGAGATGGAAAGAAACTCTGGGTTTACCGAAGAAAACCTGCTCCCGACCAGGTTAGGTTCACAGCATAAGTTACCACGGTAACCGACTCTGAGTATCAGTTACCTCTCTTTCTGAAACGGGCTTGACTTACCCTGCTTTCCCGGGTTTAACAAACCTCCCATTTTGAAACGGAAAACCCAGAGTTTCCCTCATTTCAGGGTTAACATACTCAGAGTTTTCACTTAACCTCCTTTCTGAAACGGGCCCCAGGCCTGGTCCTCTCTCGTCTTGCACTGTCGTCGCTCCTCCTTTTATCCTTCCGGAGCTCCTCCGTGGGACTCGAGTGAGTGGTGCAGGTGTCGCCCATTATCATTAACTCCACCGGCCTCGCTCCGTTCCCACGGCTCTCGGCCCCGCCCCACTCGTCACACTGTATTTTTTATTACCTATAATATTGCCATATAAATAAAATATTGTCAGAATTTCTAACCCACAATGTACAGTCTACTCTAACAGTGTGTTTGTGGAATAAATCTGCCGCTTTCAATCAAACTTTTATTACAGACTCAAGGTCCAGATTTTAAAAAAGACAATAAACAACATATACAACCCATAGGATCCATCGCAACTATAAAGAGTTACAAAATACAGCAGTACCAGTGTCTCCACAGCTTTGACTGATACCGGGTAGTACTAACCCTTATATTTGATAAACCCACAATAATTTCATTTTTAGAAGCATTAAGCCGACAGATAAATCTATACATAAGATTTCGTAACAGTGCTTTAAAAGTGATTACTCTAGCACACACAAACATTTCACTTGCACTATGCCATCTAGGTCTCCTTAGTAAGATTCTCATTGCATCATTATAAGCTACTTGCAGCTTCTGTAAACTAGATGCTCTGTAGTTACACCACAAATGGGCAGTATAAAGTGTTGTACAATATGCTTTAAAAAGTGACACCTTCACCTCATCTGAACAGAAACTAAACTTACGTAAGAGTATATTTGCCTGCATATACTTTTGTTTACACGGCATCCCAAATCTTTTTTTTTTTAAATCCAATTGCAATCTGATTCTTTTTGTCATCTAAACATCAAAAAACACCCACACTGTAAAAAATTTCAAGCGGTTTCAACTAATTATTATTTAGTAACTAGTTCCACAGAAATGTTACGTTCAGTCGATTTCTGACTTCAAAGTGTTTTCTGAATTGTTATTTTTTAGTTGGCTCAACCTTTAGTGAACTAGTTTTATATTCCATTCAACTAAAATGTTTTAATTGGTCAAACATTTAGAAGACTACAGCAAGTTATGTCAATTAAAATTTAACCGTTTACTCCATGTGTTTTATATGTTACCTCAACTAAGATTTATTATTTGGGCATCATAAGAAATCGCTGGGGAACTACATAAACATATTTTTATAGTTTAACAAAATTATTGCAAATGATTAAACGGTGTTTATCAATCACTAAAAACACACTTTACAACACATAATAGCATTTATTTAATAACAATCTCCATTTATAACATTTTTCATACAAACTAAACATACAGGAATGAAGAAAAGTCACCTACATCTTGTATGGCCTAAGGGTCAGTAAATTAACAGCAAATTTTCATTTGTGTGTGAACTATCCCTTTAAAGCTCCAGTTGACAAACATTACATCTGTAATACAACTGCAAAATTCAGTTTAAACTTTGTTTAATGAACTAAGAAAAAACTAAACAAGATAAACAAAATGTTAGCAAACAAACATTTACAAATATTATTACTTTTCACAATTACATCTTTAAAATGGGGGTCAAAAAAAAAAAAGAACCAAGTGTTACAGTATATAAAATCAAGTCAAGGCACCTTTATTTACATAGCGCTTTGTACAATACTGATTGTCAAAGCAGCTTTACAGAGTCAAACAGGAAAATAGTTTGTCAATAATGCAAGAGGACAATAACAAGTCATTTTTCCAGTTAAAGTCAGTTCATTAGTGATTCAGTGTTGACATCATCCAGTTCAGCTCTCTTCCAATAATGTCTGTGCAATCAGCCAAGTGTCCCCAAATAAGCAAGCCAAAGGCGACAGCGGCAAGGACCCAAAACTCCATCGGTGACAGAAACGGAGTAGAAAACCTTGGGAGCAACCAGGCACAGTCGTTCAGGCAGTTCTCCTCGGGCCAAACGAAACCAGCATGGCGTGGTTTAATTCTAGGCTGCAACACAGGTCAGACTGAGCAGAGGACTTGTCTGGTTCCCGTGGTCTTGTCCTGATGGTCAACGAGGTCTTTGGAGGGCATCTGTCTCTGGAGCTCATCTAGCTGACATGGTCTCTGCTGAAAAAAAATGAAATGATGCCTTTTAAATCATTTAAAATGTATCAATATCAGTTAATTAAATTTGTGATGAAACAGAAGTTGCAACCTTTTTTTTTTTTGCATTCCACAATCCATTGCACAACAGGGAGCATTGATGCTGACTGGATTTGTAATAGAACATGTACATTTCATATTATAGGAGTTACCTCAAATAGCATAAAAATAATATCAAAATATAACGGTCCTGCCTGTTGCTGATAAATACCAGTGGTGACGTTTTACAAATTGATTGATCAGTTGTCCCAGTGTTTACTGAGCCGCGGTCTTCCCCAGACCCAGTGCAGGAACTCGTGTGCACTATCTAGTGATTCACCACTTAGGGAACTGACTGAGATGCTTTGACCGGCTTTGTGAAACGATTCAGTTGTTCATTTTCGTTCGAATGACTAACTTCTCTTCCGAAGCGCCATTCACGAGAACAGAAACGCCGTGTAACGTTTATCAGCCCCGTTTGAAAAGAGCGACATTTCACCGTTGTTAGTCACGTTTAATGTCGTCTTTTTACTTCATGGGACAACTCCAGAAGTTTACACACGCAAAACCCATTCAACACGCCCAAGTTAACTTCAAATGAGCGCATTACTGTTACATTAAGCTACACGTTTAATAGATTTCAGTTAACGTTAGTCGTATTAAGCAAGCATAACGGCTTATAAAAGAAAGAAAGACTGCGCGATTTCTTCATAACTTTTCACGTCAGGGAAACACAAAAAAATATCATACAACACGCCAAAATGAGCTAAAATTCATTATAGTAACAACACAGCTTTTGATAAGTGTTTTATGGATTAAACAAAGTGAAAGACCACATTCCCTTCACTTAAATTTCCCTCAGACATATCATACAACGCTTATGCGATGTTTTTATATAGGTTGTATGTTTGTGTATAAATATATACGTTTTAAATAAAACATTTACACCCTTTAAATATACGTTTTGATAAATTCAGTCTAACGTTAAGTACAAATATTTATTCTGTACCACTCGATTTACCTGACGAATGAACTTGACATATCCTGTCTTATATCCACTTTTCTTCAGATATACAACTCATAAAACACTTTCTAAATGTCCACAAAAAAAACGAATATTTAGCATGATTTTCTCGTTAAATTTAGTATAAAAAAATTACATTTATTTAGTGCAACTTACCTGAAGCGTGAACTTAAGATGTTTCTCCTGCGAAGTCACTCAGGCGCGTGCACGTGCGGAATGATCCCACTGTTGGCTGGATTTGATTTTATTAGTTTAGTCAACATTTAGCATTCTGAATGTTGACTGGATTTGAAAAGAACCATTAGTTTAATGTTTTTAAAATATATTTGTAAAGACTTAATATTGTATGTCTTCTCAACTAAACCCAAGCAATAAAATTAGTTCAACTTAAATATTTCTGCCCTTCCAACATTTTGTTAATTGGATTTTTTACAGTGCATGAACATTGATTTTCATGAATTCAATCCCAACCACATTCATGGACAGTTTGAAATCAAATTCAAATTAGATTCCTGGAGATGCATTTCATAAAAGCCAATCAGAATTCAAGTGTTTTATTGTCACTCTGTATGTGAAACATATTTTATGTCATTCACTTCGCACAATAATTATGAAGGCACACACTCCAAAACAGCAAAACCCGCCACCCTGTTCCACATTCGATCATGATGTAAACAGGACAAATTTCCTGCTCACTACACCCAAATGCAGTGGAAATCACCTGGGAGCATGTTGATACCAACCAATATGTATATTTGTCATAAAGTGACTTCTCTGCCCTCAAACACACATATATGATTTCCTCACTAGCATTGTGGACAAACATCAGGTTTGAAACAGAAAAAAATAATCAGCCCTGTTCCACAGCCCGTGTGTCATGGTGCACACAGTAGGGAGGAACAAGGACACGCAGACGAGGACGTAAACTCAAATAATAGTCTTTAATAAGACATCAGGGCTAGACATGGCAGGACAAGGCAAGGCTGGCAGACAGACAGGAAACACCGGGAGTAACGAGTAGACCAGACGAAATCAAACTGAACAGACAGGACTATAAATACACAGGTAAATCATAGATAACGAGACAAATACAGCTGGACACGAATCAACTAATGATCACACATAACAAGGACAGGAAACAAACCAAATATGGACACAAGAGGCAGGAACACATGACACACACAACAGAACCCTGACATAACTCCCCCCTCCCGGAAGGCGTGTCCCACGCCGTAACAGTTCCACCGAAGAGGGGGGGTGGGCGCTCTGGAGGCCCCTCAGGACAGACACGGACAGGACCACAGGACGGGGACCTCCAGAGCGGAACAGATAACGGAGGCCATGGCGAAGCTGGGAGCTCTGGAGGCCATGGCGGAGCTGGGAGCTCTGCTGGGAGCTCTGGAGGCCATGGCGGAGCTGGGAGCTCTGGAGGCCATGGCAGGTGGTCTTTCATGGCCGTGGCCTCGTCCCTCGGCCAGGCCACTCCAGCCTGAACCCTTCTACCCCCCCAAAAAAATTTCCCTGGGGAAGTTAGGGGGTATCAGGAGCCCTCCGGGGCTAGACAGACAGGACTAGTGTTGTCAAAAGTACCGACTTCGATACCATTCGGTACTGAAATTTTAAAAACGTCCATTTCCCGCTAAGATTTGAGCGCTGTTGAGCGGATTATTAAACAGCGCTGATTGGTCATTGTTCACGCGCTCAACAGATACATCTGTGATTGGCTTCAATGATCAATGAAGCGCTCGGTGAAGAGCGTGAAGCGATGATCATTGAAGCCAATCACAGACCTATCTGTTGAGCGCGTGAACAATGACCAATCAGCGCTGTTTAATAATCCGCTCAACAGCGCTCAAATCTTAGCGGGAAATGGACGTTTTTAAAATTTCAGTACCGAATGGTATCGAAGTCGGTACTTTTGACAACACTAGACAGGACAGTACATGAACAGGACAGGGACAGGACAGCCCTCCAGGGCTAAACAGACAGGGACAGGACAGCCCTCCAGGGCTAAACAGACAGGAACAGGACAGCCCACAGGAACAGGAAGCCCTCCTGGGCTAAGCTCGGAAGCTGAGGCTTCTTCTGGACATGACATGACATCAGGGGCCCTCACAGGGTCCCTCAGCAACCGCTTCCACGACAAGAGGGCAGGCGGCTAGAATGGCCTCCGCGGCAACAACAAGAGGAGCCGCCTGCCCCAGACGAGTCTCCGTGTACAAGACTAGACAAGACTTGATTAAAATGTTCCTGTGGGCACAACAAGACACAAACACGGCTCTCCTGGCCGTGACGTGTGGACTCGATCCACGGGGCTAGGGTTAGCGGCGGCCGGCGGGCATGATTCAGCGGCGATCCGGTGGGCATTGAGTCAGAGGCGGGCCGGCGGGCATTGAGTCAGCGGCGGGCCGGCGGGCTTGGGGGAGCGGCACCCCGGGAACCAGAGAACCAACCGGTGGGCTTGGGATAGCCACAGCCGGTGGCGGATATCTCCCGAGACAAAACACTGGAACAAAATAAAAACTAGAAAAACACGAACAAAACGAGGTGAAGGGGCGCCGCTTACGGTTAGGTCTGGTCTTCTGTCACGGTGCACACAGTAGGGAGGAACAAGGACACGCAGACGCAGACGAAGACGTAAACTCAAATAATAGTCTTTAATAAGACATCAGGGCTAGACATGGCAGGACAAGGCAAGGCTGACAGACAGGAAACACCGGGAGTAACGAGTAGACCAGATGAAATCAAACTGAACAGACAGGACTATAAATACACAGGTAAATCATAGATAACGAGACAAACACAGCTGGACACGAATTAACTAATGATCACACTTAACAAGGACAGGAAACAAACCAAATATGGACACAAGAGGCAGGAACACATGACACACACAACAGAACCCTGACACCGTGGGATAAAATCAACTTTGAGGGACTTGTCAGAAACTTTTCTGCAACAATAACATTTACCACATATGCTGCTTCCTGTCACCTGCAGATATTTCCCCTTGCTTTTCATTCTGGAGGAAGGAAGGATTTTACCTCTCAGCCTGAGCAGACAAAGGCTATTGCACATATATTTCACACAGATTTGTCTGCAGAAACATCCTCTATCCTCCATTTTTTTTGTGTGTCATCGCCCAGATTATTTCTCCTTCTCATTTAATTTGATAGAAAGTATCAGCTGCTGATGTTCTGAAGTGATTTACTTGTTACTGCTAACCCCAATCTACTTTTTATGTCACCTGTTATTGGCTGAAGCCCACCGCCCAGGTGGATTAATTTGTGCGCTAGCCTACCAAGTCAGTGCTCTCAGTGGCCCGAGATTTCCCCAGAGGCAGTTTCCGACTCTTCGGCTGGCCACTTGGATATTCCTCATTGCTGTAATTGAAACAGGTTTTCTTGGCCTGCCTCCATTAAATCATGTCTGGGTGAATTCCTTTGTTCTTTGATCCTTGCAATTAGCTCCAGTACTTCATGTCCTGTCAGGAGGTGGAGAATTATTTGATGTCTCACTCTGCCTTCGCCCGCTTCTGTATTGGTCTTGCAGGCGGTTTTGCCATCGCTTCAGCCCACTTTTTCGCTTTCACAGTTAGCACTGCGTCTCAGAAGTTAATAGGAAAGAAACTAAACATGGGCTCATTTTCCAGGCAGGGCAATTGAAAGAAATATCATCTTTGCTGTGAGTGCCAGTGACTGAGCACAAAATGGATGCTATCTGATATCAGTCACAGGCCACGTTCGAGGGGGAGAATTGCTATAATCAATGTTATATAATGCAGTGCTGCACATTGATGAGAGCGATCTGTTCTTTGGACATTTTGGACTGTGGTATAGGATACAGCAGGAACATATTGGTCAGTGACACAAAAGAGTGTCTACAAGAAGAATATGCTTAAAACGTGCAAGGTTTCAGAAGTTTGCTTGTTGTTGGTTTCATATGATTTTTGGAAAACTTCTAAATTACATTTATATATATATATATATATATATATATATATAAGGTTATATTACCAAATATTTCCTAAAAAAAACATGTATACAAGCTGTAAGGAAATATGTTATTCAAATATTATTATTTCCTATTATTTCCTCTTTTTTTCTAAGAAATAATAATAAAAGATTATACCAAACTATATAATATGGTTTTCTTTTCAAGAATTTAATTCTTTCAATGAGCCCTTTATCTTCTTTTTTATGACTATGTCTCCAAAAACGAATCAAAATTAGAAAAAAATATGCTCATCATGGAAGAAGTGTATATTCAAGCGGTTGCATTTTTAATGTATTTTTAAATAAATGACCAGATGAGCGTCATGTCATTGACCCATGTGTCATAGATCTGCTGGCTGGCAGACATCAAAAAGACAATGTAATCTCCCAGAGAAGAAGGGGGGGGGGGGGGGGGGTTGCGGAAATGTCTCCTGCACAGCTGTAGCAGGCAGGCGTGCGGCCAAGCCAAATATGCAGACCTGCCAAACTGAATTACGCACATGAAGCGGAGGATTGTCTTTGCTAGTCCCGCTAGTTACTTGGTCAAAGCATAATTGATTTGAGGCAGGAGAACCTGATTGTTTCGAAAAACACTCAACCACACATCCAGAATGAAACATAAATTCAGCATTACATGCGGTGATACTTCTCCCACATTCAGCAGAAGTGGCGATAAGGACGTGACAGAAACGGAGCAACGCATAAAAAAACGACACGTTTCTTAATGGAAGTTATCTTGATGAATATCTCGCCGAGCTCTGAGACTTTTAGCGTGTTCTGAGACGCATCTCTTCTGATCTATGGGCGTTTTCTGAGGCGACGCATACGGGTGGCTGCCAGAATGGTCCGCTGGCAGACAGGCCAATCGCTCTGAGGAAGCGCCGCATCTGACAAACCCTGCTGACTTATCTCTGCTATGGCTCTTCCCCTCCCTTCAAAACACTGGAGATGGATTTTCTGTTTTTAAGAGCTGTGGTCACAGTAAGGCAATACTCTCAGGCACGCAGAGCCTAGCCGCTACGTCTGCCCTGCTCGCAAATACAGTTCAATCTTTTGAGACCCTACTGGAAAACTGAACGCGGCCAATTAAAGAGAACACAGGGAGGAGATCGCAAAACCTCATCAAACAAGGGCCGTTCAAAGTCGGGTATTAAAATGTAAAAGAACAGAGAGAGGTGGGGATGTCCGCACATGAAAAGGCAGCGGGAAACAACAACAACGAGAAAAAAGGCAGATATTTGTTCCCATAAACGCCGAGCCGTCTTCGCATGCCCCGCGTGGACCGGCCGGTCACGGTCGTAGCTATTCCCAGCTAATGTCTTTTACAGAGCGCTTCTCGCTGGCCCGTTTGAACCTGCATTGTTATGGGCTGGCAGGCCACAGGCTTCATGAGAAGGCAGGGGAACCCTGGGCCGACTGATGTCTCTGTGGTCAGCCTGTCTGACCGTGAATCCCTCTTTTTTTAGATTTAGGAGCGGGCTGACTCAAACTTGGCGCGCATCGGGAACCCACAACTTTCCAGCCTAAGGCGACAGAGCTGACCACTACAACGTTTGCTCGGTCACAGCAGAGCCAGTGGCAGCCATTTGGTGACCGAATGGTGTACTCGACACAGTGTCGCTGTTGTAATAATTACAGTCCGGCAGTTTGTTTGGGGATGGAGGATGATAAAGTTATAAAAGGTCCCGAAATTATTATTTTTATTAATTTTCTGTTGTCAGAGTCACTTCAACGGCACGTACTACACCTTCATCTCGCAAAGAAAGAGCCGTTAGTGGTTCGTGTGCTTTGTGCGCAAGAACACAAAGCACAGGAACTGAAGCCACAATATAATAACTCATTAAATTGTTCAGAACATTGGAACACTTACGTGACTCAAAAGTACATGCAAGAATCAAGGTTAACTGTTAACACTTAGAAGCCTGTATGACCTTCACAAACCTGTCACAACAGTTTGTTTTATAGCAACATTGTCAAAAACGTGTTGAAGTGTGATAGAAATTAGCCAGCAATTCAACTTTTTAACCATGTTTCTTCAGCATTAAGAAAGTATACCTTGAAACACACTTTTTATGCTCTCACTACAGTAGTTTTCTACATTGTTCACTAACAACAACATTGTGTAATGAAAATGACAGTGGTAAAACACTTCTAACATTTTTAGAATCAAATGTCTTAGTCTTTTTATATGGTGAATTTCAACCCTAAATACATATAATTAAATAATATTGTTCAGTTTTTACATAATTTGACAAAATTTTACATTTTGACCAGAAATGACATAAAACAAAAGAATATTTATGTATATATGTATGTATATATATATATATATATATATATATATATATACATAACAAATGAATATATATATATATATATATATATATAAAATTGATATACATCATTTTCACACAATACATATTAAAACTTAATTTTAAAAATATATATTTTTCCTTTAAATTATCAAAGGTTTTAGCTTAAAACAATTAATTTTTATGATGGACTTCGGTGAAGATTGGCAGTCTTAGTCTAGAACAAAAGTAGCTAAAATAAAATGCATTTGTAAAAGACAGTATTTAAAGTATTTAACAAAAACAATAAAGTAATGGTAAAAAGTAAATTGTGACCTTTAAAATGTAAAAGTAAAAGACCAGCTTCAAGTCGGCAAGAAATGAAAATCTATTTTCTAAATGCATAAATTTTCTAATTTCTCCCTATTGTAAATAAGGACATGTTTCCAGTTTAATTTAATTTAATTTAATTTTGATTTGAATTTTTAATTTGATTTTTTTAATTTGATTGACCTTGTAATGTTTAATCAAAATGTCATAACTTTCTGGTGAAACAACACCTCTTCTGGTGAAACAAAAGACTTCTCTCTGGTGTTAATTTAGTCCACTTAAAACTTTGAATCTGTTGCTACACTACTTCCGTTTCATCATGTTTTTAACCAGGCTGGCTTAGCTGATCTGTCTATTAGCAGATGAAGGCTGTCAATTAGCTGGTTGACAAAGGAACTCTTGCTGGCTAAGTAGGTTTAAAAGTCTGGAAGTTTAATGGATTGCAAAACGTCTTTGTGGGTCTTTTTATCTTCCCATGTCCTTGATTAGCATGACTTCTCTGGGCTTGTTTGGCAAATCAGCCTCCAATGAGATGGATTATTAATAGCTCTGATCTACATTCAGCGTGTGAAGAATGAGCGCTCAGGTCTGGTCACCAGCAAAGAGTAATGAACTGTACATACCAGTGGAGCAGTAGGCTGCCCCAGGGATACTGTCACGGAGGCATGGGTTGCAGAAAAAGCCGATGACAGCGTTTCACTGAGTAAAATATACTTGTTGATTGCAAAATAATCCAGAGCAGATGAAGCGGCAAATTTTCAACTCCTTTAACATTTATCAAACACACAGCAATGTGTCTTGAGCCTTCCTCCTGTCTCACACACACCCGACGTTCCAGCAGAGGGATTCACCTGCATTTACACTGCAGTCAGAGAACCAGTTTAAAGTAAAGTATACAGCTGCATTGGATCAGTGCAATATCTTTCAGCAGGAAAAGATTGCATGCATTACTTTCACCAAAAGTAATGCATCGAGCATTCACCAAAATCAGGACAAACTTTTTCTTGTTTTCAAACTTTGTGCTGCAAGAGACATTCCTAAAAAAAATAAAGGCATTTATACACACTATCGTTCAAAAGTAAAAATAATAATAATAATAATAAAATGAAATTACAAAATCATACTTTTATTTAGCAAGTATGCTTTAAATTGATTGATAATGACGACAACAAGGAAATGTATAATGTTACAAAAGATTCCTATTTCAAATAATTCTTAAAAATTCTGAATAAACTGCACTGTGGTTTCCAAAAAAATTATTATGCAGCACAAATGTTTTAAACATTTCAACATTATAAGAAATGTTTGATGTCAGCATATTAATGATTTGTGAAGGATCATGTGACACTGAAGACTGGAGTAATGGTTGCTAAAAATTCTGAACTATTAACATTTTTAAACTATAACAACTGTAATATTCATCAGTTATTTCAAATTGTAATAATACTTTATAATGTTACAGTTTTTACTGTAAATATGATCAAATGAATGCAGCCTTGGTGAGCATAAGACAATCTCTTCAAAAACATTACATTTTTTTTAGACTTTTTGAATTGACATTTTAGCTATTTAGCAGATGCTTTTATCCAAAGCGAATTATAATGTATTTTCATAAATCCATAGACAAATGAAATTTATGTTGTCATTCTACTAAACTGTTAAAATAGCTTATTATAAGTATTATTATTAAACTATATGCCTTTTTCTAACTATTAAAAGCAAGTGCTTTCAATAGAATAAAATCACAAATGATCAGTATTTAAAAAGTAATGAAGTGTTCATTTGATCCAATTTAATGAATATACATACATATATACACTGACCAAAATTATAAATGCAACACTTTTGTTTTTGCCCCCATTTTTCATGAGCTGAACTCAAAGATCTAAGACTTTTTCTATGCCTATTTCTCTCAAATATTGTTCACAAATCTGTCTAAATCTGTGTTAGTGAGCACTTCTCCTTTGCTGAGATAATCCATCCACCTCACAGGTGCATTTTATTGATGGCATTTTGAATGCACAGAGATACCGTGACAAGATCCTGAGGCCCATTGTTGTGCCATTCATCCACGATCATCACCTCATGTTGCAGCATTATAATGCACGGCCCCATGTTGCAAGGATCTGTACACAATTTCTGGAAGCTGAAAACATCCCAGTTCTTGTATGGCCAGCATACTCACCGGACATGTCACCCATTGAGCATGTTTGGGATGCTCTGGATTGGTGTATACGACTGCGTGTTCCAGTTCCTGCCAATATCCAGCAACTTCGCACAGCCATTGAAGAGAAGTGGACCAACATTCCACAGGCCACAATCAACAACCTGGTCAACTCTATGCGAAGGAGATGTGTTGCACTGCGTGAGGCAAATGGTGGTCACACCAGATACTGACTGGTTTTCGGACCCCCCGGACCCCCCCAATACAGTAAAACTGCACATTTTAGAGTGGCCTTTTATTGTGGCCAGCCTAAGGCACACCTGTGCAATAATCATGCTGTCTAATCAGCATCTTGATATGCCACACCTGTGAGATGGATGGATTATCTCGGCAAAGGAGAAGTGCTCACTAACACAGATTTAGACAGATTTGTGAATAATATTTGAGAGAAATAGGCCTTTTGTGTACATAGAAAAAGTCTTAGATCTTTGAGTTCAGCTCATGAAAAATGGGGGCAAAAACAAAAGTGTTGCGTTTATAATTTTGGTCAGTGTACATATATATATATATACACACACATATATATATATATATATATATATATATATATATATATATATATATATATATAGATATAGATACACACACACACACTTTTTTTTTCCTTGTGTTAAAAAAAACTTTTTTAGAGGACCAAAAACCAACTAGAGGACCGAATACACTGGATCATTGCTACTCTCAGTTTAAGAATGCCTACAAAGCCCGCTCACTACTGGCTTTTGGCAAATCGGAACATGCCGCCATTTTTCTCACACCGGAATATAAACAAAGGCTCGCTCAGGAACCCCGGTGAAGAGAGAAGTGATGCGCTGGTACTCCCACTCAGAAGCTATGCTACAGGCGGCTCTTGATGACGTCGACTGGGACATGTTCCGGGCGAGTTCATCTGACGTCAGCGAGTTCACGGATGCTGCAGTGAGCTTTGTAAATATGCTAACCGAACAAGCTACAGAAACAATAACTGTAAGGACCTTCCCAAATCAGAAACCGTGGATGGACAGAACAATCCGTGATGCGGTTAACAAACGCACAGCCGCATACAACGAGGCTCTTTTGTCTGGGAATATGAGCGAGTACAAGGCATCGTGTTATGCTCTCCGACGTGCAGTAAGAGCCGCCAAACTCAGATACAGGGAGATAATTGAGTCTCATTTTCAGCTCAATGACTCTCAACGCATGTGGCAGGGACTAAGGACCATCTGTGCCTTTGGAAACAAATCCTCAGCGGAGGTGAGAGCAGATCCGTTGCTGGCCGACGAATTAAACACCTTCTACGGCCGCTTTGAATGCAATGGCGGCAGCGCAGCTCTGCCGAGCAGCGCGTCAGGAAGCAGCAGGCAGAGAAGCGAGAATCATGTGATCACCGTGACGGAGGATGAGGTTCGCAGGGCCCTAAAGAGAGTGAAGGTCAGGAAAGCTGCCGGACCTGACGGGATTACTGGCCGTGTCCTGAGGTCCTGCGCTGATCAGCTTGCCGGTTTGTTCACTTCAATCTTCAATGAGTCCCTTGCTACCTCTGTGGTTCCCACCTCCTTCAAAAAATCCATCATCATCCCTGTGCCTAAGAACAATAAACCCTCTTGCCTGAATGACTATCGTCTAGTGGCCCTTACATCAATAGTCATGAAGGTGTTTGAGAGACTTGTTAAGAGCCACATTAGCTCCTCCATCCCTGTTACTTTGGACCCCCTTCAGTTTGCCTATCGTCCCAATAGATCTACTGATGATGCCATCTCTCACATACTCCACTCCTCCCTCACACACATTGACAGCAGCAATGGGAACTTTGCAAGGCTGCTATTCATTGACTATAGCTCAGCTTTCAACACCATAGTCCCCATCAAGCTGGCTTCTAAACTCACAGACCTCGGACTAAACTCTTCACTCTGTGACTGGATTCAAGATTTCCTCACCGGCAGACCTCAAGTGGTGAAAGTCAGCCAGTTCACCTCAAACTCCATCACCCTGAACGTAGGAGCCCCACAGGGTTGTGTCCTGAGTCCCCTGCTCTACTCTCTCTACACACATGACTGCGTGTCCTCTCACAGCTCCACATCTATTATCAAATTTGCTGATGATACTGTGGTTCTGGGCCTCATTTCCAACAATGGTGAGACCGCATACTTGGATGAGGTGGAGAAACTTACATCATGGTGCCAGGACAACTGTCTCTCTCTGAATGTGAGCAAAACTAAAGAACTGATTGTGGACTTCAGAAAGAGACACCTGCGGCCCTACACTCCTCTTATGATCATTGGGACCCCTGTGGAGAGGGTAAGCAGCTTCAAGTACCTCTGTGTAAACATCTCCGAGGACCTGACTTGGACTACAAACATTCAAACACAGGTTAAGAAAGCCAGTCAAAGACTGTACCATCTGTGACAGCTGAGGAAATTCAGGGTCTCACCAACAATCCTGAAAACTTTCTATTCAGGGACCATAGAAAGTGTATTGACTCAGTGTATTTCAGTGTGGTATGGAAACAGCTCCAGTCAAGACTGCAAAGCCTTGCAGAGAGTTGTGCGCTTAGCTGAGCGCATCTCAGGGTCTGCTCTCCCCTCTCTGCAGGACATCTACCTCAAACGCTGCAGAAGCAGAGCTGTAAAAATCATCAAAGACTCAAATCACCCTGGTAACTGTCTTTTCACTCTGTTGCCATCTGGTAAGCGCTTCCGCTGCCTGATGGCAAAAACTGAGAGACTCAGGAGGAGTTTCTTCCCCCAGGCCATCAGGCTCCTAAACTCAAACTCAGCCTCTTAACATCCTCATGACTTCACTTATTAATCACTTACAATCAGTAAGATATTCACACTCATTATTCTCTACCTCATACTGACAGTGTCATTTGCACACATCACTTTCTGTGTTTTGGTATCTTATTTTTTTATTTATTTTTTTGAGATTGTTGCTACATGTCAACCATGCACAACCTATTTGCACATTCCTCTCTTGTACAGTCATGCTTATCTTAATATTTAAGTCTACAGTATACTATCATGCACATTATTTTATATTTTGTTCTTTATATCTTTTTTTTTATTCATTTCATTTTATGTATACTTCTTTGTGTTGTATTCCATAATATTTGCACTGTCCATGGAGCGGACCTGACTCACATTTCACTGCTGGTTATATACTCTCTGTATAATCGTGTATGTGACAAATAAATCTTGAACTTGAACTTGAACTTGAACCAAGCACTACCATGTCCAAACCATTGTCCTAAAATACCGCCAATCCAAGACCTGATGTAATCAGTAATGCACTGCCTGTACATCATGTACCTCTCTATTATACAACCCAGACAAGTTGTCATAGCATAATGTCCATCATTCGAAACATGCCGTGCTTTAAGTCATTTTTACCCACATCAGGTTCATGTCATCTTTTATAAATTCAACTACCAGGGGATCAATAGCCTGAACTAAACAGTCTGTGAACTTGAATGACTGTAGACTTAAATAAATGAATGAATCAATAGCAAACAAGATATCAATCAACCATCAGCTTAAGATTCATTCCACATCCCAGGATCTTGTTTGAATGGGCAATGAATCAACATAGCGAACGTTATTCAGTCATGAGTAAGCAATCTGACTCATGTACTCACAGGATCAAAACATGGATTAAGATGGCCTTGTATCTATGAACATGCCCAAAAGATGATCAGAAATGAAAGGGGATTTTTCCCCAAGTGCATTTCCTTTATGAATATATACATCAACATACCCTACTGAAAACATAACAGTGAATAAAGTATCTCAGACAAGAGAGACTCGAGGAATTGTGATGTTTTCATTTATAAATGTTGATGTGCTGTAGCAGGCTATTTTATGTGCCAGACATCAATCTGTGATGTTGCCTCAAGCCGTTGAGGGAGGAGGAATAATTTATGTATCATTTGTAGATTTTGACGGCAAAAGCTTTGGGATTCATTTCCTCTCACGTAAGTAAACAAACACAGCTATTTTTTTCAACACCTGCTCTCTCATCTATCTATTTTGGTTTTCAAATGTCTTAGATTTAAAAAAAATATTTTTGGGAAGCCAAAATGTTTTTACCAATGACCCGTTATCCACAACACCATAAGTGGGTTTTATCCATTAAAATACTGTTGCTTTTAAGAGGCCCAGCTTGGGCACTTAAGAACAACATATACTCTCAGTGCTCGCGAAAGGCCATTTCCCTACCAAACAGACACGAGTGGTCAGGTTTTACCGTTTATTTTTTAAAGCAATGTGTTGCTATATATCTACTCACTTCCCTGTTGAAAATAACAACATTGCATGAGGTTTCGGTACATTGTTAAAAAAAAAAAAAAAAAGAAAAACAAAACCTTGTATTTTCAAACTTCTTATTGGAGTATGTTTTACAGCAAATAAACTATTTATACTTCAGAATTTAATTTCATTAAATGTGTTCCTTGCCATTTCTTAGTAATGGTTTGTGAAATTTACTAACTATTTATGAGTTTTATCGAGCGTTAGAAATAAATTGCAAAAGGAAATCAAAGGAAAGCAATGAAACAGTCCAGATTTTTTGGCTGCTGAATTACTGTTGCATCACCAAACTGAATAAACAATTACAGCAGTCTTTCCAAACAGTTTAGAAAACAGAATACAATAATGCTATAATGGACGGACACTAAAATATGTAGTAACCCACACTTGGTCAACATGATCAAAGTATGTTGGTTGACCAGCTAAGCCAGAAGCAAACAAGCACTAACCATCTTGGACTTGCTTGGAAATTCCTTGACAAGGTTAGTAAAATGAACTTGTGGGGAAAAATGCAACACAAGTAGTCAATGGCATTAAAAGTGCTGCACTACAACGTTTCAACGTAGGCCTTCAGCTCATCTGCATTGTTGGGTCTGGTGTCTCTCATCTTCCTCTTGACAATACCCCATAGATTCTCTATGGGGTTCAGGTCAGGCGAGTTTGCTGGCCAATCAAGCAAAGTAACACCATGGTCATTGAACCAGCTTCTGGTACCTTTGGCAGTGTGGGCAGGTGCCAAGTCCTGCTGGAAAATGAAATCAGCATCTCCATAAAGCTTGTCAGCAGAAGGAAGCATGAAGTGCTCTAACATTTCCTGGTAGATGCTGCGTTGACTGTGGACTTCAGAAAACACAGTGGACCAACACCAGCAGATGACATGGCAGACCAAATCATCACTGACTGTGGAAACTTCACACTGGACTTCAAGAAACATGGATTCTGTGCCTCTCCTCTCTTCCTCCAGACTCTGGGACCTTGATTTCCAAATGAAATGCAAAATTTACTATCATCTGAAAAGAGGACTTTGGACCACTGAGCAACAGTCCAGTTCGTTTTCTCCACAGCCCAGGTAAGATGCTTCTGACATTGTCTCTGGTTCAGAAGTGGCTTGGTAGCCCTTTTCCTGAAGACGTCTGAGCGTGGTGACTCTTGATGCACTGACTCCAGCTTCAGTCCACTCCTTGTGAAGCTCTCCCAAGTGTTTGAATTAGCTTTGCTTGACTGTATTCTCAAGCTTGCGGTCATCCATGTTGCTTGTGCACCTTTTCCTACCCAAATTCTTCCTTCCAGTCAACTTTGCATTTAATTAGAATATTTACATTTGAGTTTCAACAAATGACCACCCATACAGTATAAATTCCGGGTATCTCTTGTTCTTTGAAACCACAATAATGGGGAAGACTGCTGACTTGGCAATGATCCAGAAGATGAACATTGACACCCTCCATAAAGAGGGTAAGTCACAGAGGGTCATTACTGAAAGGTGTGGCTGTTTACAGAGTGCTGTATCAAAGCATATATTTTGAGATACTGATTTTTGACTTTCATGAGCTTTAAGCTCTAATCATCAAAATTAAAACATAAAAAACTTTTGAAAGGTTTTACTTTACATGTAATGAATCTAAAATATATGAAAGTTTCACTTTTTGAAATAAGTTACAAGAAAAAATGAACTTTTTCACGACATTCTAATTTATTGAGATGCACCTGTAAAATATGATCTGAAAGATTTAATATAATATTTTTCACAAACATTTTAACAGTACAGAGGACATATTTACCGAGCTGATTGAAATATATATATATATTTGATTGCTTCTATTGTCCTCATTTGTAAGTCGCTTTGGACAAAAGCGTCTGCTAAATGACTAAATAAATAAATGACTAAATAAATATATAATAATGACAAATATGGATGTATAACACACACAATATGCACTTTCAGCTCCGTACTGAAAGATACGCAGATAGTTTTATACCTTGATTTAAAATATCAAAGGTGATTCATCCATCCATCAAACATTCTTCAAGCTGCTTTGAATTGTAAAGCGGGTTTGTTATATTTGCAGATAAACATAATTTCATCCTTTGAGCTAAATGGCTCCTTTTCATCTTCAAATGTATATGTATGTTTGAGAGCTGACACTGATGAATGGTTTAGCAGGGCATTTGTAACTCAGAGGAGTGAGGCTGGGGCCTCTTCAGAGGAAATTCCAGCAAGGTTCACAAACTGTCATTAACTTCATCCATCTCTGCCCATTCACTGCAACCCACCATTCCAAGCAGTCACGACAACAATGCCAATGTGGCTTTCCCATAAAATGACATAAAACAGAGAAAAAGCAAGGGAGAGAGCAGGAGGGAGAAGGAAGAGAGAAAAAAGACATAGCGGGCCTCGAATTACAGGCCCAGAGCAAAACTGATTGTGCTCAGATCTAAAGGGAGCTTGAGGCCAAACTTCAGCTTTAACTTATTATGTATCCAAGAGGAAAACCACATCTCAGAATGCCAATGTTGGGCTCTGACATTTGCTTCTGTCTTTATTTACATTCTAGCTTTGACGAAGAAAAAAAAGAAATATTTTGCAGGCAATCCAGTTTCCCACTACAGTTAAACGTAAAGAGCCGAAGACAAGGAATCCAGAAATCAATAATAACAATTTACAAAACAATTTTAGACAGACTCTGTGGCATTTGCTTTGATCACAGCATAAAAACTGATTATTTTTTTCATATCTTGATCAATACAGCGGCCTGTGGAAAATGTATCTCAAATCCAAGCACAGCTTCAGAGGTGTTTTGTGAGCTTTAAAGTAAAGCTGTTGGTATCCAGCCAAACTAATGTAAAACTATGACATTATTTATTTATTTAAATACACTTTTTGTAAATAAATGTATTTATTTAATCCAATTTTATTTTATTTACATATTTATTATTTACATAACTTATTAATTTTTATGTCTTGAACAATACAGTGGGCTGTAGATAATGCATATCAAATTCAAAGTACCTTAAAACAAAAAATGAATTCATTTATTTAAAAATTAACATTTTCTTTTTAAAAAACAAATAAACTTTGTTTTAAATAAATCTACATTTAAATTAATGTATTTACATATCTGGTTCATTTTATTCTTAATATTAATTTTAATTCTTAATCTCGAATCCGAGCACAAATTCAGATGCTTTTAAGAGCTTGAAAAAAACTGTTGTAATTCAGCCAATATAACGTAAAATTATTTAAAACTATTGATTGATTGATTGATAAATTAATAAATAAATTATATTTTATTTTATTTACATAACTATTCATTACTTCATTCATTCATAAATAAATAAATAATTTTATTTATGTTTTAAATATGCATATTTTATTTTATTTACATAAGTGGCTGATTTTTTTATCTTAATCAGTACAACAGAGCTAAGATAATGTATCCCAAATGCAAGATCTATTTCAGATGTCTTTGAAAGTTTGAAAATTAAATTTGAAACTTGAAAATTATTCAAATATAACAAAACTATTATATAATTTTTTATTAGCATTAATAAAAAACTTCATGTTGTAAATAAACCCATTTATTTATTTTGATTTTATTTACATTTATTTATTTACATTTAATATCTTGAACAATACAGCAGGCTGTAGATAATGCATGTCAAATCCAAAGAGCAACTTCAGAGACTTCTGCGAGCTCAAAACCAAAACGGTTAGCATTCAGCCAGTGTAACTTAAAACTATGAGATTTCCTTCTGCAAAATAATCCAATTTTCAAGCATTCTCTTCTCATAAGGGTTAATAGGTCCCGCTTGGATGTAATTGCAAGGCAGCGGCGAGCCACTTGGATGCAGAGAGAGTACAGTGGGGAAGAGAGTGCTGGCGGTTATTTGATTACAGCTTTCAAATATGAATCAAGCCCATTTACCTATTCACCACCTAATGGAGGACAGCACTGCCTCATTCAAAGCTAAACAAAGAGCGCTGCAGAGTTCATCCTCTAGTGTAATGACTCCCTCAGAACAGAAACACTCGACGAACCTCTGAGAGACTCATTTAACCTCACGAGTCAAATGAAGCCATCCTGCCCAGTCAAACCTGCAATAATCGTATGCATATAACCAAAATGATTGTGAACGTATATTGCATCATCTGCAACGATATTATAGCAGTATCCAGACAAAACAGTCTCCGTTTTGTAATCTCGCTAATGTGGGCTCTAACCACAAATGAGGTAGGTGAGCACTCACTGAAGCTCATGAGGTAATTTTGCCTCCTGAATAGCACAGAAAGAGATTTATTCCTTCTTTCGTGGCTATATGCTTTCCAACACAGCTACCCTGAGTAGAGATGGATTAACCCACGCGTTGGAAAGTGTGAAGTCATTAGGAAATGCCCAGTTTTCTCTGCTAATGACTGGAGGAGTAAAACCCAGTGGTTTTGGGCTCACACAAGGGCTCGCTTTCTCTCCGACTCCGGCTGCCCGTGCCAAACAAAATAGCCTCGCTTTCTGAGGCGAGACACGCCGAGCGCCCTCAGGCCCGTCCCACAGACTCATTTGGAGAGGAGAGTGTAATTGTGTCAGAATTTTAGGCCTCATATTATGCAAATTGCAGCCGCTGAAACTGTGGGATGTCAATATGAGCCGCCATTTTGACTGCTGAGGACGCATAAGCAATATGGTCATCAGATCCCTTAGACTTCCCATGAAAAAGTTTTATTTATGTATGAGCATGTATTAAAAGAGCACATTACAGTCAGTGTTTGATTTTTCGGAATGTTCCTGATTTGTGAATAAACATGAACCCCACTGACAACTAATTGCACTTCATTGAACTCTTGGTAGGAGGCAGCACTGTGTTCAATAAGCTCAAAGAGCTTCAGCTGTTTGCACAGGAAGACAAATCCTGATAACCGTTTTTGTCCTTTGTGTGAATGTTTCACAATGTGTGTGTGTAATGCCATAAAAAAATCTGTGTAATGCCATTTTCCTTTAGGAATTGTATATCAACTGCATTTTCATAGACTTGCTACTATTGTCACAAAAATAAACTAAAATAAAATAGACAATTTTCTGAAAAATAAATGGAAATGGTTCAATAAAAACTATGTGTTTTAATAAAAATACAAGCCTCTCTTTTCTCCTTTAAAGCTTTCCGGTTGTCCCAACAGGTCTGCTATAATCTTCTATAGTAAATGTTTTACTCTAAAAGCATTTTTCATTTACTTTCTACAAACTGATTGTCTGAAAAAAAGATTACATTTTGAGGATAGACAGATATTATGTTTAAAAAAAAGATTTTTTTGTTAGATAGATAGACAGAAACACAGACAGATATTATCTATTTATTTCAGTTTGCATGTCTAAATTTTAGTCCAATTGCACATATTACACGTGTGTGTGTAAAGAGAAAGAGAGAGAGAGAGAGAGAGAGAGAAAGAAAGAAATTGAGTACCATGGTATTCCTTACAAGGATAGTAAACCCGGTATTTTTTGAGGTTGAAGAAAACATGAATGAAGTTTGAAATGAATGAAATTAAGTTTTGTTTTTTTTTTATCTAAAAATGCAAAACATTTTATGTGTGGGGTAGGGTTAGGGTAAGAGGATAGAAAATGTAATTATTATTAAATATTTAGTTTGTGAGCTGCAATCAAAGTCTACTTCACACCAAAAGATCAGAAAGCTAAAAACTGAGGGATATTTGATGGACATCAGTTGAAATTGACTGATTGAACTGGACAGTCACTGATGGGATATCAGTCATGTTTTCGCTATACGCCGCTACACGACACCATAATCCTGTCAGTCAGTCAGTCAGCCCGTGAAAAATGGCCTGAGATACTTCACACACCTGAGATTGCTGACTGAACGGATTTCTTCTCTCGTCTTTCATTCACATTCCATATCACGTGTCCTCTCTTTTGTCATTCTCTCCCGTTCTCCAGTCTGCATACGAGGCTTCTCTGCGAGTCTACATTAAACCGTAATCGCACCGCAGTCATTCAGTATTGATGGAAGCTCAGTGTGTTCACAGGTAGAGGGCGGCTGAGGTTGAGACAGCGCTCATTACTCAAAGCCCCGCGTCTCCTCTCCGATGTGACTGATTGCTGCTGCTCGTGTCACTCACAGTAAGTGTGAGGAGAATGGGAATTCAGCAGAATAGCTGGGAATTTGCTCTCTATCATATACTATCCATGAGAACACACTTACTCACATGCACGCACAAGTAGATCTACAAAAATGCTCTAAGTAGCAGGGTTTTACTTATTTTTGTTACAGATCTCTATTTGACATAATACGCAATAACTGAAATAAAATTTTAAAAAGTGCAAACTTGTATTGTTGTATTTTTTAGATATACATATTTTTGTGGAAATTTTGACATTTATTCCTGGCTTCCATGTTCCTGACTGTTCTGGAAATCTGATGAGAGTTCTCAATGACCATGATGTTTTCTTTAAGCCGTGTTTCAGTTTTAAACCATTAATGCCAAGACCTCACTCAAGCATGAGAACAAAGCATAAAAACAGAAAACCCCAAAAAATTGCAACACTCTATGCCAAATAGATATTCTGATACTCATTCATTTGCTGTGAGGTATTTAGTGCTCTACACAGCCAAAGCTAAACACAGCATGTGACCCTCTAAATGTGGATTTTTTTCCAGAAATGTTCCATACTGCTGCAGCTATTTAATACAGTATATTGAGGATGTTAAGTAGTCATTTAGCAGATGCTTTCATCCAAATCGATTTACAGTAGACTTATTACAGAGACAGTCTCCATGGAGCAATCTGGGGTTAAGTGCCTTGCTCAATGGAGAGGTTTGTAGGCTACCAGTTCGAACCAGCAACGATCTACGTCAGCCAGTAGCACCATGCCAACATTGTTTAAAGATCTTTTAAAGGCTCTTTAATAGAAAACTATTATAAAACAACACAAAATGTTCATTTACAAACAGATGCAGTGCAGATCAGGCCTGCATATTCCTGCTTTCCTCCAAACACACATTCATTTTTACTCTACTGCTGCCCTATTTAAGTCATACCGTACATTTCCATTCTTGAACAGAGAAATGTGACGTCTTTATATGGTCTCTTGCATGGGGCAGAGTGAACTCTCTTCATCTGACGCTCATGTAAGGATGACGAGGTCACGGTTCAATCAACCTTAAGTGTCGCTGGGCTAAAATATATCTATATATATATATATATATATATATATATACAGGAGCAGTCATATTCTCCGGTCGGCATCTGTCAACAGGGCAGCATTTCTGTCACACCGTTTTTATTTTTTGCAGGTTAAGCAGCATGACTGGAGTTTATTTAATTGGAGTTTATTTAATTATTAAATCACAAAAAGCATAATGCTTCTTTTTGCTTCAAAACAGGGCTCAACAATAAGGATTTGTTTTTTCATTAAACTTTAAATTTTCTTTATATAAAATATATCAATACAAATAATACTTCAACATATTGTTATTCATTTATTGCTTTAAAAAATGAAACATAAAACAGGCATAAATTCAACTATTGCTGCAGTGTTCCTTTAGTAAATTGAGATTCTATTGCAGTTTTTATTAATATTTTGAATTTGTTTTATCTTTAAAACATTCTGTTATTTATTTTAATTCAATTCTGTTTATTCGTTTTTAAGTGTTTATTTTCTACCCCAATTCAATTCACATTTATTTGTATAGCGCTTTTCACAATACATATCGCTTCAAAAGCAGCTTCACAGAAAATGAATGTTTCTATGTTACAGTTAAGAGTGATTGTGTCAAACTTGTCTGTATGACATAAATCTACAATTCTACGATTATAAAAATCATGCAGTTACTTTACGTCGCTTATCTTGGAATGGGCATCCCAAAGTAGAAAGAAAAGCAAATTTAGCATAATTTGCATAACTGCTGTTCATAACATACTGTTTTTAAATATGTTTTTTTATATGTCATTGTATTTTTCTTTAATACAACGACATATAAAGAGGACAGTTGTATACAATTTAATAGTAAAGGTCGAAGGTCACCTATAGTGGTTTCAATGTAATGTTCCACCATGAATAGAGAATAATGGCTTTTAAAGATCTCTACTGTAGTGGACATCATGCATCAGAAGATTAAAGGCCTGAGACAGACACATATTTAATATTTAATATCTTGGCAAGTATTCTGGGTAATGTAGCTTTTCAGATACAATATACTGCATTTGAATGAATGTGTATTGGAGTGGGATTTCATTTGGTGTATTTGCAGTTCCTTTTAATCTGCAGTGTTTTGCAAATGAAAATATGTGTACGGTCGTGAGAGCTTCAAATAAATCACAGAGACTATGTGACGTAAACCTGTGTAGCACAGCAATTTATGCGGCACATAAATCAAACATCATCAGGAGATTAATTATCTCAACCAGATTAGGACACGATTAATTATCTCAGTCAGAAATGTTTTATCCCCTGAAAATATCTACAATTATTTCCTCTGAAAATGAAGTAAACATGTTTTACAGACGCACAGTGAAGAGTTCATGGAGAGAAATCAATTAAATCACCTTAGCAGACACCTGAGGACAAAAGTCAAGTCAAAATGTCAAATAATTTGTCAGCGCATCATGCTGTACATCTTTCCTGTGGATGTGCCTAATTAAATCAAATAATTAGATATCAGTAACTAATGTTACGCTGTCTAATTAGACTTTCCATTAGTGCATAACGGGTGCATCTGAATGTTCTAGACACAAAAAGCACAGTAATTGCTCCAAATCACCTGCCTCATTTTTTCTCTGTCAAGGCAATTATCACCTCTAGTTAGTGGCACGGGATGTCAATTAGAGTGTCAACTCAGCGCCCATTGGGAGGGAACTGTTTGCAGTTTTTTCATGTTGAGTTGGGATATATTTGCATTAACGCCATTATATTTACCTAAGGCTTTCATTTTTTGCTTTTTCAACAGTATTTTTGGTCAAAGGTGATGTGAAGATTAGGCCTACTTCTGTTTCAATGGACAGTAAAACTGCTGACCATCTATTTTGTGCATTTTAATTCTACTTAGACTGTTTAAAAAGGTAAATAATAAGAATAAAGTTTGCCTAAAAATAAAAAAGCAAAAGGAGATTTTTTACAAAATATAAGTTTTTCCCATGCAATTACAATAATGCCCTAAATTTTGGTGTGATGACACATCCTCCTGGGAAATCACAGTTATAGTGATTACCTTTCAGCCCATCTTAAAAGCCTGCTGTGCAGCATGGGTAATCCTATCATATGCTCTATATCAAGTATGCAGTCTCCTTTCACATTTTGATAAAATTCCATTATTCACACAGCCAAGATTTTAATGAGTCATACTGATAATACAATAAGAGATTTGTAATGAGCACAAAGTATTGGTAACACTTTAGTATAAGGACCGATTCTCACTATTAACTAATTGCATATTACTATATTAACATATTGGCTGTTTATTAATACTTCTAAAGCAGATATTCTGAATGACCATATTCTACATCCCTAATCCTACCCAATACCTAAACTTAACAATTACCTTACTAACTATTATTAAGCAGCAAATTATAAGTTTATTGAGGCAAAAGTAGTTAATGGGTTGTTAATAGTGAGAATTGGACACTAAAATAAAGTGTGACCAAAGTATTTAATAAAAGTTGTGTTTTTTACCATAACTTGGAAACTGTCAACTGTATTTTGCTCATTTGTGTTCTGGTTGGAGTTTAAAACAGTGGTCAGCACATGGGAAATGACTGTGAGCAGTAAATTCAATTGCAAAATGGTAAGTATGTTCATTATTGTTACAATATTTTTAAATAATAATAATTATTATTATTATTAGGCAGCAGCAGTAACCAGTATTTGTTTCCCCTCATGTTAAACTATACTATTACTAAATATTATATGAAATAAATGTTATTATAAGAAGATATATATATATATAAATAGTCAGAGACATAAGACATATGATTTTTTTTAAAATATATTACTACAACTCTCTATTTTGAGATTATGTTCTGAACGAATTATATTCTGAAGCAGTAAATGCAGTAGTACACAATCCATTATGGCTGCTAAATTACAGTGTCTCTCCCTTCAGCTGCTAATTGGAACCCAACACGCCCTCTCTCCCTCCCCCGTCCTGCCTCACCCTTGATGCAGTCCTCGCAAACAAGGAACAAAGCTTCCCTGTCATGACTGTATTCCATTTACTCATTAAATTATATTCTTGCTTTTCCTTCATCAACGTTAAAAGCTTGATCTTTTTCAGATAATGAGCTTCCCAACCTTTTGCCAGTTTCTGAGGTCCCAGTCAATTAAATTAGAGAAGTTTGGGCACCAACACTCTCACTTCCCAGACTCGAGCCGTCACAGGGAAATCGGACTGTAAGGAGAATCCCAACACAGGTTTAACCAATGGAAGACTGCGAGTCTTCAGGAAGCCATTTGAAAGCAAGAATTATTTTTCCAATTGGCGATAATGAATCAAATTGCATACTTGAGCTCTCGTAAAATCAAAACTGTAAAGCCATACATGCTAATGCATCTTAGGATAAAGTGCTTTGTTCAAGGTCATTATAGTGAAAAGGGCTTCTTCTGTCATCCAAGAATTTCAGTTCATTTAAAGGAGTTTCAGGTCATTTATTGGTGGCATACCATCAGTTACGACAGCAAATCTTGTCCCTCGATTTGAGAAAAAAAAATGCAGTAATAGACTTATAACGGAGGCCTACATGTCAGGTGCAGGTAAGGATTTAAAAGCAGAAATTTCAAGCTTTTATTTACATTAAAGCACTTACATGTATTTTTCAGAAAAAAACGTAACTTAAGGTGCAATTACTTTTGAACTTCTGTGTGATAATCATTTTTTAACTTACATTGCAAGTCTATTACTGTTGAGTAAATTATTTCCTGTGGTAATAGACAGAACGTCAATGATTACTGAATTTCAAAACACATTAATGCATTACATTTTTTAATTCTATTTTTAGATTACACTCAGAGGGCCATTTCTAGCCAATAAAATATTTAAAGCAGAGAATGTATAAAAAGTATATTTACTAAAGAAATATTCATGAATTTATATGACTTTTCCATGACTTTATATGGTGAAAAAACGCACACATGTACATCCATCTTGCTCACATTTTATTGTAGCACAGTTTGTGCTGAATACAAAACAATTACATGTTGGCCAATAGTATGTTATAAGTAGCTGAAATAAGCACAAATATCAGGGCATGTCAAAACATCTCAAGGGCCCCAAAATCACCTCAGACCCCAGAGGATTAAAATGAACTGAAGATTTTTCACCCAAAAATGAAAATTGTGTCACCATTTAATCACCTTTGTGTCATTCCAAACCTGACTGACTTTCTTTATTCTGTGGAACATAAAAGGAGATATTTTAAAGAATGTTGGTAACCAAACAGATCTGGCTACTTTTGACTTCCATTCTATTTGGATTTCTCCAAATATCTTCTGTTATTTTCCAAAGAAGAAAGAAAGTCATACAGGTTTGGATTGACATGATGATCTTTAAAAAATAAATAAAAAGTTTTAATTTCCATGGCCGTGTGAATCGAGCTGTGTCATAAAACTGGAATATTCTTTTGATACTTCGCCACCACCATTCAATTCATTTGATACTAGTTTTTACAACTCCATGTTATTTAGCACAGTTTCAGTGGGCACAGAATGATGATTAGGCAAATGTGCTCTGTGCAATCCTAATTCAGGATGTGCACATATTGAACAAGTCGTGTCTTCGCAGCAAATCAGACATTAGTCCATCTGAGGCAGAAAGCTGCCTCAATGAGCAGAGGCATGCATCAGAGAAGAGAAATCCCTGCTGGAGACCCGCTCGCTCTTTCATCCCCGACACATTTAATGAAATATGGAAGTGCTGAATGTCTCGAGAGGGGAGGGGTGAAGATAGAACCTAGAGTTCCCTTAAAAGTGTCTTTCTCAGTTTCTCACTTTCTATGTGTCGGAGTATATAGGTCTCTCTCTCTCTGTCTGTCTGTCTGTCTGTCTATCTATCTATCTCTCTTGCTCTCTCCTCAAATTGTGCCTTTAGCATGGCCCTGGTTGCAGAGAAATGGCTTTGATCTCCTTTGCTGTTGCAGACCTCTGCTTTTCACCATTGTAATGGCTAATCCCAAGGAGACCTGCAAAATGTGAGGACTTGCCTGCTACAGCCTGGGGTCCAAATGGAAAAGCCTGTTGCTGCTGTGCTGAATTAACCAGGGTTCCACTTTCCTTTCAACTCCCCTTCACCAGATTAGAAATTGCCCCGCGCTCTCATATCAAGATGCGACCCAGTTCTTCTGCTCCCGACCACTGCTGTGGGTCCAATCAGGACCATGACTGCTGTCTGATTGGTTCTTCGCGTGGGCTCCTCTCAGATACCTCATGCCAGACCTGTCCATTAACATTTCAGAAACAGAAATCACAGTGGGCACTGAGGTCATGAAATGGGCATGCATGGATATACCAGCACCAAGAAACTCTGTTTCAACTGAAAAAAACAAAAACAAACATTCAACCAGGGTTGAGTAATGACTGTGGTTAAAGAAAACAATCTTTTACCAATAAAACATTCTGTTTGTTTGTTTCATTTAATTTCATTTTTTAGACCCCAAAATACGATGATCCCTTTCTGATGGATCTGTATATGAAGAGTTTAGAAGCAAAAGCCTCTAAGTGCCTTCTGAAAGTTCCTTCTAAAAATGAGCATTTTTATCAGGCTTCAATGTGTAGGTTCAGTAATCTCACTTTAATGGCAACGAATGGGTTCCTTTAATTGCTATCAAAGCGAAATAACGACATATAAGAGCAAATAAAAAATGCAAATTTTTAGAAGGAAATTTCAGATGGCACTTAAGAGGCTTTTGCATATGAACTCTTCATATATATATATATATATATATATCAATTATTTAACTTGTTTTATTCAACTAGTTGCAAAGGCAGCATTCCTTGTTTTCATTTAGTTTAACTTGATGTAATAAAGAGCTAAAACTGAAATAAAAAATAAATGAAAAAACAACAAAATTACTAAAATGAAACTAAAATTAAAAGTAAAACAGAAAATTTGAAAATAAAAACTAATTTGAAATATTTATAAAAAACTATAATAGTATCTCTGTGATACTAAAATAACACAACTTCCTAAAATATAAGGGCAGATAAAAGCTCATTTATACTGAGAGAAAACATTAAACATGATATTATGACAAAATGGTCTTTTATTTTGTCATTATACTGAAACGTTAAGCTTAAGCTTTAAGGTATTTTCTCCTACAGTATGTGCAGGTGTTTTTATTTTTTACTGTTATAAAGTTTTAAATACAATAAAATAACAACAGTTAATTTGATTTAAATTATTTCTTACTTTCTCTGTTTTTTGTTAATCATGGATTAATTAAGATTTTTCTAATTAAGAATTAAGATAATTAAGATTCTGAATGTAATAAATCATTACACTAAACATATTCCAATCATTTCTTGCATGCATTCTTATGTACATTTTAACTTTCATAGCTCTAAAAATAAATTTCAAATATTTTTCGTGTCAAATATGTTGCAAACCCTGTAAGACCCCTTGCAGCCCACCTGGGGCTCCCTGGATTTCAGTCTGTAAACCCTTGATTTAATACATCTAATATTTTAGCATGACAATAAAAAGCATGCAAACACAAATGGAGACAGGAAAAATGGTGAATGGTAACTGTAAATAAAACTGCATCAACACCCAGTGCAGCAGTTCAGAAGCATAAAAATGCAGCTTGATTTCTTTTTCTCTACTGAGAATGGCATTTCATCCAATTTGCATTTACACCAATCTGACTGGATCCATGCAGCACATTTTGAACTCATTTTCAGGAACTTGAAATTGCACGTATTCACATCCACCGATGACCCCAGGCTTTTGGTAATGTTTCACTTGAGGTAGTGTGGAAATGAGTTCAACTACCCTCCCTGTAAACGTGACCCCAAAGGCCAACAGGGGTGATTTTACATGTGTGAAAACACAGACAGATTTATAGGAACAGTAGAGCTTCACTGCCTCACATTCTGTGAAACAAATAAAGAAATACAGTCTTTGTCGTAGAAATTAATCAGTAGCACTACAATTCCAAAAGAATGTTACATGGGTCGCATCTTAATATAGGACACATGTAATGCGTGCTTACTTAAGATTAAATCAGATGCAGCATATAGTAGCTTGTTGCTGTGTGGTGACAGTCCTATGGGATCTGTGCAAGTATTGTTCATAAGCTCACTTACATTGTGTTTGCTTTAAACTTTCCCACCTTACAAAGTAGATCTGAGAAAAAAAAAAGTTCTGCATTGGTGAAAACTAATAAAACAACACACAAGCTTCACATTTTCCTAGGCGATCAAGATTGATCTTCTATTCTGTTATATATAATAAATATCTATTCTGTTATATAATAAATATATAACAGAACATTAGCTGTAAACCAACATCTGCAGTCTGCCAGTCACCAGGATGGAGAAATGTATTGCCAGCAATTGTGGTGTAGCTATTTTTTCATTTGTTGCCCACTTCATGAGTGCAGAGGATTTTTGTGATAATGGAAGAAAGGATGGAAAAAAAGTATCTTTGTCAATGTCAGCTGGAATTTTCATGCACAAACTTTCCTCATATTTCCATATATCAATCAAATTGGCAAAACATCGTTTGCTTATTGGTTCACAGTATATTGTGTAACCAGCAGATTATGCACCACATTAGTAGGGCCTTTGTAGAGAGAATTTCCACTAAATTGGATTCACATGCATTCGAAATCACAAGGAAAATGATTGATGATCTTGGCCGTCATACAAAAAGAACATTTTCAGCCACTCTCTCGAATTAAAGCGATCCTCTGGGACTCTGAAGCAATGAAACTCGGAGGCATCTCCGATCTTTTGTGTGAATGAGGACAAGGAAAAGACATCTGTTTGAGTCTAACTCTCAGGACATACAGTAACAAGTATCAGTAGTCAGAAACATAAGCAAAGGTGTCAAGCCAAAGCAATGAGGCGGGGGAACTCGCTGCTTTCAACAGCTGTTAAAAAAAGGATTGTCGGAGTCATGTCAGTAATTCTGTCTGTATTCAGAGTACTATGAATGTTGGCCTAAGGATTACCATACCCAATACCGTAAGTAAGAGGACAAGCTTAACAGGTGGCCTGAACACGGAGCACAGCGAGAAACATATGAAGCCAGCAGCTGGATGACAAGACATAAATCAGAAAAATGAATAAGTGTGGAGTGAGAGATCTTTAATCAATGGTGGAGGAACGCAGGGCCTATCAGCACCACAGGACGTTTATGGACTCAGTGTTTCTGTGATGCCACATCCACCAAGAATAAAAATGACCAGAGACAAGACGAGATGCAATGAGATCAGAAGAGAAGAAAGATGATGAGACCAGATAATACAAAAGAAAAGATGAGACCAAGTAAGATGGGATGAGATGATGGGGAGAAAACTGTGACAAGATGGCAGGAGATGAGAGGAGACTGGATAAAATGAGCTAAGATGAGATGATAATAGAAGAGATAAGAGTAAACAAGACAAGATGACAGCATGATTCAGAAGAAGACATGATGAATAAAATGAGATATGAGAAGACGAGAATGAGACTTGAATAGGAGATCAGCCAAGATTGTGACGGAAAAGAAAAAGAAAGATGAGAGGAAATGAAACAAGATGTACCATTATTATTATCATTCTCCCAAAATTCTTACAAAATGCTAAATACATATGCATCAAATGATAAACATACACAAAAGGTTGGGGGCAGTAAGATTTTGAGAAATTAACTTTTTTTCAGCAAGAGTAAGAGGAAGAGTAAATTAAACTAAAGTGACAGTAAAGACATTTATAATGTTACAAAAGGATAAAAAGATAAATGATAATAAGAACGAATATTGACCGATATTGGTTATTTGACAGCCGATGCCGATATCCTGGAAACCAGGGTGGCCGATATAAATTTATTTATTTTTATTAATATTTAAGAAATTTGAAATCATTTGAAAATGGATTAAAAAATAAATGTGTAAAATAAACATACTTATACTTTAGATGACACAGGTATTTTTTAAAAATAAATAAATATTTAATAAAAATACAATTAAAAAGGAAGTAAACAACAGGACACTCAGTATTCTGGGAAGTTTGTGAGCATTGGGAATTGTATTTTTTAAAATAGAGCCAAGGTAACACTCATTTTACATACAGCACACAGTGAAAATGACATGAATATGACAGTGGGCAAATGCATAAAGCGCAGCATAATTTAAAATCACGAGTTTAAAGTTTGTCAATCGCGCGTCTCCAGTGAAGCTGAACTCTCCTCCTGTCCGCATTCAATTCACACGGACCTACCGTCACGCAGAGAACACGCGATCATACAGGATACAAATGCACACTTCACAAGATCTCACAGCTGGATTTGACTAAGTCTGCAAGGTTTGTGAAATTAAATGTTCATTAGTCATTCAAAGATTTGTTTAAATTATATAAATGTGTATTTGCTGAATGCTGACAGCAAACGAAAAAAGTATTATAATGTTTGCCTTTCTATTACTAATACAATAAAAGCAATCGTTATAATACTTTTTGTATACATTTTAATTCCTTTGTTTAGCCATTCTATCTGATTATTAGACAGATTTCTGTCCGTATTAGACAGAACTGTTAACGACGACAGCTAACAAGAATGAGTCAGGGAGAATGTGAGAGATGTGTGCTCAGGCGCTGCCGTTCTCAGTGCTGTCTAAATAAAAGTCCTGCCTCGAACGCATCGGCCAAACAGGAAAAACTTATCGGCCGATGCCGATATTTGAAAAATGCCAAAGCCAATATATCGGTCGAGCACTACACAAAACATCAGTTTTCTCTATAAGTTTAAGAGAAGAGAAGAGAAGAGAAGAGAAGAGAAGAGAAGAGAAGAGAAGAGAAGAGAAGAGAAGAGAAGAGAAGAGAAGAGAAGAGAAGAGAAGAGAAGAGAAGAGAAGAGAAGAGAAGAGAAGAGAAGAGAAGAGAAGAGAAATATCAATGTGTGTTATTTGGGATTCAATCTGTGACATCATACATCATAGACAGGGCTAGAGTGGAAAAGTGGGTGATAAGTGGGAACACTTGATATGGAATATCATTTGTTCATCACACTCAAATTGTCATGGGTTCATAGTTGCACTTAGAGAAGGTCTGATCTCATGCAGACCTGAAGTAGAAGAGGCTCTGAAGTGGTTTCAGCTCTCAGACTTCCTCTGAACTCTGTACCTACATCTCACTATATATTCAGAGACACCAAGGTGTGTCCCTCTACACAGCATGAGATTTCGCAAGCACTCTGATTTTTTTTTTTTCAAGCTGTGAATGCCAAAATGAAACTGAACCTGCTCATTTGAAACTCTTTCCTCTCTGACAAAAAGTATAAATTTTGCATTTGCTTTTCATAGCAACAAATTTGTGTTGAGAACATCTGCCCTCCTTCTCTGAAGAGGAGGGTCTATTTATTGCATTTTAAACAAGTCATGCATTAAATTCAGCCAATTTTAGAGTCACCAAGAGAGGAAGACAACTCAGTGAGCCAGTTCAGTCTTAGAGTATTTCAACATTTGATACGTGCATAGAAATGAGATGAAAATCATCCTCTCAGGTTTGTAGGGGGGACAAAGCACACACTCCCAGAACATGTTTTCCAGGAGTTTTATCTGCCATTCACTTTTCAGTATGAAAACTGCAGATGACCCTTTGCATCTTAAAACCCATTCCCCGTCATGTCTCAGCCATGGAAGCTCAGAGAAAACAGGAGAATTGATATTCCGTAAAATGCTTGTGTCTTTCTCCTGTCACTGGCATCTGTTCCATCCAAAGTAACTGATGAGAAAATGTTCCTGTCAATACTTCAGCCTCCAATCATCCCTGATCACTCAGGCATGAAGTTTTCCACGCTGTCACCTCCCCTACCACCCACACTCTTATCTATTTTATCAGCTAAATTGCAGGATTATAGATTATAGGTTGCAAGTAGTAGTATCCAATACCATGTGTCAATGATTTATGACTTGATTTATGACCCCGTCAGCGTTGATTGACAGGTCGTCATATGTCAAATGTGTCCATGGGTAGATTTATGACGTGATTTATGGCTCTGTGACCCCCCTCTGTCACCCTGACTGTCACGTCACAGGGTCCTGTCACCCCTGACTGACATGACAGTAGAGTGTGTAAATCAAAAGATCAAAACAGATGTTAGATTTGACATTTGATGGATTTATGATGTTTTTATCTCTTACCTTTGCCCTGGGGGTTTTTATGACGTCCCTTCCTGAGCTGTTTTTCACACCTAAAGACCCCCTACCTACATCCTGAAATGCTGTTTTAAATAGTGCTGGGTAGAATATAGTAATTTAAATAAAGAAGACATTCTGAACTCTCCTATTACAATGGCTGCCGCTGCCCCAAAAACTCCTAAAACCGCTAGATAATTCTGTGTGACCCCCCTCTGTCACCCTGTCTGTCATGTCACCGGGGTCCTGTCACCCCTGACTGACATGACAGTAGGGTGTGTAAATCAAAGATCAAAACAGATGTTAGATTTGACTTTTGATGGATTTATGACTGGATTTATGATGTTTTTACCTCTCACCTGTGCCATGGGGGCGTTCCTTCCTGAGCTGTAGCTAGCTTCCAGTCTGGAGGTGTTGGGTTCTTCTTGATATCTTAATCTTATCTTAATCTTAATCTTAATAATGGCTGAGCAAAGGATGCGTATTGACACCTTAACAGGATCAATGTTTGTTTGATCTATAGGCTAAATGTTAATGCCTAGTCACCATTTTGTTCCTACCGGCCCGTCTACATCCACCTCTGAATAAGGTGCTATGTCCGGGCATGTTGTTTCTTCATCATCTCTATGCGTGTATGCTAACACCTCTGTAGGATCAGAACAACCTAATCTGTAGGTTGAATAGATAAACTTATAAGGAGGAGTCTTAAGTTCAAAATTATTCAAACCACCAGTCCACCTCACCTATCCATTTACTTCTGACAGTGAAGGTGATTGTGGGGTCTAACTGACAGTGGACGACAGTATCCTCTTTGTGCTTGTGTTAATGGCTTTACAGCATCCACCTCAAATAGATGCACACAGAATCATGCTTTAGTTCAGTTCAGTTAATTTTATTTATAAAGCACAACAACAATGGTTGACCATTGTGCTAAACAATATCGTTTAAAAGAAATCAAAGTACATAACATGATATGACAAGACAAACAAATAAACATTTTAAATAAGCTCTGCTTTAGACAATGAACACACACACACATGTTGAAACATTCCATGGGCGTAATGGTTTTTATACTGTACAAACTGTATTTTCCATCACCCCACACCAACCTTACACATAAACGTACCCCTTACAGAAAACTTTGTGCATTTTAAGATTTTCAAAAAACTTCATTCTGTATGATTTATAAGCTTGTTTCCTCAGTGGGGCAAAAAAAAAAATGTCCCCACAAGGACAAGGATTTTGAACATTGCCATCTCTGTCCCCCATAACGTACGGTATACCTGAGCCACACAAACACACACACACGATCTGAGTATACTAAATTTTAAGTATGAGCAAAATCATATATGTTGTGTTTACTTTTTTGTTGTTAATTAAGAAATGTTTTCATTTTAATCTAGCCTGTAGTAGATAGTATGTGTACTGTAAAATAACAAATATACGTTTCACTTAAAACTTCTCAGTAAAATAATTACACCTACAGTTTTAAACATGTTTAAAAGTTTAAACACATTGTGTGTCACTAAAGCAAGTCATGCTGTCTATTGTCTTTAAATTAAACTTTAGTTTTATTTTTTTAATTTCTTTAAAATAGCCTGATGTGAATGCACCCAAGTGCTTTTCTCACATGAGTAGAAAACTCTTTGGAAGTGTTTGTGACAAACACATAATTTTTTACTTCAGAAAAGTTTTTAAATGTATGACTGAACTTTTCTCATTTGACAGACCAACGTTTTAAATTATTTACCCGAGGTGTTTAACAGCCAAAGGAAATACATGTTGTTTTCTAATGTTCATGACACCTTTATTGGTGTAAATTTCTCACCTAGAACACAAAACTTGTACATTTTGACTCTTTTGTAGGTATCATGTCATTTGAAATGGTTTACTAAAAGATTAAAGCACCAGCATCTGTGTTTTCAACATGAAAGAGATGTGCAAGGATGTTTAAACTATTATCGTCATTTCTTTTTGACCCTAATAAACTGGTAATGAATTTTCTATGGCAAATGATACAACGTACAGTTCTCATACTATGTGTGTAAATAGCTGTGCTAAAACATTTATGAGTGTTTTGCATGCCAACAGATTTTGTTAAGGATGTGTCGCATCTAAGAATTACAATCGTTTGTAAATGACATTTTCCTTACACCACTAGTTTTAGTCATATTATCAAGATTTTGTATCAAGATTGGACTGTGTATGTTTTTAGATGAATACACCTCTTTGTGAGCTGTCATCATAATAGGAATAAATGAAAATTAACTAACAGTCTTTTCTCTTTGAAATATTTATTTTAGTGCAACTTTGTGTCTGTCCACGATGTGCGTACACATGAAGCATCAACACGAAAATTAAGTCTTGCTGTTTTACCCTTAAAACTATTACAACTGAAACAAATCAAACTATTGCACTGAAAGCTGCACACTCATTTAAGTTTGAGCATATTAAAGTTTCTACGCTCTTGTAAAGAGTATTGATAAATTTCATCCATAACCTTTTGTACATTCAAGAGACAAAATCGCTAAGAAAGAGAGTATAGCAAGACAAGAAAATGTTTATAATACATATAGAATTCAGAAAATCTGTACATTTTTAAATGATATTTTTAATTACTCCACTAATTTAAACATCTTGTTCAGATGACACAATTCACATTTCGATTAATTGACCGTATTTGTTTTAAGACTCCTCCACAAGTTCATGCTAATCCTTGGAAGAGAGCATGACGAGCACATACTTATTAATTTAGGAAAATTATTGAACATTTGACTGAACTTTTTATTATTTTGACAAACCTCCATTTCAAATTATTTCCCTTGAGGTGTTTGTCCACAGAATCTTTTTCAACACAACGACATTAAACATTAAAGAATGTTATCAGTCACTATGGCCATCTTCTGTGACTCAAATAAAGCAACATAAGCATCTACAATGTGTGCATGTGCTAAACATCTTCGTTTCTCCACTTCTGTCATATTTATTTGATGCAATGCAAACATATTTTGAGAACTATGATGTTCCACGCTTTTGTAAAGGTAAATAAAAAATTCAAACATAATCTTTACGTATGAATTATCTTTGCGCAAACCGAATTGACTAAAAATCATTGAATTACGAAATGCAAAAGTGTATACATAATTTAAGAAAAATTGCTATAATGCATACAGAATACAGAAATCCTCCTATCTGATCTATTGTGATTGACATTTTACTAAGTCAGATGATCAGGATTATGGATGACGCGGCTCACATTTTGTTTGTTGGACTGTATATGTCATTACTAGGACTTTACTGTATGTGAGGCCTTCTCTCTGAGAGCCATCAGCATTCAGTGTTTATAGAAATAAATGGAAATTAAGAAAAATTTCTTGAGAGTGTTTGACTAAGTCGGTATGGTCTAGCGGTTAGGATTCCTGGTTTTCACCCAGGCGGCCCCGGGTTCAACTCCCGGTATGGGAAGTAATGTTTTGGGGGAGTCGGGGCCTAATGGTTAGAGAGTCGGACTCGTAATCCAAAGGTAATGTTCACGGTGTGTGTGTGTGTGTTCACTGCTGTGTGTGTGTGCACTTTGGATGGGTTAAATGCAGAGCACGAATTCCAAGTATGGGTCACCATACTTGGCCGTATGTCACATTCACTTTCATTTCTTTTTTAGGACAATTATCTATCTATTTGATGTGAGACCCCATTAAGTTTAGACACGAAAATTAAGGCGTGCTGTTTTACACTTACAACTGAAACATATCTAACCATTGTGCTCAAAGCTACACATTCAGTAAAGTTTGAGGTTGTACACAGTTTTGAAAAGGCTACAGACACAAAATATCAAGGATTTTTTTTGTGCTCCCTATGTAACTCAAGAGTCCAAGACACTAAGAAAATTATCATATGAATATAGAAAACCCACTCATGATCATCTGGGTATATTTTTGTAAATGCTGTTTTAAATTACTTTTTTCTTACGCCACTACATCTAGAGCTCTTGTTCAGATAGCTGATGACGATGTGCACATTTTATTCGTCGTACTCGTTTCTTTCAATTTCCGCTTGAGATTAAAGTGTAGGTAATGTGACCACAATTAAGAACCATAGCATTATACTACATTCCCTTTGAAAAGGTTATAGACATAGTCGTTTATACAGGAAATATTTTTGCACAACAGAAATATGTATCAGTGTAACAAAAACCTAATACTGAAATCCTCTCTTCTAAATATATTGTTAAAGTTTTAATGTTGCTTTTGATGGCCTACCCCACTAGCTGATACCACACTATACTTTTCATTGTTTTTTAGATGAAGACTATTCTCAGAATCTGGTCAATCATGCCGCGAGTGTTTGCAGGAAAACATTATAAGATAATAAAAGGATAGTCCTTCTACAAGAGATTGTTTAAACTGAGATTGTGATGTACTGTAGAGCTTTTTCTGGTCTGTCTACAAAGCGGCCACGAGACACAAGCCCCTCGATCTTACTGTTTCTCTGTTACATGTACATCTATTTCATTTAGAACACAAAGTTGCACATTACAAGTTGAAGATAGTGTGGAAACAATATTTTCTTTGCACACGTCTCTAAACATGACTTTAATAAATAAATCACAGATGTCATGTAGTTAATTCATTGAAAGGTGCATGTTTTTTTTACCGTTTTAGATGGTCTGCACCAGCACACATACACATGTTTTAAGTATTCATCTGACCAAAAGGTTTGATCCTGGGGAAACAGCAGCTGCGTGTTGTCACGATTGTCTTCAGAATTGATCCACTTTTATTTAAACAATGCAGCATGAAGTTACTGTATTCAACAGCACAGTCCCTTGAAATATTGTAGTATATCTTTTTTCCCTTCTAAATATCTAAACATGTATTTCGCTTAAATATTAGTTAAGTGTTTACAAAGTTGTCATGCCTGTTGTTGAATTTTATAACATATATTTCACCAAACCTAAAGGACTGAAAATAGGTTTAGCAAAAGTCCTCATTTCAGCTGTTAGCCTGAAAATGCAAGTCAACTGAGATTTCATTACTGAGATAATCTACAGAATGCGAAACAAGCTCACAGTTACATTAGAGTTTTGGAGTCTAGTTTATGTTGAATATTGTTTGTTACTGTTCCACAGGTTTAACACCTCGTTACTTGAAGACACGTACTGTATAAATCACAAAGTTTTCCACCGTAGTAGGCCGACTCTGAAACCAGACCAAAAAAAATTAGCTTGAGACTTAGTGGTAGCAGCATGAAAATCGTTGTGTTTTTATCTTTCCATGATTTGTTTGTGTTGTTCTGAATCACGGTTTCATTTTTAACATCACAATTCATATTGTATTGTCATGTGTGATTGTAAAAGTTGTGTGTGAGTGTCTTGTTTTTTTTTGCAAACAGTACTGCTGTAATGTTAGCGAGCTCTTTGTGTTCTTGGCTTCTCTTTGTTCATATTCGTCAATATTTATGCCTCAACCGTGGTGAAAACCCCTCTACCTCTGAGCTAGCGGTGGTTCTGTCCTTTCTGCAGGAACTGCTAGATAAAGGACGTTCTCACTCCACACTTAGGGTGTTCGTAGCAGCTATAGCGGCCTTTCATGCCCCTATAGCGGGCCAATCGGTAGGCAGAGACAACTTAGTTGTCCGTTTTCTGAAGGGAGCCAAGAGGTTGAATCCACCTCGGCCCCTACATGGGATCTGCCCACTGTACTGAGGGCCTTGAAGGGCCCTCCCTTTGAGCCGCTACAGTCTACGAACCTCCGGTCACTAGCGTCGGTTAAGCGAGTTGGAGACATGCAGGCGCTCTCTATTAGCCCTGCCTGCCTGGAATTCGGGCCCAACGACTCCAAGGTCGTCCTGAAACCAAGGCATGGTTATGTACCTAAGGTACTTTCAACCCCGTTCAGAGTTCAGGTCATCACACTCTCCACACTTCCTCCATCTGAGGAGGACCGGGAGTTATCCTTGTTATGCCCTGTCAGAGCTCTGAGAATCTACTTTGAGCGTTCCGCCCCCTTTAGGCATACGGAACAGCTCTTTGTTAGCTTCGGTAACCGCGCCACAGGGCATCCGGTCACGAAGCAGAGACTCTCTAAGTGGATAGTGGATGCTGTCATGCTGGTATACTCTTCTTTGGGCCTACAATGCCCCATTGGAGTATGAGCTCATTCGACTAGAGGCATCGCCTCATCATGGGCGTGGTCTAGCGGTGTGTCCATTACAGAGATTTGTGCGGCGGCTGGCTGGGCCACGCCGTCCACATTTGCTAGGTTTTATAACCTGGACATACCGGCCTTACAGGCCAGAGTCCTCTCTGCTTAGATGAGCTTGTATGTATACGCTGTGGGAACAATCCTGTCAGAGACTTCTTGACCGCAATGCGCTCAGGCTCTCTGATTGGCACCCTGCATACTCCGGTTTTGAACTGAGTATACAGGAGTCATATGGAATGATCACCCAGGCCGAGCATGACCTCTATGAGTTTAGCTCGTTTTAGCCTGGAGTATACTACTCACTTCCCTATGGGCATTAATGCTTATGGAGGTATATACAGTCGTTCATCTACCCTAGCACGGCATGATTGAATTGAGTTCCCATATGCGTCTTTATCAAGACGCAGTACGAGTGGAGTATCGACAGGGAACTTACTCGGTTACTGTCGTAACCTCGGTTCCCTGAGACACGGAACGAGTACTGCGTACTTTGCCATGCCAGGTATCTGCACGACTCATTCATCGCTTCAGTCGAAGTAACCTGAGGATCCTATAGCGAAACGGCCACTTATATAGCCAGATGGCCCCGCCCATTCTGGCGGGATCTGGCGGGTTTCGTCGCCATAGGCTCGTGCAGCTCCGCTGCCGACCCATTAGTTCGTTTTTTACTCACTACACGAACCAATAGTCGTGCAGTTTCACTGCGTGATTGAATAAGACTTCAGTTCAGGAGAAAAAAGGCTTTTTCCATATGCGTCTTTATCAAGACGCAGTACTCATTCCATATCTCAGGGAACCGAGGTTATGACAGTAACCGAGTACGTTATCTGCTTTTGCCAAAAAACGACTGTTGGAGTTATCTGCTTTTGCTATAAAACAAACTTTTAATATGTAAAAAAAACATACTTTCAATGAACTTTAATTTTGTAAATTGACTGTATTTGTTTAGTTATTATTAATTAATCAAAACAACCCAACTGCAGTTTGATTGATATTACATGGAATGCGCAATAAAAAAAACTTGATTTCTGGAGAGAAAAAAAATTATCGTTTTTTGCAAATGAACTCTTCATATATATATATATATATATATATATATATATATATATATAATTATTATTTTGAAAATGTTGAGGCAAGTAAAAATCTGGTATGAAATCCTTATAGTTGAGACTTGCTAAGTTATATTCATCTAATTAATATTCTGTAATGAAAAATTCGGAAAAAGGCTCAACCCACAGGTGTTTATGCATTATGCATATATTTTATGCACCAATTTTAAGGGATAGTTAATCCAAACATGAAAATGTAGTCATCCTCATGTTGTTCCAAATTAGCATGACATTCTACGAAAAATCGGAATGTGCGGTTTAAAAAAAAATCTGAAAAAGTTATGAGTTTAGAACAATATTAGAGTATTTCATTTTTTAGTGAACTATCCCTTTAATGCCATCTTCACCTCCATGTGATCATTATATATTGAGCCCATCGGGTCTCAACGCAAAAGTTTCAAAAAGACCAAAAAGTTAATGAAACTATGGTGAATAAACACACATTGACAACAGGCCTACAATTTGGGGCACTGGCAAGTGATTATGGTTTTCATTAACATATGTGATCACATTTAACCAACGTCTGTCCTCGGTAATGTAAGAAAAGGAGGTCTCATTATTACAGTGTTTGGAGCCCCGAAGCATATCTTTTCCTCATGGTACGTGACCCCAATCAGCTTAGAATTGATGAAATACTGTAGACGCAGGCCTGCAGCTGGCTAACCAGCACACGGTGTATGGAAAGTTCCAGACAATCCATGACGACTTTCTTTGAACTCCTGTAATGAGGTTATTTATCAGACTTCCATCTTCTACAATGTAACAGACTGTGAAAGGGTTTACGTGAAGCGCTGGAGACAGAATATTTCCACCGAACCACTGATGAAAGAGGCACTGTGTGGCATCTTTAAAGTGACTGTGTAAGTTGCTAACCACCAAAGCCCTGCATTTTAATAAGATCAGGCTACAAACACAGGGCTTCAAACAACCAAAAAGTCTAGAAAATAAAATAAAAATAAAGTAAAATATTATGTTGATTATGGTTCAAACATGACACTCAAGAACAAGGCCGGTTCTGTGAATCTTTTTGACTGACTCATCAAAAAGAACCAGTTCATAAGAGTCATTTTCTTGCACTGCTGTTTGAAGGAAACCCTAGAGCGCTGACAAAATCACAAATGGATGCACAAAAAGCTTTGTCAACTAGATTTTAAATTATTGTTGCACATTTTAAATTTTTCTTACATTCTGGATTCCTGAAATAGGGAGCACTATATATTCAAGCACATGAATCTCCTGAACTGATTATTGATTTGTGATCAATCTTAAAGGCACGACATTATGCCTTCCTCAAATACTGCAAGATTTCACTCTACATCCTCTCCTCCACAGGCTTGAGAGGGCAATATTTTTAAATCAGTCTGTATAAAGCCTTATTCTGTTTTTCATGACCAAGACTTGATTTGTAAGTTAAAAGGCTGTTTTGCGGGTTAATAATTCAGAGTGTCCTGGCTGTGAGAGGAGTTACTCTGGCGGTCTGAGGGGGGAGTAGAAGCACTGAGAAGTGGATCGATTAATCATACTGAAGGATACACGTCTTCTTTATCAAACCATGCTTGCTTTTGTGGTGAAAGACTAGGTGCAGAAATCTGTAATCAGTGGCAGCTTATAAAGAAGGCTTAGGCTGCTCTTCTGTATTTAATGTCATACATTTTTGCAAAGCACAGCAGTGTGTAGATTTGAAAAAATCACATAATTATCTAATCTTTGGACTTTATAATTTGGCGAACTTGCAAAAATGTCGCATTTTGCCAAGCCCACATTCAAATCTGTCTTGCATCTGTCTGAGCATTGAAACATAAGAGACTAAGAAGCATATTTACATGCAAATCCTGGCTAACAGTGAATATATACATATACATATACACATGTACATATATATATATATATATATATATATATATATGTGTGTGTGTATATATATATACGTATTTAGTACACACACACACACATATATTTACATAACAAACATGGATATATATACGTTTATATTGCTGATTTGTTATGTTTATGTAAATGTATATTTTGTGTGTACATACTTAAAAATGATCGTGATACATGTATGTGTGTGTGTGTGTACTAAATACGTATATATATATATATACACATGTATCATGATAATTTTTTACATATGTACACACATATTATATATATTTACATAACAAACATAATAAATTAGCAATATAAACACGTGTTGTGTATAAATGTGTGTGTGTGTTTATATTGCTAATATATAAATATATACATAATATTATTATACACTTCATTTCATATATGTCAGTTACGTTTCATTTTATGACATCTTTTTGCAATACAAAAGACAACAAAATGCAAATGCTTTTCATCCATTCTTGTGCTTTCTTTGCATGAAAATGTAAATATGCTGATAATATCAAGTTGATTTGCGATATTTGCAGAAGCTTAAACTATAAACAAAGTTGAATCTTTACGTGAGTTGCATCAACAACGTCTATGGAGGTCCTTCATAAAGGGATGTCATGTTTTTGTAGTCTAGTTTTGATTAAGAAAACCTCAATCAATTTGTGTTTATACCGGTTTATATGTGTGCTAATTGGTGCCAAAACAGTTCAGATATGTTTGTTGTCACGATGACTTGGAGAGGCCATGAGGACGACAGAAGTTAAACATCACTGAACAGTGCACAGCAGGCCAATGTTAATAAAAGTGTTCTGGCTCACTGTACCTCAGTTTGCTTGCTTAACTAAGAACTAAGTCTAAAAAGAGAATGAAGAAACAGACACAACAAAGAGAATCCAATTCTCTCAGAACACGCCCTTCTCCAGTGAGACTATGAAGGTCATGAATGCTTGGAGGATATAATCCTCTGCAGAAGAGACAGTCTTGCCCTCACTGCAGTCTGTAGGATAGAGAGAGAGAGAAAACATGTTTTAGATGTTCTTTGAGGTTTCTGGGAAACGCGATAGGGCTGGCAAACATGCTCCCCAGAAGCAACCCCCCTCAAACTGGGCCGAACAAAGCGGAGGAGTCTCACAGTGGAGCAGTGGCAGATGGAGAACGTCTACTGCATTCAGATTTCCTTCTTCGTTCTACCTCCATTTTACTGCAATTCTATTGGAAAACACAACTTCTAAAGTTGTCGTATGGCCCATAGAAAAACATATTACTGCTGTCACTTTTCATTTGTTGAAACTTGTTACTGCGCTGATATTCCTCAAACATTCTGATTAAGGTTTCGTTCCCTAACACTAACCATTCAACTTCTGCTATCAGTTAAGCTTGAACTGCTTCACATACACAACCCACTCAAAGTTTTGTGGATGTTTGCAGTCTTATGGTCCTTTCACACTAAACCTGAATATGCAGCACATTTTTTTTCATCCATGAAAACACCAACCAAAAAGATTCGAGCTTTAGGTCATATGTCCAAAGCTGCTGCCGCTACAAATTTTGTTAAAAATATTATTTCTATTAATGTACATAGCACATACACTACTGTATGGGGTCAGTAAGACTTTATTTGAAAATAAATTAACACTTTTATTTAGGAAGGACTTTTAAATTGTTGCAAATAATTTCTATTTCAAATAAATGATGTTCGTTTAAAATTTCTATTCATCAAACAAACCTAAAAAATGTAAATGTATCAACTGATTTTAACATTAATGATAACAATAAATGTTTCTTGAGCACCAAATCAGCATATTAGAATGATTTCTGAAGGATCATGTCACACTGAAGACTGGAGTAATGATGCTGAAAATTCAGCTTAGCTATCACAAGAATAAATTTGACTTTAAATATATTAAAGCAGTTATTTTGAATTATAATAATATTTCAGAATATTACTGTTCTTACTGTATTTTTGATTAAATAAATGCAACCAGTTGTCAGTATAATACACTTTCAAAAACATAAAAAAAAAAAAAAAACTTACCAACCTTATGCTTTTGAACAGTAGTGTATGCAAAAAATTATTATATCAATACGTCACATAAGTATTGTCACGGTGCACACACGAGGGAGGAACAAGGACACGCAGATGAGGACGTAAACTCAAATAATAGTATTTAATGAACATCAAGGCAGGACAAGACAAGGCTGAGAGACAGGATACACCGAGAAGTCACAAGTAGACCAGACGAAATCAAACTCAAAAGACAGGACTAATATACAAGGGAAGGGATAATCATAGACAATTAGACAAACACGGCTGGACAAGAATAAACCCATAATGACACTTAACGAGGACAGGAAACAAACCAAATATGGACACATGAGGTGGGAACACATGACGCACACAACAGAACCCTGACAAGTATAGCCTAATTATATACAGTAATTGCACTCATGAGCTAAAACAGTGGCACTAGCAAAGCCAAGGTCATAAGTTTGATGAATGCATGAACTGTTAAAATTATATAATCATTTATGCAATCTGAGACTCTGGATCTGTCAAATGCATAAATATAGAAATAAAATTATTGTCCTTTAAATGATTGCGGAGAATTACATGATTTCCAAAATAATGAAGAAATGCTTAATTATTTGCTTGTTTAAGTCATTGCTTCATAGATCAAAACAGTATCTGAATTTCTAACCATAAATTCTAACCATGGTTCAACAGTTCAGGCAAATCCCACAGTGCCCACTGGGAGACAGTTGACAATGTAACATGGAACCTCAGAATTTTTTTTTTTAAATGTAAAAAACGTTATTAAAATAGAAAGACATAAATAGTTGTAGAATGCTGGGTATTTTCTATTTAAATGACAATAGTGTGGTAAAGCCGAGTGCACAAGCTGAACTGAAACTCTACTGAATATACCTGCAGAACTTCCAGACAGCTCAGGAGAAGGAAGAGACCTTCCAAGGTAACACTATTGTGTATTTTGGGACATTATTAGCATTCACACACATTAGCTGTTTGATTTCTACTAATACAGCCTTACTGGGCAAGAATCCTCATCTTTATTTATAGCCATTCTTGTTCCTCCTGTCACATTGAGAAACATCATTTCAGCCAATTCTTTTGATAAAGAAAAACCTGCTATATCACTTCTGTCATACCATTGTGTCTCTATTAAACACATTTTTTTCTTCTCTCATATTCTCCAGTGTTACAGAAAGCTGATGCAAAACATCTTAATCTCAAGCTTTCCAGCTCAACAGATCTCACATCTCAAAAGATACAGCTCTCTCAGCAAAGCCTTTAATTACTTTCCAGCAATGCTCACAGAGCTAAATGACTTTGCAGGTTCTTTTTTTGCCTTTGTTATTGGACTGGCTGCAGTAATTAGACAAAGATTTTATCTTTTGGTTATGGATAGACAGAATGGACCAATTCCAAATGGCACTTTTGTGCCCCAGAAAGGGCAATGCAGAACTCATATAGTTGTTCCAAATGAATATAAGCAACTGGCTCCCTTACCGTAGAGCCTATAAGGAGGTAAGTGAAGTAGTTACTCATGCGTATGCGAAAATTACTGCAGATTACTGCACATTTTAAATAGCAAAACTACTTGAAATATTAATGCATATGTACTTTTTATTTGTTAAAATAATTTTCCTTAATATTTATTTTATTTATATTTATTTTAATTTAAGTGCATTTTAATAAATTTTTTAATTTAAATGTACTTAATTTTCATTGCAATCATATTAAATGTAAAACCATTATAGGACCAAAGCTTTTAACAGCATTTATTAAACATGGTGACTCAACGGTTCAAATGAAGCATTTGTGTGAAAATGCAAAAATTACTGTAAACATTCCTGCACATTTCTGTATGACTTGTGACACAAACTGCACAAATATTAATGCACATGTACTTTTTTATTTTTGAAAAGCATATTTTCCTTATTATTTATTCCTGTAAACTTTTTGTATGACTTGTAACATGTTGCACTGCAAACAATAAGAAAACTACTTGAAATCGAGATATGATTGTTCAGACTGAATCACGTTCCAAAATTATATTTTAAAGGGGACCTATTATGCAAAAATCTCTTTTATAAGGTGTTTGAACACAGTTGTGTGGCTGCAGTGTGAGAAAACAACCAGCCTATAATGTTAAAAATCCACCAACTAATTTTTTTATAAAACCAAGAAATCATGAACAGTCTCTCCAAAAGAGCTGTTTCAGATTCTCCCTCTGTTCACGTCACCGAGGGGAAAACGTCCCGCCCATTTGTGACGCTCTCTGCCCTATTAGCATAAAAACAGCCCTGAGTGAGAAGCTGCAGTCCGCCATTACTGGAGACATATACAATGTCAATGCCAAAGAGGTTTTTCAAGTGTTGTGTTTTGGTATGCACTAATGAACATCACCATAATCTCCCCCCATCTGAGCCGAGGACACTGTGGTTAAATTTCATTTTTGAAGGAAATATCCCGGAAAAAAACGGTAACGTCCCCGAAATGTTTGGGAATCAATACCAATTCTTCGTGTGTGAACGTCAGCTCCAGACAAAGTAAGTATCATGCGTTTGTTTTCCAAATTGCCTTTCTGAAAGAGCTTCTTGGCACTCTGTAAGGCTAATTGCTAAAGCCACCATTGTCTCTGCCTGTTTTCACTGATGCTGCCTTCAAGTGCTACCAGAATGATCATAAATAGGAATGTGGTAGTTAAAATTTGCATATGAAAGCAATGTGAGTAGATCACTAGAAGTTGTCGAGCTCATAATCAGAAGTTGGACTTCTAAAGTTTGTGATAGCATGAGACCAGCTATGTTGTTATTTTTATCCCACAGTGCTCCCCATCTGTGTAATTCATAAACGCGAATTTATTATGCACAGTATAATCAGATGACAGACTTTGAAACAGAGAATGTTTTCTGTAAAGATAACAGGCTTGTACTAATAGTAGAATGTTTATTTGCAAAGGCTAGCACTGCTAATGTCGGAGCTTGAGCTCTTGAAGCTCCGCCCTCTTCACCGGGAGCAACAGCTCATTTGCATTTAAAGCAACATATTCAAAATCAGCACGTTTTGGCTCACACCCTAAAAGTGGCAATTTTAACAAGCTATAAAAAATTATCTGTGGGGTATTCTGAGCTAAAACTTCACATATACACTCTGGGGACATCAGAGACTTATTTTACATCTTGTAAAAAGGGGCATAATAAAACCACAGAAACCCCTTTAAACCACAGAAAAAAAATGGATTTCATGTGGAATTTTTTGCTGTTCAGACTATAAACAACTAAACAGATTTGAGTCAGATAGTCTAAAAAAATCTGCCGTCTGTCTGAACAAATCTTTTTTTGGGGGGGGGGGGGGCAATTTAAAGCTTTATAAGTGCTAAAGTGAAATGTTGAAGGGTGGCCAAAAAACCCATCCAAATTTATAATATTCCTTGACATTAAAAACAGACATCAATAAACACTGGCCCGCATACAGTTAAGTCAATGATCCTTTCACTGAGCATTGCATAAGCCAGTGACCCCTCCTTGGCAATGTCCATTATCAGCTGAAAGAGTCAATGAAGAGATTTCCGGCTCCACGTGGCCTATGAACAAGCAAACAAATAATCTCAGACCCGCAGGTTGCCCTTTTCACCAACACTTCCTAGATACTGGTCATATCGATTACCTCTGAATGCTGACAGACACGGCACAGATCCGCTTCCGCTGAATATTCACGATCGTATTCAGCAGCCTGCAGGAATATCCTCATTGTTTTCAGACAGTAACTGCTTATGAAAGATAAGGAATTATTTCAAAAGCACATCATTACAGCATTTGGGTTCAATTTGCTGATCTGCACATGAAAGTAAGAGCTGCACACTGATAGTCCGTCCTAAAACCTAGAGCCAGAGTGTGTGATGTACCTCCCCGGTATTAATCACACTATTACAAGCACAAATACAGATGGTATGACACACATGCTTGCTGATGCTCACTGAAATCTCTCGGTAGAGGCCCCACGATGGCCCACATTTGCGTGTAAAGACATAAAAGTGTTTCATTTCTGGAATAAATTGAGTGGGACTGAATGAAGACAGATTTCTGTGTTTTTTTTTTTCATCCTCAAATCTTGCAAAAAGCAAAGTATTTTTAGAGGGAGACTCCGTGTGAGCTCAACAGTTCTAAATTAGTGTAATTTGTGAGAGGATTTCTGGTTTTAGACCACGTCTAAAAGTTGACCTAAATTTAGATACAGTTTCACTGGATTTATTGAGTGTCAAAAATATTTTAAAGAGTTATACAGTATCATACAACAGACAAGCAGAATAAACTAATGAGGAAAATGGAAAGACTAGTTACCAGATGATGGGGGGGGGGGGTATGTTTTAGTTTCCATCCATATTGCTTTTGTTTCCAAGACTGTCATGTCCATCATTTTGAAGTAATATTCGTCCTGTAAACAAAATATAACAATAAAAGAAACTGTGGCATCTGTTTATGATAAACAAAGAATTGATTTAGAACATTCCGGAACGCAATAAAATAAATAAATTGGAATAAGCGAACATTTGAAATTAATAAAATGTACATTAACACAAAAAAAAGATTACTTTAAAATTCAGGATTAACAGAATTAAAGATGTAACATGCATGCAATTTGGTAAACATTGCATGATACAGAATACAAAATGTTCAGCACATGCACTTTTTTATTTTTTGAAAAACATTTTTCCCTAAAATAAATATTCATCTTTTATTTTAATTAAGTTACATTATTTTAATATATTTTTTTATTAATATTTGTATTTATTTAAACTAAAATAATCATGTTAAATGTAAAACCATCAGGTCATAGCATTTATTAATCCCAGCTCTTAACTCTCTTCACCTGGAATACAAGAACAGGTAGAATTAAAGAATTGAGACATCACTGTTTTTATTCATAAATACATCGAAACAGATGGTAGCTTATCAAAGTGTTTTCTGATATTTTAAGAAGTTTGTGTGGGACTGATTATTCTTTTTCTAGTGCAATAGACTGACACTTTTACGGTTAAGTCACATGGTTCTTGCTGTCTCTGTTACTTTCTGCTTTTACAAGCTCATCAAACACAAAGGCGTTACAGAACACTAGACGTGACCTGCTGACCTGCTGCTGCATGCGCACAGACAAAATGTATATCCCCGTATGAGATGTCTGTATGTATATGTCGGCTTCAGGTGTTCAGACCCATTTACACATATGCACTTACACTAAACAACCCATCTATAAAGGGAGCTGTGTTCTATGACTGTCATGCTGGGGAGGGGTGTGATGTAATATTATGATTTTTCCCTTCCTCTCCACTAAATGGCACAAACTCAGGCTAAAAATGTATGCTCATGCGTGAAATCTCCCACAGACTGTTACGCTTAGATGGACATAAATTATTCACAGTTGCCCCCTGCCCCTGTTCAACAAGTTTGGGGAATATTACTGACAATAACCTTAATACTAGATTTACATATGCATTAAAACCTGATGTCTCGATTATGTCAATTGAAAACAATATAGGAACATAAACCCCCACTTTTACAAGAACTAAAGTCATTCTACATTCTTAGAAGTAATGGCACAGGAATTATCACATAGAGTTAACAATTTCAAACCCGATTTATTTATTTCAAAGCCCTGCCTCCAATGCATTTCAGGCTGGGTTTAGTACAGAGGATCAATCTGTCGCAGGCCTTTGAAGCAGACACTGCTCTTAATGAGTTGCAGCACAGCATATGTGTAATGCATTTCAGTTTCCAAAGAGCGTCAGACAATATGCCACATGAAAGCACTGTGTCCAAACTAAAAGCAGAGGGAAGCAGAGCTGAGCAGGCACGTAGATTAAGACTGGGCACAATTACTAAACAGAGAGAGGCAGATTAGAAGTGATTTTCTGTGAGGCAGTGTTTACATTACGAGTATAGGGATTCAGATTTAGAATTGTTTGCATGGCTGCAGTATGACAAAGCCAGAGAAACATGTGGAACTTGCCACAGAAAACATGTTACTGCACTCGTATAACACCTATTATGGAATGATGGTCAGATTTACAGCCTCACACAAGATCCTCTGGGGTGTAAAACTTTCATGAGGTTTTGTACTGTCTACGCAATTGTACTGTACCTTTAAACTGTGCCTCCAGGACGGATCAGGGGACTCCGGAGCCATGGCGGGCGGTCTTCGTGGCCTTGCCCTCGCCACTCGGCCCGGCCACTACAGCCGGAGCCCTACTACATCTGAACGGCCGGCAGGCTTGAGGGAGCGGCCAGTGAACTTGATTGATGAGCGGCCGGCGTGCTTGCGCTAGCCGCAGCTGGCGGGCTTGACAGACGAACGGCTGGCAGACTTGACAGATGAACGGCCGGCGAACTTGATTGACGAGCAGCCAGCAGACCCGCAGTGCTCGCGGTGATCCCGCCACACTCCCACGCCTAATTACAGCAGGCTAGGGTGGGATGACGAGCGGTGACTTCCATGCCGCGGGAAAAACAAACAGGAACCAACAAAAAACTTTCAAAAAACGGAAAATAAAACAGTGAAAAAAGGCGCCGCTCACTCTCTGTTTATGTCTGGTCTTCTGTCACGGTGCACACACAGCGGAGAGGAACGAGGACCACGGAGACGTGGATAAACTCAAATATACAGTCTTTAATAAAATCCAACAGGGCAAGACAAGGCAGGGCTGAGACACACAGCAACACAAGGAACGTAACAAGTAGACCAGACAAAAACTAACTGAACAGACAGGAACTTAAATACACAGGATGAAACGAGAAACTTAATCAAACACAGCTAAACTAAACAAGGACAGGAAGAGGAAAATCCATATAAGGGCACATGAGGGAGGGAAACACACAAGACACAGGAGCACAGGACTGACAGAAACACCATGCATTATGCAGAAAATAATAAATAAAAAAAAAACATTTTAAAAACAAACAAAAAAGTACTATTATACAACAGGTGTTTTATTAATATGTATATATTTTTTTCCAGAGAAATAACAGTGTAAATGTTTAGTTGATTTTTTTGTTTTTTATTTGTTTTGTTTTTGTTTTTGTTTTTGTTTTTGTTTTTGTGTTTGTTTTGTTTGTTGTTTCATTTCATTTTGTTTCATACAAAACTTCAAAGTAAGTAGTCTGCACAGAATCTTTAAAAAAACAAACATGGAAAACAAACAAAAAAAGTATTATTATACAAAAGGTGTTTTATAAATATGTATTTTTTTCCCCAGAGAAATAACAGTGTAAATGTTTAGTTGATTTGTTTTGTTTTTGTTTGTTTTGTTTTTTGTTTGTTGTGTTTCATTTCATTTAGTTTCACACAAAACTTCAAAGTATGTAGTCTGCACAGAATCTTTAAAAAACAAACATGAAAAAAAAAGGTGTCACCTAGCCACAGTCTCCCAACCTGATACCCAAATCACAACCCAAAACAAGCATCAGTTACTATCATGACTAAATTTCAAGTTAATTTTCCTATTTTACAGTCCTGCAATATGTTTGAAAAATAATTGTTTTTTATGCTTTTTAGGTGCTCCTGGAAAATATGTATAAAGCAAAATGAAATAATACACATGCGCTAAATCGCATGCATCTATCCATCCTCTAAAAACAAAAGTTTTGCCAATGTTACACTAACCTCACATCAAGATGATACTTTTCCTATGTGCTGTGAGGCATAAAAAAAATAAACGTAATGTGTTAAGCTGTCTTGCTGTAAAAACAGCTTTATTTTATAATTAGCCTAGCTTATGCACAGTATATCAATTTAATGTCTTTGCTGGTTGATATCAATAATGGTACAGTAACTATAGCTTTATGAGATTTCTAAATTTGTAATAGCTGCTTAAGGGACACATCTTCTAATGAGTTGTGAATTCTGGGAAACTGCAGTCACCCAGGTAATAAGTTTCTATATCATAATGTGGCAGAGCTGCTGCAAATGCCTCCTGCAAGAGATGAGCACACAAACACACACAAAATAAACTTTGCCGTTTAACAAACTGCATGAGTGAAAAGAAAATTTTAGTGAAATTTTAGTGGATTTCTAAAAGGAGTTCTCGTTGCCATGTTTATTGTGGGATATGTTTGTTTTTCATTCCAGTAGATTATCTTAAATTATTTTACACATGTAAGAAATTTAGGGGAAAATAGTGCAGTTTTGAGCCAGATTCAAACCTCAGATATTTTCTGAGAATAGACTCGCACTGGTGATTTGCCTTCGATTCATTTTATCTCCAGACCCCTTACGGCTGAATATTTGTCACGGTAGATTTCTGTAAAAAGCCCACGGTGGACTTAAAACGCTACTGCTGCTCCGCCGAGTCTCCCCGGCCCTGTTTATTGGGCATTCGCCCGTTCCTTTATGAAACAGTAGTGCCCTTTGTGGTACAGAAACTCATACTGGATTTGTCTGGCAAGACATGTCCAGCACACGCCCCATCAAGGGGAGCGCTGTGGAAAATCCATCTGGCATTTTCTGTGCTCATAACAACATTGAGCCAAGTGCAAATTATCTAAAAAAGGGGGGGGGGGCTCAGTGCAAACTGTTTGACTTAGGTTGCATGTGCACGCCGAGGGCCCTTTCCCGCTCTCCTTATTACGTGGAATGAGACGTATGAAGGGAAAAACGCTAATCAGTGAACCCAAATCTTGCGAATTTTGCAACGTCTGGAAAAAGCCCCGTGAATAGCCATCTTGAAAGTCTAACTTCACACATTGGCCAGATTGTAAAATGGATAAATTGGCTGCCAACCCAACAGACCCTCCTCCTTTTCCCTCCCCCTCAATATCGCTCAGACCGGCTGAAATAGGTTAGGCATGGAAGTCATTTCCCCTCTAGGTGCTCCTGCCCTGCTGTCCAGACTCAACAAGGTCCTGAAATATCATTAACATCTGATTTTCGCCAGCGCCTTACAAGCGGCTCTTTGTTCCCCTCGCACCAGACGGGGGGAGCGCCTCTACATTACCATATCACCAATGTAATTACACCTATTAGAGTGGAGGAATATAGAATTTATTCCTTCTTTCCCTCCATCTCCACACTTGTGCAGAAAAACGGCGTGTGAATATACCTTTTGTGCACATTTCAATTTCAGAAAGTGGTGCAGTATAATGCTATATAAACATTACCTCACCTTAACTTATAGCAGAGACCATTTGAGGCAAAATAGACTAGTTAACTTAATGACCCGCACAATCAAGCCTTTGTGCCTCTGCCATCACGGGTCGAAAAATGTTCCCATCTTTCTGTGGTCAGAAGTCGCCGTGAAGAAACAGGAGGCGTTGGCGAGCGAGGCAGGCATGACTGGTGAATAGTCGCAGCTCGTGCCAACAGTCCAGTTAAGTGTCACTCGCGATTATTTTCACTTATTGCCGCTGTCACTTTGTGCCCCTTGTGCCATTATGCTCCAGGGTACACGCAAACAGCAGCCGCATTTATGTTTCCTTTGACTTAATGCGTCACAAAACTAATAAACCTGATGTGTTTTTCGCCGCTGTCACTGCGTGTGCGCTTTGGGAATGATTCCCGGCAGACGAGTGCTGATGCCAGCCTTATAAAAACCTATATCCTGTTTAAACATTCCTTCATAATGTTGAGCAACAATACATCTTTCTTTTCCCCCGTAAACAAGAAGCATTTCTCTAAATGAGTTAAAGAGAAAAGTAGTGTGTACCGACACCGGATTTGACATTACATAATTAAAATGACATTTGCAGAAAGGCGGTTTAGAAACATCACAGCAAATTCCTGTGGTCGCCTTATTTTAGTTCAACATACCCGAGCCTTGGAAAAAGAAATGAGCTGGTACCGACAGACCCTGTTATACTGACATGGATTTCATATATATGTTTATATGCAATTTAATGTCCAAATTTGTTCAGTGTTTATCATCAACCTGCTTCACTTGTTATTTGGCAAAGAGAAAGTGTGTGATCAATATTTAATTGTAATTGGTGCAACCAAAAGGTGTCTGTTTTAATTCCAACTAAAATTTCACAGGAATTTCCTGGTCAGCTTCAGAAATATCTGCATGCCGTAATGCAGGCCAGGCAGAGCTGCTGCTGTAGTTTGCTAGCAGCATGCAGATGAGACACACCCGACATCTTTAAACATAGCAATGATCTCAGCCGTAAAAGTGATTGTCAGTCGTAAATTACTTTTATATATGCCCTGTAGGGGGAGCAATTCAAGCCATGATCAAACTAGGGGGGAGTTTGTACCTCTTGACCTCAACCTGTGTTCAGTAGATACAACAGCTGTGGACGGGAATGCTACTGCGACCCGAAGTACACTGATAAAGTGCTGCAGACAAGAAATGCAAAAATCTGTAACAACATAGAGAATGCCATAGAGGATATATATATATATATATATACATACATACACACACATACACAGTCATGGCCAAAAATATCGGCACCCTTGGTAAATATGATCAAAGGCGGCTATGAAAATTAATCTGCATTGTTAATCCTTTTGATGTTTTATTTAAAAAAATCACAAAAATCGAACCTTTCATTGGATAATAAGAATTTAAAATGGGGGGAAATATCATTATGAAATAAATGTTTTTCTCAAATACACGTTGGACACAATTATTGGCACCCCTAGAAATTCTTATGAGTAAAATATCTCTGAATAAATGAGCTTTATTGGCCAGATATGTTTACACATATGAGGAATTTGTTATAGTGACAAAGCTCCACAGTGCAACAGAATGACAGCAACAGGACAGGACACAGACAACAAAAGAACAATATACAAATATACAAATAGGCAATGTACAAAAAAGCAAAAACACTATGCAATAGAGACAATCATGTGTGTACAGGTCTGACGTGCAAATTTGAAATTAAAAAAATAATAATATTAATAATAAAAAAAAAATATTATATATGTATGTGTGGTGAATAAATAATTGTATAATAGTGTTGTGTGTTCCACGTTTAATGTCAAGTGTTCATGAGATGGATTGCTTGGGGAAATAAACTGTTCCTGTGTCTGGTCGTTCTGGTGCTCTGTAGCGTCAACCAGACGGCAGCAGTTCAAAAAGGGAGTGTGCTGGATGTGAGGGGTCCAGAGTGATTTTGCCAACCCTTTTGCTCACTCTGGATAAGTACAGTTCTTGGAGAGTAGGGAGGGTTGTAACAATGATTCACTCAGCAGTCCGGACTACCCTCCGTAGTCTTCTGAGGTCAGATTTGGTAGCTGAGCTGAACCAGACAGTTATTGATGTGCAGAGGACGGATTCAATGATGGCAGAGTAGAACTGTTTCAGGAGCTCCTGTGGCAGGTTAAACTTCCTCAGCTGGTGAAGGAAGTACAACCTCTGCTGGGCCTTTCTCACAATGGAGTCTATGTGATTGTCCCACTTCAGGTCCTGGGAGATGGTGGTGCCCAGGAATCTGAATGACTCCACTGCAGTCACAGTGCTGTTCATGATGGTGAGTGGGGGGAGAGCAGGGGGGTTTCTCCTGAAGTCCACAATCATCTCCATTGTTTTGAGCGTGTTAAGCTCCAGGTTGTTAAGACTGCACCAGACAGCCAGCTCCTTAACCTCCTGTCTGTAGGCAGACTCGTCACCGTCCTGAATGAGGCCGATAAGTGTGGTGTCGTCTGCAAACATCAGGAGCTTGACAGAGGGGGCTTTAGATGTGCAGTCATTCGTGTAGAGGGAGAAAAGCAGTGGGGAGAGAACGCAGCCCTGAGGGGCTCCAGTGCTGGTGGTGCGGGTGCTGGATGAGAATTTTCCCAGCCTCACTAGCTGCTGCCTGTCTGTCAGGAAGCTGGTGATCCACTGACAGACGGAGGTGGGAATGGAGAGCTGTGTCAGTTTATTCTGAAGGGTGTCTGGGATGATGGTGTTAAAAGCGGAGCTGAAGTCTACAAACAGGATCCTCACATAAGTCCTTGGTCTGTCCAGATGCTGCAGGATGAAGTGCAGTCCCATGTTGACTGCATCATCCACAGACCTGTTTGCTCTGTAGGCAAACTGCAGGGGGTCCAGTAAGGGTCCAGTGGAGGCATTCAGATAAGCCAAAACCAGTCTTTCAAATGATTTCATGACCACAGCCGTTAGAGCCACAGGTCTGTAGTCATTAAGTCCAGTAATTTTTGGTTTCTTTGGGACAGGGATGATGGTGGAGCGGTTGAAGCATGAGGGGACTTCGCACAGCTCCAGTGATCTGTTGAAGATCTGTGTGAAGATGGGGGCCAGCTGATCAGCACAGGATTTAAGGCAGGCTGGTGACACACCGTCTGGGCCTGGTGCATTCCTTCTTTTGTTCTTTATGACCTTTAAGACCTGCCGCATGTCATCTTCACTTATTTTCAGTGCAGGTGTGGGGGAGAGGGGGGTTGCTGGAGGTGTTAATGGTTGTGTGGAGAGGTGTTCAGGGCAGGTGTGGGGTGTTTTTTCAAACCTACAGCAAAAGTCATTCAAATCGTCTGCTAGTTGTTGAGTCTCCACAGTGCTGGGGGATGGTGTCTTGTAATTTGTAAAGTCTTTCATACCTTTCCACACTGAAGCAGAATCACTGTATTCTGCCCTCATAAAAGAGTTCCCCTTCTTTCACTAGGCAGATAGGTAACTCCTTCCACAGAGGCGTTGAATTGTAGCATGGATTTATTTCCGACCACCAATTCCTTTTCTTTTTTTTTTTTTTTTCTGGCCTGTCAGTAACACAGATAACACATGACAGTACGTATGTGTGGCTATGCTATCATCATTCACAGCCTTTTTTTTAATTTTTTTTTTAAATTTATTTATTTTATTTATTTATTTATTTTATTTTTAATTAATTGATTTAATTTTATATACCCTTTTATTTAACCAAACTATGACAGACAAGACCAGGGGACAGAGCAAACAAGAGAGAGAAGAAATAAATAAAAAAAAAATAAAAAAATAAAAAACAAACAAAAAAAACAAAACCAGACAATTTGCTTCGAAACCTGCTGACAAAAAGAGAAAACAACAGAAGAAAACAACAGAAGACACAACATCCGAGAGACTGCAGCAACAACCAACATCTGTATGAATCACAATAAATTCTAAATGTTAAATGTTATTGCGCAGCACACATAACTAATATTACAAAATAAGTTTTGAAGCAACAGCAGATCAAGACAATGTGTGTCTGTGAGCACCTGTTTTTACACCAATGTGAATGCTTGAGTGTACACCTGTGTGTGTGAGCGCGCTTGTGTTCATAAGGTTCCTCCATGTAAATGTTTAATAGTGTGTGTGGGGAACAACAGTGCCATCCCACAAGGCATGAAGCAGGCATGGAAAAGACCCGGGCCCCAAACATCCGGGGGCCCCCCAGGGCACGGGACCCCCAGAAGAACCACCGCAGGGACAACCGCGGCCTCCACCCAGAAAAGGGCAGAGGAGAGCCCGAAGGTGGGACCTCCGACAGCCACAGTGTAGACGCCCCAGGGTGCCGTGGCGGCAAGCCCGCAGGCTCCACCGGCAGCTGACCACACCAGGGCAGACCGGGCCCTGGGCCCGGAGACCCAAAGGCCCCCCACCCCCCAATCGGGGCCCAGCAAGGCCAGTAGGGCCAGGCCCTGCCAAGCGACCGCAGAGTGGGCCGGCGCTCACCCGAGCATCCTGCCCCGGCGCGAGAAACCACCAATGCACCGGCGGCATCCTCCACCGGCAGGGCATGGTGGTGGGGTGGGGGTCGACTAAGATGATGAGTGAGGTGGAGTCTAAGGCCCGACCTGACACATAGACGTAGACGAACAAGCACACATATACACAAGCATACGTTCCCACCCTCATGCACGCAAACGAATATTCACACCCTCGCCCCACATGTAGACACACAAAAATGGACACGGTACCCACACTCACACTCCCCATATGCACTCTATACTCCTAGATCCAGGCACCACCACCCCCAGAGGGGTAGTCAGCGCCCGATCCCGGAGCAGAACCCCCTTCGCTCCGGCGTGGGGACAGGAAGACCACCAATTCCAATTCAAGTGGAACAGAGTAAAACTGAAATACAGAGGAAAAGAAAACTTAAAGAAAATGTGCAATAAAGAAATTCAACTGTTCGATTAAAGGATAACCGCACATGCTCTTCACAATAAAAATGAGGATGTATGAAACACTACTGAAAATAACCTCTCTAAACATAAAATTTATAGTGAGCAACGTCACCAACACCAAACATAAGATGGACATAAATAACTTGTAAACATTATTAAGGTCAAAAGTCACTCACTATGACAAAGTCAAAAATAAGGGAATAGCACCATCTAGTGGCCCAAAAGGGAAACTACACCGGAAAAAGCACACTCCCCGTCAGGCATCTGGAAGATGCCATCATTAAGCATAGTTAAGTTTGTCTATTCAGTCCCAGGGGACATCAATAAAACGACATCCGATATAGGTCACAGGAACACCTTGGCTGATCCATCTTTGACCACCTTGACCTCGACTTTTCTTACTCTCCCATCTCTCCCTGGAATTGTTTCCAATACGATTCCCATGGGCCAGTCATTCCTTTTGGCTTGAATGCTTTTCAGCAGCACAACATATCCAGCTTGGAGATTGGAACTCTCATTCTGCCATTTTCTGCGGTTTTGTAAGGTTGTGAGGTATTCCTTTCGCCAGCGATTCCAAAATGTATTGGCCAAGCTTTGGACTTGCCTCCATTGACGAGCAAGGAGGTCCTTTTCACTGAACTCTCCTGGTGGAGGAAGAACTGCTGAAGACTTCTGAGTCAGTAGAGTCGCTGGAGTCAGAATTAAAGGAGCGTCTGGATCTGTTGATACAGGTACAAGTAGACGAGCATTGACTATAGCTGTGACTTCACACATGAAGGTGGTCAAAACCTCATAGGATAACCTTGATGGTCCAAATCCTTGTAGCATAGATTCAACGATCCGTCTTGAGACGCCGATCATACGCTCCCAACTTCCACCCATGTGAGAGGAGTGTGTGTGTGTGTGTGTGTGGGGGGGGGGGGGTTAAACACCCAAAAGCATCCCTTGTCACTCAGATACTCTTGTACCTTTCTGTCATCTGTGATTGACTCCATCTTCCACTCCTTGCATGCTCCAATAAAGTTGGTGCCACAGTCTGATCGCAACTGCTTTGCTGGACCTCGAATGGTGAAGAATCGGCGGAGAGCATTTATAAAGCTGGAGCTATCCATCGACTCTATAATTTCGATATGTATGGCCCTTGTGCTCATACATGTGAACAGAACTACCCAGCATTTAGAGTTTGCTTGTCCTCCTCTGGTCCGACGCGAGGTGACCACCCAAGGCCCGAAAACATCTAATCCTACAAAGGAGAATGGAGGATCCATACTGAGCCTCTCAGGAGGTAAGTCAGACATCTTCTGAGTTAGAATCCTTCCCCGCAGTTTGCGACACTGAACACACTGAAAGATCACACTGCTGATGCGCCTTTTACCACCTATGATCCAGAAGCCAGCCTCTCTCAGAGCACCCTCAGTGAAGACGCGTCCCTAATGTTCGACTTGTTTGTGATAATGTTGAATGAGAAGAGATGTGATGTGATGACAGTGACCAGGGAGAATCAGAGGACACACTTCATTGCTTCCAAGGCTTGCTTGTGAAAGGAGTCCACCAACCCTGAGTAAACCAGATTCATCAATATAGGGGGAGAGATTAAAGAGAGGGCCTTGACTGGGAATCACTCTGCCTGTTTGAAGGCATATCAATTCCTCTGGGAAGTGTTCTGCTTGTATGCTATGTATGAGGATGGACTTGGCCCTTTCAAGATCTTGGACTGAGCAGGGCTTGTCACATACGTATATGCCAGACATTGCAAGTGCTTTTGTCACTGTCCTGCTTGAAGGAGTGAGTTATGTGCACAAGTCTCTCTATTGCGCGAGTCAGTGATCGCCAGCTTGAGAATCTTTCAAAGCGTCCAGGGTCTAACTCTTTTCTTGAAGTATGTGTAGCACAAGAAGTGACTTGGGGACGTATTTCGATGTCTACTTCTGGATCTATCATGCTGAAGGGACCCGTGTGAGTTTTGAACTGTGTTGTGGTAGACAAGAATGCTGGGCCGGTCAACCACATGCTGTGAGGAAGGTCAGCAGCTAAAACCGATCTTGTGGCTTGGTCAGCAGGGTTTTGATTGGTAGGTACGTACTTCCACTGCTCAGGGCATGTAGATTTCCTTATGCTTTGCACTCTGTTGTTAACGTACACATACAATTTTCTGGATTTGTTACAGATGAAGCCTAAGACGACCTTACTGTCTGAATAAAATGTCACAGCATCCAGTTTGGTGTCAATTTCATCTTCAATAGTTTCGGCTATTTCCACAGCCAGAACAGCTGCACACAGCTCCAATCTGGGGACAGAGATCTCGGGTCGCGGAGCTAGTTTAGCCTTGCCAAACATGAAGCCAATTTCTACTTTACCGTTCATACTGGTAATCCTGCTGTATGCGACAGCTGCAATAGCTTTTGTGGACGCATCGCAAAAGACACACATTTCTTTCCTTTGTGCTTGAAAGAGAGGGATTGTAGCGTATGTGCGGGGAATTTTGACATGCTCAAGCTCTTTTAATGAGTCTCTCCAGACTTTCCATTCCTTGAATTTCTCATCTGATAGAGGTGTGTCCCAGTCACAAGACTCTGTGGTCAGCGCTCTAAGCAAGAGTCTACCCTGAATGACGACAGGCGCAGCAAATCCAAGTGGATCGAATAAACTGTTTATTGTTGACAGGACCCCACGTCTGGTGTATGGTCTCACCTAGTCTGTAACCTGGAAAATGAACACGTCTTCAGTCATGTCCCAACTCACTCCCAGACTTCTCTGGACAGGTGGATGGCCAGTGTTCAGATCTAGATTCTTTAACTCCTTTGCAAGATCCTCTGAAGGAAATGCTTTCATGACTTCCACTTTATTGGAAGCAATCTTGTGAAGATGTAGATTGGACTGAGCCAGCATTTCCTGAGTGGCCTTGAGTAGCTTGATGGCTTCCTCTTCCGTGGGGAGGGAGGTAAGGCCATCATCCACATAAAAGTTCCTTTCCACAAAGTGCCTTGCCTCAGGTCCATAGTCTTGTTCGCCAGTGAGAGCACCTCTCCTGAGCCCATATATGGCAACTGCTGGAGATGGGCTGTTACCAAAAACATGCACTCGCATTTGGTACTCCAGCACCTCATTGTTTAAGTCATTGTTGTCGTACCAAAGGAAGCGTAGAAAGTTCCGATGTTCTTTTGCTACCACAAAGGAATGGAACATTTGCTGGATATCAGCAATCACTGCCACACGTTCCCTCCTGAATCGCAGTAGAACCCCCAAAAGGCTATTGTTTACATTAGGGCCAGTGAGGAGGACATCATTTAATGAGACACCCTGATGTCGAGCACTGGAGTCGAATACTACTCTTATCTGTCCGGGTTTCTTAGGATGGTACACCCCGAACATTGGCAGATACCAGCACTCTTCATTCTTCTGCAACTGGGGTGCCAATTCTGCATGCTCGTTCTCGAATATCTTACGCATAAAATCCACAAAGTGCTCCTTTATCTCAGGGTGTGTTCTTAGTTCGCGAGTCAGCGACATGAGCCGGTTGTTAGCCTGAATCTTGTTATTCTGGAGGCGGTGCCGTGGGCTACGGAACGGAAGTGGGGCAACCCAGCTATTTGACTCATCTTGATGGAATTCTCTTTCCATAATCTTCAGGAAGGCCAAGTCATCCATGGAGGGAGCTAGTTTGTCATCATTCCTTGTGTAGCAGAAAACTGATTTGCCTATGAGACATTCATTCTGTATCGGCAATCTTATTTGTTCAGGGTTCAGGGTGAAGGAATGTTTTGACTCATAATGAAGATTGAAACGGTCCTTCACATGCATACTGTTTGGGCATGGACTCATGTGGCTGGGGCGTCCATTTCCCAAAATGTGAGTCTTGAAAACATAAACTGTTGAAGGTTTGTGGGCTCTGTTAAGGCAGATATCTCCAACTATAACCCACCCCAGTGCTAGCCTCTGAGCAAAGGGAGCATGTTGTGGTCCGTTGCATTGCTCCATCACCTTGTGTGCCTGAATGAGATCTCTTCAGAGTAAAAGCAGAATTTTGGCCTTTGGTATTGTGCAGCCTCTGGAGTTGGAATCTCTGTTCTGTTATTTGGAATGAGATTGCATTCTATGAGAGATGGAAGAGCAAGGTATGTCTTCCCATCAAAGGATTCTACTATAAACCCGTCAGCTCTACGCCCTTCAGTCTGTGCGACGCCCGCACATGTTCTGAGCGTGTAAGGTGCCGTGTTGTCTGCAACCTTAAACATCTCAAAGAAGGCCGATCTTGCCAGAGACCTATTGCTCTGATCATCTCTGACTGCATAAACTCTTTGTTTGTTCTGAGGCTCACCTTTAGGGTATACATTTACCAGGCAGATCTTTGAACAGGACTTTCCGCTATTACGATCCCCACATACTTCCGTGCAGGTGGATGTGGCAACTGGGGGAAGGAAGCTCCTTTTGCTCCCCGCCATAGTTTGTTGAGGGTTCTGTATCCTCCTTTTTTTAACCAGGGGGCTGGACCATTGTGAAGTGCAGCTATATGCCTATCGCAATTGCATTCAGAGCACTGGATTACGGCCTTACAATCCTTTTCCTGGTGTGTAGTTGAGGAGCAGCATCTGAAGCATATGGAGTTCTCTCTGAGTTAATCTTTCCTTTCCTGCAAGGCTTTTTCCCTGAAACATCTACACTTCCTGAGGGGATGTGGCTTTTTATGGATAGGACATTGTCTATTGAGGTTGTCATTTGCCTTCTTAGATTCATCCTTTGGTGTGGCATTGTCAATTTCTGTTTTGTGAACGGTAACAGGAGCTCTGACTGCTTTTAAAAATCTCTCACAACTGGATGATGTAGCATTATACAGTACATATTCATATTAAAGCTGTGATCATTTCTCATGCGGGCCTCACAACAAATGAAATCACAAAAGAATGAAAAGGGAGGAAAGCTGACACCATGCTCTTGTTTGTATCGAGTTCCTTGCAACATCCATTTCTCTTGTAAACTGTATGGGAGTTTCTCTAGAATGGAGCTGATGCCTCGTGAAGTGTCTAGGAAGGTCAAGCCGGGCAGATAACCTCCAGCTTTGGCTGTCTGCAACTCAAGAAGTAGGTCTCCTAGCTCTCTGAGACGTCGAGGGTCTTTGTTCGACAGCTTAGGGAAACGTTCAAGTTTGTTAAAGAGAGCTAGCTCCATTGCTTCGGCAGAACCATAGTATTCCTCTAGCCATTTCCAGACCATGCTGAGGCCAACATCTGGATAATTGATGTGAACTGATCTAATGTGTCTTGCATGTTCAGTCGATTCTGGGCCGAGCCACTGCACAAGTAAGTCTAGTTCCTCACTAGGCTTAAGATCAAGTCCTTCAATAGCATTGCAAAAGCTGGACTTCCATGCCCAATAGTTCTCAGGCTTATCATTGAATCTTGAAAGTCCACCTGTGAGAAGATCACGACGGGCCAGGAACTTTGCGAGCTCAAACACATCTGAGCGAGCAGCATGACGCTTATTGCGATGCGAGCGAGAGTGGCTTGTGAAAGTAATGTTTTGTTTAGGAGGTAGTGAGTCAGCAATGCAGAATTAAACTGTGATATGTTTCCGCCTGCCTGTTTGATGGATTCAGCTTGAGTATAGATAGTAAGCTATAGATAGGAGCTAAGGGGTGTAGCGGCATTTGTGAGGATTTGAGTAGTTGTCGGTCTCACTGGCAAGTCCTGAAAAGGACTATGCTGCATGATGGCTTGAGGCTGTAGCAGATTAACCGAGTATGGAGCCAATGGCTTTTGTTCAGTGCTCTCTGCAAGGATTGGTAAGTCTCCTTCTTTGTATTTGTGCTGATCTTCTACATATTTCTCAGTTCTTTGTAACGATTCATGTGAAGAAAGAAGCTCTCTTCCATCAGATAGCTGTTCTATTTCCCCTGTCTCTGCCGCTGCCTCAAAAACTGATGCCTCAGCTGCAGCAGCTTCTGCCTCACTTTCTTGATGAAGTGCATTCAGTGTAGCCTCCAGACGAGTCTCACCCACTTTAAGCTGAGCCTGTACTTGAGCTTGTTTCACTCTCACTTCTATCTCTTTTTGTGCATATGTGGCTCTAGTCAGTGCAGCTTCTGCCTTTGCACGGGCCTCCAATGCTGCTACACTTGCTGCAGACTTGCTTGAGCTTCTTGATGATCGTGAGCACACAGATCTGGTCCTCAGACTATGTTTCTCTGACAAGGACATTTTGAGGTGAATGCAGCGCTTGCAATCCTATTCATCGATGCAGCAATCAGAGTTATTGTCTTTTTACTATTCTGCCCTCATATAAGAGTTCCCCTTCTTTCACTAGGCAGATAGATAACTCCTTCCACAGAGGCGTTGAATTGTAGCATGGATTTATTTCCGACCACCAATTCCAATACAAGTGGAACAGAGTAAAACTGAAATACAGAGGAAAAGAAAACTTAAAGAAAATGTGCAATAAAGAAATTCAACCGTTCGATTAAAGGATAACCGCACATGCTCTTCACAATAAAAATGAGGATGTGTGAAACACTACTGAAAATAACCTCTCAAAATATAAAATTTATAGTGAGCAACGTCACCAACACCAAACATAAGATGGACATAAATAACTTGTAAACATTCTAACACTTACAGACAAAGCTTCTGTATACGATTGCAAAGATGATGAAGAGATGGACGATAGCTGCATTAACCGTGTGGATATCAGCAGCAACTGAGTACAGCAAGATGGCTGCTATTAAGGTCAAAAGTCACTCACTATGACAAAGTCAAAAATAAGGGAATAGCACCATCTAGTGGCCCAAAAGGGAAACTACACCGGAAACAGCACACACTGGAAAATAATTCTTTCCTTAGCTTGCAGGAATAATTCCTCTTTGCCACACTAATCTCCTTTTCCAATGTGTATTTGGCCTGTTTATACATTACTTTATCCCCCATCCTGTAAGCATCTTCTTTGGCCTGACGTAGCTGTCTGAGTTTTGCAGTGAACCATGGTTTGTCGTTGTTGTAGGTTAAACGAGTCCTGGTAGGAATACACATATCTTCACAGAAACTGATATATGATGTTACAGTCTCTGTGAGCTCGTCCAAATCGGTGGCAGCAGCTTCTAAAACACTCCAATCAGTGAGGTCAAAACAAGCTTCTAAATCTTGCTCTGCTTCATTAGTCCATCTTTTAACATTTCTTAATACAGGTTTAACAGATTTTAATTTCTGCCTGTAGGTCGGTATGAGATGAACCAAACAGTGATCAGAGAGTCCTAAAGCTTCTCGTGGGACAGAGTGATATGCATCCTTTATCGCTGTGTAACAGTGATCCAATATATTACTGTCTCTGGTGGGACATGTGATGTGCTGTCTGTATTTTGGCAGTTTGCGGGAGAGATTTGCTTTATTAAAGTCACCGAGAATGATTAAAACAGAATCCGGGTGTTGTTGCTCAGTCTCTGTGATCTGATCAGCGAGTTTCTGTAAAGCTGATCTCGTGGTGGAATGTAAACACTCACAAGAATGAACAAACAGAACGCCCGCGGCGAATAGAACGGCTTGCAGTTTATGAAGAGCGTTTCTAGATCATAGCAGCATATCTTCTTTAACACAGTTACATCTGTACACCACCTCTCATTGATGTAGAAGCACGTCCTGCCGCCGCGCGATTTCCCCGTTGATTCTGCTTCGCGATCTGCTCTGATCAGTTGGAAGTTAGGAAGATGTAACGCGCTGTCCGGTATGGTGTCATTCAGCCAGGTTTCCGTGAAACACAGAGCAGCAGAGTTTGAGAAATCCTTATTTGTCCGGGAGAGCAGGAGGAGTTCGTCCGTTTTGTTGGGTAGAGAGCAGAGATTCGCCAGATGGATGCTAGGCAAAGGTGTTCTTAATCCGCGCTGACTAAGCTTCACGAGCGCACCGGCTCGCTTCCCCCGTCTGCGTGTCCTGTAGCGTCTAAACAACACCGCAGCTCCGCCAACTACAATGTCCAGCAAAGTGTCCGAATAATCAAAATCCAGTAAAAGATTTTGTGGTGTGTTCTGCCGAATGTTCAGCAGTTCATCCCTGGTAAAACTGATCGTGTTTGAGAAACAAAAAACAGGAAAAACAAACAAAAACAGTACAAACACTGGAGAGCAAAGTACTGTAGCTGCCATCTGTAGAACCTTGGAGCAAAGTCACACACCCACACAAGTCTTAACATTCCTTAGCAGAATTTAAGGAGGTCTCCCTTCACTTAGCTGTGGTCATAAAATTGACAAATGACCAACACAAATGACCCAATTGTCCTGGCCTGTTCCCTTGGGATCAACATGAGACCCATAAAACAAGGACAGATTTGTGGAGAAAATCTGGAACGTATTTAAAACAGGACTTCACGGTGGTTTCTTATCACTTAACCATCATTTAACCAGGATGGAACAAGGATCACTGGATCTGAACATGGTCTGGGGATGATCGCTTAAGCAGTAACTCAATGATGGTATCAAGAACAAAGACTGTTTTATGGAAAAGTCAGAGTGTTGAGGTTTTACAGATACAGCCCCAAAGTGACTTTATGACCTCCCGTCCTCCCAGGACATTGCAAGGATATGTGCCTTTCATTTCTTTAACAGAACAAAGACTCAAACTTTTATAAAGTGTTCCAAAAAGACAATTAATAGTAATCACTACTGCTATTCAAGCTATATAATCAAAAGCAATAAACAAACCCGATTCCAAAAAAGTTGGGACACTGAACAAATTGTGAATAAAAACAGAATGCAATGATGTGGAAGTTTCAAATTTCAATATTTTATTCAGAATACAACATAGATGACATATCAAATGTTTAAACTGAGAAAATGTATCATTTTAAGGGAAAAATAAGTTGATTTTAAATTTCATGGCATCAACACATCTCAAAAAAGTTGGGACAAGGCCATGTTTACCACTGTGTGGCATCCCCTCTTCTTTTTATAACAGTCTGCAAACGTCTGGGGACTGAGGAGACAAGTTGCTCAAGTTTAGGAATGTTGTCCCATTCTTGACTAATACAGGCTTCTAGTTGCTCAACTGTCTTAGGTCTTCTTTGTCGCATCTTCCTCTTTATGATGCGCCAAATGTTTTCTATGGGTGAAAGATCTGGACTGCAGGCTGGCCATTTCAGTACCTGGATACTTCTTCTACGCAGCCATGATGTTGTAATTGATGCAGTATGTGGTCTGGCATTGTCATGTTGGAAAATGCAAGGTCTTCCCTGAAAGAGACGACGTCTGGATGGGAGCATATGTTGTTCTAGAACTTGGATATACCTTTCAGCATTGATGGTGCCTTTCCAGATGTGTAAGCTGCCCATGCCACACGCACTCATGCAACCCCATACCATCAGAGATGCAGGCTTCTGAACTGAGTGCTGATAACAACTTGGGTTGTCCTTGTCCTCTTTAGTCCGGATGACATGGCGTCCCAGTTTTCCAAAATGAACTTCAAATTTTGATTCGTCTGACCACAGAACAGTTTTCCACTTTGCCACAGTCCATTTTAAATGAGCCTTGGCCCAGAGAAAACGCCTGCGCTTCTGGATCATGTTTAGATATGGCTTCTTTTTTGACCTATAGAGTTTTAGCCGGCAACGGCGAATGGCACGGTGGATTGTGTTCACCGACAATGTTTTCTGGAAGTATTCCTGAGCCCATGTTGTGATTTCCATTACAGTAGCATTCCTGTATGTGATGCAGTGCCGTCTAAGGGCCCGAAGATCACGGGCATCCAGTATGGTTTTCCGGCCTTGACCCTTACGCACAGAGATTGTTCCAGATTCTCGGAATCTTTGGATGATATTATGCACTGTAGATGATGATAACTTCAAACTCTTTGCAATTTTTCTCTGAGAAACTCCTTTCTGATATTGCTCCACTATTTTTCGCCGCAGCATTGGGGGAATTGGTGATCCTCTTCCCATCTTGACTTCTGAGAGACACTGCCACTCTGAGAGGCTCTTTTTATACCCAATCATGTTGCCAATTGACCTAATAAGTTGCAAATTGGTCCTCCAGCTGTTTCTTATATGCACATTTAACTTTTCCGGCCTCTTATTGCTACATGTCCCAAATTTTTTGGAATGTGTAGCTATCATGAAATCCAAAATGAGCCAATATTTGGCATGACATTTCAAAATGTCTTACTTTCAACATTTGATATGTTATCTATATTCTAGTGTATTAAAAGATATTTTCTTCATGTGACAACATAAATAGGCAGATAATGTATGCACAGGAAGAAGCCTTGTGTAGGCGGAGCTCCATCTACAGGAACCCTTTCATTGGAAGAGCGCTGGTGGACGCCCTGACGTCAGTCCATCTAAAAAAGCGGACCACCGCTCTCTTCTCTCTCTGCTCTCGGCTGCTCTGCTTGAAAATCGCGCTTCGCTGAAACTTGGAGCTGCTCCAGAAGAGCTCGCAGCCTTAACATCTAGGCCGAGTTTGAACATTGAACCAACATCTAGTCAAATCTCTGAAGAAACCCTTGAAAGTCTGAAGCTACGCTGAAGGAACTCAAGAGCGCCAAACAACCTCAGAGCAACCAAGCAACAACAGAAGGACATCCCCAGAGTGACCTCATGCAACGACACGCGGGGTTCCCACGAGTCACACGGATCATTTCAACTTAAAAGCAAGTAATCAAACAACCTTTATTCTGCTGAATTGTGTGGTATCTATCTCTAAAGTAAAATTAAGAGAGTTCTCCTCTTGATGATCGACACGGGTAAAATCGTGTGGAAATAGCAGAACAGTGCTAGATTGTAATCATTCTCAATTAAATTCATTGCCCTTATGTTTGTGTATGTAGGTATTTTGTTTTATGTTATTTAGCTTAGTTCATGTATTTTAGTAAGATAGCAAATAAACTCTTGTCTGATTTATAGAGAAGTGTTCTGTGTTTTGTTGTGTAATATTCAAATCAAACATCGCTCAGATAACGTTACCTATGCTAATAACTGTCATACGGTTATTTAAATAATTCTGTATTATTATATCGTGGCCACGAGAATAAACAGAATTTCTCAGATATACTGAAATCTAACAACTCGCTGGACGATTGTTAAATAAGGTATAAGTTGGACGTTTTGATTAATACCAATTGATCATATCGATATCAGACTTTAAGATTCCCTAAAGCTAAAATAAAGCTTAAACCAAAGAGCTAAATTAAACAATGTATTGTTTATAAACTCATTACACATCTGTGGTGCCATCTTGTAGCTTGATGTATTCCCATTCACAATTTTGAGCACTCCCGGGTGATTATGAACATGAAATTATCCAGCCATGGCTTCCTGTTTCACAGAAATATAAATAGGAGGGAAAAAAAGCCAAAATTCCCTTAATCATCCATCACAATGAGAAAAAAACAAAGAATATATTTCTGATGAGCAGCAAAAGATAATTGAGCTCCACAAATTAGTGAAGTGGCTTTAAGAAAAGAGCTAGAGCAGTGAAAATTCCCATTTCAGGGCAATCAGGGAAATAATTAAGAATTTCAAGAAAAATTATCCTATTGAAGCTGACAAGGTTAAACCAAATAGACTTCAAGATATTTTATTTACTGGCACAGGAAAAAAAGGTGATAATTGTAAATTTGGGCCGGTTGTGGCTCACTCTATTAAAATCTGGAAAACGGTTGAATGTCGGATAGGAGGACCCTTCAAATATTGTAACAGTACACCCTTGTGGCACAATCTTAATTTTGTATGCGGAAATCGTCTATTTGTCCAACCCTCTTGGTCTTCTTTAGGGGTAAACACGTGCGGTGATATATATGATAACCAGGGCCTCTGTTCATTTCAGACATTAAGAACCAAATTTTGTTTACCAGCATCCGCATATTTTGTCTTTCTTCAATTACGTTCTGCTCTCAAAGCGTATGGGGTTCCGTGGACTTTTCCCATTTCCTCTCATCCTATGCGGGATTGGATTGCACCATCTGCTGGTCGGCCATCTGTTTCTTTGATATATAATAAGATTATTGATTGCATTACAAAACCTCTTTCTATTAAAACTATTTGGAATAGGGAATTATCTGACCTTAATTTATCTGTCAACTGGGAGAGGGTGTGGTCTAACCTCAGCTTAACATCTAAAAACTTGGCTCATCGTCTTATTCACTTCAAAGTCATTCATAGAGCATACATAACTCCTTACAAAAGATTCAAAATGAAACTACAACCAAATTTTAACTGCCATATATGTAACACTGCATCATCAGGTACTCTTCTTCATATGTTTTGGGAGTGTCCCATCGTCATTAATCTTTGGACATATGTTAACCTGGTTTTATCCTCCTTACTACAAATTGATTGGTTTGCTAACCCAAGTTTGTGTCTTCTTAATGATGATTCTGGTCTCTATATAAGCTTAATACAAAAGAGAATGTTGTTTGCTGGTTTTACAGCAGCGAAGAAGACAATAATACAGAACTGGTTTACGCCACACATGTGTGGAAAAGCATATTGGATCCATAGCCTCCTGCAAATAGTAACTTGTGAATGTACAACAGCGCGAATTAATGGGGCCAAGCCTTCCACTATTGATGCTTGGCAGTGTTTTTCCTCTAATATACGTGATTATATAAAGGAATGACTTGTTGCGGTTTTTTTGTTTTTGTTTTTTTCCTCCCTCTCTCTCTCCCTTTTGATTGGCCTTTTTGAATAGGGAGTATACATTTGTTGTTTTGTTTGTTTTGAATGGATATTGTGTTGTGATGTTGTGTGTGAAAATAAATAAAAAAGGTTGATAACAAAAAAAAAGAAAAATTATCCTAGCTCATCCAAAAACAAACTCCAGCATATTCAGTTGTCAGACACGACTGGAACTTCAAATGGGACTGGCTTCTATAGTCAGATGAAACAAAAAAAAAAAAAATAGCTTTTTAGCAGCAAACACTCAAGATGGGTTTGGTGCACACAGGGATAAAAACGTACCCCATGTGTACAATGAAATATACTGCTGTATTTTTTATGTTGTGGGCCTATATTTCTGCTGGAGGTTCTGGACATCTTATTTAGACACATGGCATCATGGATTCTATCAAATACCAACAGATAAAAAATCAATAAGTGACCGACTGTTAGAAATCTTATAATGGGCCGTGTTAGGATCTTCCAACCGTACAATAATCCAAACACAAACCTCAAAAACAACACAAAAATGGGTCACTGAGCACAAAACCATGCTTCTGCTATGGCCATTCCAGTCCTCTGACTTGAACCCTGTAGAAAATGAGTGAGGTGAACTGAAGAGAAGAAGCACCGTCATGGAGCTGTGAATCTGAAGGATCTGGAGAGATTCTGGATGAAGGAATGGTCTCTGATCTCTTGTCAGATGTTCTCTAACCTCATCAGGCATTATAGGAGAAAATTTAGAGCTGTTAAACTGGCAAATGGAGGAAAACATTTACTACAGGAGTGCATGCTGTGAACAATGAATGATCAAAAACCAATGAAAGGTTAGATTTTTGTGAATTTCTTAAATAAAAGATCCAAAGTATTAACAATGCAGATTAATTTTCACAGCCTTCTTTGATCATATTTATCAAGGGTGCTGATATTTTTGGCCATGACTGTGTATATATATATATATATATATATATATATATATATATATATATATATAGATATAGATATAGATATAGATATATATATCTATATAGATATTAGTGCTCTCAAATGATTAATCACATCCAAAATAAAAGTTTTTGTTTACATAGTATACAGGTGCATCTCAATAAATTAGAATGTCGTGGAAAATTTCATTTATTTCAGTAATTCAACTCAAATTGTGAAACTCGTGTATTAAATAAATTCAATGCATACAGACTGAAGTAGTTTAAGTCTTTGGTTCTTTTAATTGTGGTGATTTAGACTAACATTTAACAAAAACCCACCAATTCACTCAATCTCAACAAATTAGAATACTTCATAAGACCAATAAAAAACATTTTTAGTGAATTGTTGGCCTTCTGGAAAGTATGTTAATTTACTGTACATGTACTCAATACTTGGTAGGGGCTCCTTTTGTTTTAATTACTGCCTCAATTCGGTGTGGCATGGAGGTGATCAGTTTGTGGCACTGCTGAGGTGGTATGGAAGCCCAGGTTTCTTTGACAGTGGCCTTCAGGTCATCTGCATTGTTGGGTCTAGTGTCTCTCATCTTCCTCTTGACAATACCCCATAGATTCTCTATGGGGTTCAGGTCAGGCGAGTTTGCTGGCCAATCAAGCACAGTAACACCATGGTCACTGAACCAGCTTTTGGTACTTTTGGCAGTGTGGGCAGGTGCCAAGTCCTGCTGGAAAATGAAATCAGTATCTCCATAAAGCTTGTCAGCAGAAGGAAGCATGAAGTGCTCTAAAATTTCCTAGTAGATGCTACGTTGACTGTGGACTTCAGAAAACACAGTGGACCAACACCAGCAGATGACATGGCAGCCCAAATCATCACTGACTGTGGAAACTTCACACTGGACTTCAAGCAACATGGATTCTGTGCCTCTGCACTCTTCCTCCAGACTCTGGGACCTTGATTTCCAAATGAAATGCAAAATTTACTTTCATCTGAAAAGAAGACTTTGGACTACTGAGCAACAGTCCATTTATTTTTCTCCACAGCCCAGGTAAGATGCTTCTGACGTTGTCTATGGTTCAGAAGTGGCTTGGTAGCCCTTTTTCTGAAGACGTCTGAGCGTGGTGACTCTTGATGCACTGACTCCAGCTTCAGTCCACTCCTTGTGAAGCTCTCCCAAGTGTTTGAATCAGCTTTGCTTGACAGTATTCTCAAGCTTGCAGTCATCCCTGTTGCTTGTGCACCTTTTCCTACCCAAATTCTTCCTTCCAGTCAACTTTGCATTTAATATGCTCTGTAAACAGCCACACCTTTCAGTAATGACCCTCTATGACTTACCCTCTTTGTGGAGGGCGTCAATGTTCGTCTTCTGGATCATTGCCAAGTCAGCAGTCTTCTCCATTATTGTGGTTTCAAAGAACAAGAGATACCCGGAATTTATACTGTAGGGATGGTCATTAATTTAAACTCAAATGTAAATATTCTAATATTTTGAGATACTGATTTTTGACTTTCATGAGCTATAAGCTCTAATCATCAAAATTAAAACAAAAAAACTTTTGAAATGTTTTACTTTACATGCAATGAATCTAAAATATATGAAAGTTTCACTTTTTGAAATAACTTACAAGAAAAAATGAACTTTTTCACGACATTCTAATTTATTGAGATGCACCTGTATAATACCAAAACTTAAAAAAAAATAAAAAATTATGCAATATTAATATTGTCTTTCACTTATTAATTTTACTTTTTATCCTCTATTTTAGCTTTCCCAGATCCAGATATAACACAAATAAGATGTGAATCCCCCATAAGGATAGCTAGCGTTGCAGGCATCATTCTTATTGCATACATGTGGAAGCGTGACAGCACTAGGTTGAGTCACTGCACTAATTTTGACAGCCCAGGCAACGACCACTAAACTGTGGCCTCATTCAATAATGGTAATACAAACTACACTATATCATAAAAACGAACTCGATCCCAGGCGGAATAAAACAGTCATAAATGCAGTCTGCCGTGTCATGGCATAATTTAGGGGACTGAATGCAAACTTACCTCTCAGAGTCATTAGCCTGAAGTTGGCTGCCTTGACTCGTGTAAAGTGGGTGTACAGAGCGTCTGCATGGGTCAGGATGGATTGTGAAGGGTGAGGGTGGTCGGGCCAGAGGTGAGACTGGGCCAAAGAAACACCAGCTGAACTAACAGAGACGGTTAGGACTAAAAAAAATAGCATTGCAGGTTTTATGCTAAATTCAAACAGTGCACCTTATGGACCTCAAGTCCTCCAACTCATAGTCAGATTGATGCAGCGAATGTGTGTGTGTGTGTGTGTGTGTGTGTGTGTGTTATATTCACTACTGTTCAAAAGTTTGGGGGCAGTAAGTTATTTTTAAAGAAAGAAATGAATACTTAATTCAGAGAGGCTGCATTAAATAGATTGAAAGTGACAGTAAAGACTTAAGATTTCTATTTCAAATAAATTTAATATATAAGAAGAAGAAGACGACGACGACGACATGTTTCTTGAGCACCAAATCAGCATATTAGAATGATTTTTGGAGGTTACATCATGTTACACTGAATAATACTTGCTGAAAATTTAGCTTTGTATCACAGGAATAAATTACTTAAATATATTGCAATAGAAAACAGTAGTAAATTAACTTTAGTAACTTTTTACACAATATTACTGATTTTTGATTAAATAAATGCAGCCTTGATGAGATGAGATGAGATGAGATGAGATAGATAGATAGATAGATAGATAGATAGATAGATAGATAGATAGATACCATATAGTGCAAGTAGTTAATTAATATTTAAATGTATAATTACACTGTAACAAGGATACCTTAAAATAAAGTATTATTCAGTGTTGTAGATATCCAGCTAATTAATCTGGTGAAGGCCTAACGAGCTGCACTGCTGCATTGCAAGTGAAAAGGGTGGTAATGTAACTATTATCTACTGAGTTATGGAGCAACGGTTTGGAGGGAAATTGATTCTTTAAGAAACAACCAACATAGTCTCATCCTTCTCCTCAGACAGCAGGCAAATCAATGTGACAGTTTGCGCTCAAAAAAGAAGACATTCAATGAAAGCCAGATTAAAAAAGAGAGAGAAATGCTTCAGTGTTTTTTATCTCAATGGTTTGGTTACCAACAATCTTCTGCAAAATATTTTCTTTTGTGTTCCACAGAAGTTAGAAAGTCGTACAGGTTTGGAACGACATGAGGATGAGTAAATGACTTAATTTTCATTTTTGAAAATTCAATTCAACATTCAATTTAAAATACTTCACAGACTACATTTTACTAATTTAAAATTGGCTTGAATCTATCCTACTATTAGTCCTGCATGCATCAGATGCCTACACTCACCAGCCACAACAGCCCGTATGTTCTGGTCATGCCCAAAACTGGAGGGATTTTGGAGAGATATCTTTAAATCTTTTAGTGATATATATGGTGTTTCTATTGACCCTGACCCCCTCTTAGCCATTTTCGGTTCTAGTCCTGAAGATACTGTGCTTACGGAAAGGTAAGCGACTTTACTACACTGTTGGCAAGACGTTCAATTCTCTTCCATTGGGAAAAAACTGAGCCCCCAACACATAATAGATGCATTGGAATATTCTGGAATGTTTATGTTTCTTTTTGTTGCAATTATTATTATTATTCATTTTTTCCTGTTAATAGAAATGCCTATAAATAAAGTATTTTAAAAAAATCATTTTTGGGTGAAACAATATTTTTAGTTTATTTATACATTGTAAAACAGCAAATTTTGTTTCTTCTACTATTACATTTTATTTCAAAAACAATTATAAATGTAAAAGTCAACATCTTTGGTCCTAAAATAATAAACAGTACAAAACAAGCATTGCAAATATGTTAGCCATTGCTAAAGAAGCCACATACTGAAAAAATTAATGTACCATGCAAGCTGTTATGGATAAAAGCATCTGATAAATGCACAACTGCCAATGCACAATACTAAATAGCTAAAAAGACATAATCTGATGAAGCCCTAAAGAATATGCATAAATTAAAATGATATTGTCCATTATGAGTAACAAAACACATCTTTGGGCTTTGAAAGGAAACAATGTTAAATTTGTGCATTTGAGTTCTATTCTATGGTTCGTTGGAGAAATAAAAAATTTTTTAGCAGCAACTATGAGAAGCAACAATTAAGCCTAAATATGTTTTTATGTGGTTAAGTAGTAAATAAAGCAAAATGGGTGAAGAAAATTGCACATTTAAAAAAATTCTGCTTCAATTCAGTTGCACTAAACCTTAAACACCCCACATGGATTAAATGTCTTCATCTGATGTAATTACCCCGACTATCTTCCCACGAGAAGGATTTGTCAGCTAGGTGGGCACGTTCGGACATGTGCTGTCAATTTATCACAACTTTGTTTGATGTTTTTCCCCTGCACACACTTAGAAGGCTGAAGTTCTATTCACAAAGATGACGATTCATCACTCATCTCAGATTACCCAGCATCCCTTTCACCTGCAAAAATTGGGCCAGATTCTTTTCTCCTTTTCATTAAACTGTCCCGCCTCTGTCAATCAGTTTACATCATATGATACCTTTTATTCCTCCACTCCAGGATTCAGCCGATTGCTTCAGCTGTCTGCAAAGGAGAGCAAGCAAAAGAGTAACAGAGACAAGTGGAACAAAGTTGACAGAATGGGGGAAGGGGGCAGATTGGTATATATACAGTATATATATATATATATATATATATATATATATATATATATATATATACATACAGATCTAGACACACAGTCTGCATACAAAACTATTCCCATAGACTCGAGCCAGAGGACCAGGCTTCTAATAATGTGCATGCACTGAACCGATATGTTTCTGGAGAGCCCTGCTGTTCACTTTCTCCCCGTGAGCCCCTCTTACACATTTTTATAGATCACTATTAAATCGTCAAATTGTTGGGACTTGGAAAAGTTTCATCCTGCAGACTTAATGGGTCTAGCAGGTGTGCATTAAGACGGTACGTATTGCATATTAAGAGACCTTGAAGCACCAATACAGGCTTACAATACAGGTAACTGCCTAACTTTAACTCCATTGCAACAGAATGTCACGTTATTAATGGACTAATATTTTCATTTGAGAAAAATAAGAGCCAGGTTCTTTTCAGTCACATCTGAAGTGTTATTCCGGACAGACAACATGAAGTCCACTGTCTGTGGTGAAATAAAATAGCCTATACAAAATCTCTAACAAATATAGCAACACAGAAGGTGACAATTCAATCACTTGTAGCATATACATGTCAACATATATCGGCCCCCAAAATGACCTTATTCAAGTCATTAGAAAGGACAAACGAGATAGCAATGAAATCAAAACAATTCCTTGTTAAGCGTCACAGATTTATTTAATAGGACAGCTGTTTATTCAAACAGAATAGAATGGCATTATATTTATTGCTGAAATGTAATTCAAAGAGATGAGATTACAGATTTTAAAGACGATTTGTGGATTTACTACAAGCAAGGTGCTGATAAATTATATAAAAAATATATAGTTTATGTAACAGGAAACATTTTTATTGCCAAGGCTATGATCCTTAAAGGGATAGTTCACCCAAAAATTGGTAATTATGTCATAATTTACTCACTCTTGTGTAGCTCAAAACATGACTTTCTTTCTTTGGTGGAACACAAATAATTATTAATTTAATTGTGCTGTTCAACATTGGGGACTTACTATGGAAAGCTTTATTTACATATTTCTTTCACTGGATGATGAAAGGAAGACATACTGAGAATGTTGGTAAAGATGATCAGAAACATTTACATTCTTCATTATTTGAATTATTATAGATATTTAAAAATAAAAGTACTGGAAAAATTAAATTCTGGAATTTTATGTCTTGATACTTATTTTTCAGTATCTTATTATCCATTTTAGAAAGAAACAATGAAAACATCATGTCACGCCAAATGTCCATATAATTATGTACCAGTATATGCAACGAGACGAGTGAATTCTGCTCTTAGAACTATTGAAATTTTGAGATGTTTTTGCTTGGCATGTTGTGCTAGAAAGTATTGGCCAAGTATTAAACCTTTTTAATTTGTTCAAAATAACTCTAGAATACACAGACTTATGTGCTGACTTATACCAACTGTTCTATCAATTTTCAGTGCTAAGGTACAGATGTCTGTTGATAGTAATCAAATATAAATTATCCCCTAACCATTTTACCCTCATGGCAATCAGCATGTAAACATATGCTTGTAAAGGCAGGGTTTTTATTTACTACAAAGAATATAAAACATAATATCTTATACATTCAGGGGAGAATTCAAATCACTAGCATCTATAAATATTTTACAACCCATCTTTACTCGAGGTCTATATTTGCAGAGCAAGTTAAGTAGCATAACTTACAGTGCAGAAGAAAAATCTTTAAATAAACAATGACCCTGTGCTTGAGTCCAATGTAATGCCTAATTAACCAACGAGATATAAATGATACCATTTGGAGATGCTCTATTACGAAGAAAACAGGGAAAAGAAAAACTACAGCTGTTTGCGCAGAAGATATCTCAATTGTGTGTGTGTGATATTTGCAAGATTCAATTAAGCTAATGTAAGTTTGAGGTACAAAACTAAAAGGATAATTAATCCATGAGCAGCCAACCAACCAGACGGTGATAAACACTCACTACAGTCATCAGCATCACGCTGTGTTTGCTGTGCGCCGCTCATGACGTTAATGCTATCTCTTATCAGGCTCTTGGAGTAATTGTTGTGATATGCCAGCATCAAAGATATGCAGTAAAACAAGAGGCAAAAGCACATCTAGAATATCCAGAGAGCCAATTAACAGATATCTGGATGCACTTAGACACCACAGCGAGCATCTTCACACCCTCCTGCGAGCCAAGCAAATGTGCCTGCCATCGATATTCTTCAGCCGCTAATTAATCAGAACAAGTCCGTTTGAGACGCAAGAAGAAAAATGGAGTTAACACAAAAGGAAATGTATAACGCTATAGGTGCTGCTGCAGTAGAACGATTCCATAAATTAGTGCTTTTGTAAAAAGTAAAAAAAAAAAAAAAAAAACTTTTTTAGGGTTAGTTTATTTAGCATTTAGAGTGTACTAACAGAATGTATTTTATACTCAAAAAATGCTTTAGCAACATTACACTGACGTGATGAAGAGGGACTCAAGTTACACATTTTGGCCAAATAACGAGAATGTTGGAAAATTCATCACGTCTACAGACGCTGAATAAATCATGGACAACAATGCAGTGTGGAATGGCAGGGACAGATGTTTCTGAGGCATTTCATAGTGACCTTTTTCCCATAATAATGTTTTTTTCTGGAGATACACTTCAGGCTTATTATAAATAGTCTTCTGGAAAATGCATCTGTGTATCACAAGGAGTACATTTGAGACTGCTAATTCAGAGACAAAACAACAACCCAGCCAAGAGACATCATTGGTGAGAGGGACTGATCTGGCAGAAAACTCTTATGAATAATAAAATTAGTACATTTATGAGCTAAACCATGTGTGCAGACGTTTACTGTATGTTGAGCATTATTTTAGGCAAATCTGTGTGCAAAAATACAGTTTATTAAACTCGTCACAATATAGGCGAAACCTAACCCACACACACTTTTTGTGATGGAGATCAAGATTAAATGTGTTTTACATCTAATTCTTCAACACCTCCTTCTATTCTCCACACAAATTCCACCTTTTGTTCATATATATGTCCCTTGCAATCCCATCATCCACTCTATCTCTAGTTAAAACCTTTAACTCTGATGCAAATGTGGCCTTCCTTGCGATTTATGACAGTAATAACGGAAAACACGTTTCAGTGATTGTTTTTTTTTTTGCCGTTTTCCTCAACAAATGCTCTTCTCCCCTGAAACCTGCTATTAAATCTATGAAACCAAACTGATGTCCAAACGTCAAAAAGTTATTCGAAAGCTGTACAAGCAAATGACTTTCTCCAGTTTTTATTGTATTGTGCGGGTGCTTTTGTGATTGTAACTTTCACCTTTTTGACAGATCGATAAGAGCTGAGAGTCTCGGTGTTTGGATTTGTGGTTGTAATGTTCCATATAGTGAGCAGGACCATGACAGCAGCTAGTCAGCACATTCACACCGGCTCAAAACAAACAACAGAAGAAACACAAACTCATACTACAGTGTATTACAAAAGCCTTGTGGAGGAAGCTGGCTTTGGGCTACAAAATAATTAAGATTTTTAAATATATCCCTAAACCTGCAGGGTAAAAAAAAAGGAGAATTTAGATTTTTGTGCAATAAACATATTCAATAAAATGAGTTTAAAAAACACTGTGAACATAACTGGGGACAACAATTTTTTTTATTTGCTAAGCTTTGTATAACTTTGTCAATTTGTTTCAAACTTGATATATACTATTCCTAGTAAAAAAGTAATATATAAGTAATAATTCATATTAAGTTCAAATCTATTAACACAGTATTTACTGAAATATCGCTCGAGACTTACTGACAAAAATTATAATTAAACTTTATTTAGAGTACTACTTGTGCAAAATGCACATTACTTAATATTAAGCCTAAAATGTGTTTTAATGTCACTATTGATGAGGATTTTATGATCTTTGAATAATATTGTTCTTTAAATGCAAGGTATTTAAAGTGTACCTGAAGTATACTTTACAATTAAGTATACTTACCTGAAGTATACTTACAATTGCATTAAGTACAAAATTAGTTGTTCCAATTAAGCAGACTTCAAGTATACCAGTTTAGTATACCAAAATGACAATTGCAGGGTATTTTTATTAAGCACATAAATATGTGAATAGTATACTTAGCATGAAATAAATGTATTTCAAATACATTTTAGTATATTTATTTTTCACTAGGGATACATATGTCTACTGCAAGCTAAAGTTAAAATCTACAGTACAGTACTGTCAAAACTTTAAAGTGGTTAAGGTTTTTTAATGTTTTTAAAATAAAACTTATGTTCATGCAGGCCACATTTATTCGATTAAAAATACAGTAAAAACAGTAATACTGTGAAATATTATTACAATTTAAAATAACTTTTGTTTGAATATATATATATATATTTATATATTGTTTTTAATATTGTTTAAAACTAGCTGCTTAATATTTTTTCTATTTGATGAATAGAAAAAAGGATTTATTTGAAATAAAATATTTATTATAAATTTCATTACTGTCACTTTTGATCAATTTTATGTATCTTTACTAAATAAAAGTAAAAAAAAAAAAGTTTTTTAATTAAAAGGGAGAGTATCTCGAAACTTTCCAAAATAATCAATTAATTTAAACACTTATTGAGTTGTAACATTAATAAAATTTGGTTTTACAGACTTTCATTAACATGATCACAACTGAAATTATAAATCAGATAAATAAATAAAAATTACAGCTCTGTTGTTTTTTAAATCCTAAACATAGGCTTACGGTACAACTCCTATCACTTTTGGAGGATGTTCATATGTGATAATGAGCTCATTCAAAATAGGTTAAATTAATGGTGTTAATTCACCCAATGCTGTATCTGTCCCCAGTCTCTTCTTTTGCATACATGCATTTAGTTTCCTAGCTGTAACTTTTTACAGACAGCTTACTCTTGTATAACAAGTCAGTTAATGTTACTGGAACATATTCTGTGAAACCCCTGTGAGCTGACTGATAGCTTGCCTCATGTCGATTGTCATTTCCACCCTCAGTCCAAGTGGCATCAAAAACAAATTGAGTGCAGCCCCCATATTTAATTTAGTAATATGGCCTCATCAGACCCAAAGAGGGGGTATGCTTTGCATGTGAAGTGTTTCAGAGGGGGTTAAAATTGTACTGCCACTCCACCCCATGCAGGTCCATTACCCTGGTCCAAGACCATGTGGTAGGCCGCCCCATGTCACATCCGTGGCCTGGCATTTCTCAGACAAATGCTAACATGTCAGTGGGCGGCGGGCGGAAGGGCACGGGTGACAGCGTGACGGCTGACATCGGTTCCAAGAGCACCATGGAGCCGCGGTGCGACGTGGACAAATTAACAATATGCAAACAAGGACCTGCCAGTGTTGTGTTTACACACAGAGCACAGACATTGTCATGGGGAATTTATTCACAGCCTCACCGCAGAAACACGACTGTAAAGCAGCACTCAGCAATTAAGTTTTTATCACCCCACAGCCAGCAGCCCCCTGGCCCCCTCCCAGCATGCACAGCATGTGTGGGCCGATGATTTTAATCTTATTCTGCTTTGCTTCTGTTGGTGCACGGATCAGTAAATACCACAAAGACAAAGTAGAGGGGGAAAAAAGTGATTCATCATTTTGCGTTACATTGGGTTGTCAGTCTGTCACGCATAGGTGATGATCTGATTAGGCTGATGATATAATTTAAACATCAACATGAATCGAAACTATTCTTAAATCAAATTACATGCTATTTTGTCATTCATTTTCATGTCTGGAATTTCATATATTTTATGAGAAAAATATTCTTGTGTTGATGGGAAAAGTATTTAAGCAGATATTTGTTGTAATTCTAATTTTTTTTATATTCTGCTACAGAAAATCAGGAAAATGTAAATATATATACATACATATATATATACATACATATATATATACATACATATATATATATATATATATATATATATATGTATCATTCAGCCTGACACAACACTGTTCATTTGTACAGTTTTTTTTACCAAAAACCTTTACTTTTAGTCAATATTTCATTATGTCATATTCACACATTTGAATCCATTTTAGTCAACAAATATAACACTTTAAATATGATGACTTAAAAGTATTTAATTTAATAAATTATTATTCATATTATTAGGGCCAGATTTACTAAAAGCTTGCGCCAGCGCAAACCGTCTTTTGGCGTTAAAATAGTACTGTCAGGATTTACTAAAGACGCACAGTGAAGAATTAGCGCTGAAAAGGCATTGCGCTTGCCCTTATTGAATATGCATTTGTTCCCTTTCAAACACAAAATTTATGGGAGGAGAGTATTAAAATTAAACTATTTGCGTTCATCAAATTACTGGTATTTGCACCATTATTTAACACCCAAAAAAGCATGTCTTAAAGCAGGTGGTAATCTGCGCTGCAGATTGCGCTGGTCATTATGGAAATGATCTGGCTGCATCTAAGTTCTTTAATGTGCGCATTGTTAGTAAATCACTTGTGGAATTTTCCCCTCCCATCAGCGCTTTTATGGAATTGCGCTCTAACACTAAATTGCCCTGTTTAGAAAATCTGGCCCTATATATCAAAATGTAAATGCTTAAAACACACAAAAAGCAAGATATAGTTAAAAAACAAACAAAAAAAATCCCCCTCCTCAATTGCTTTTGTTTTTTTGTTGAAGAACATACAGTTCTTGAAACTTCTGGAAACATAAAATTAAGCATAGTTAATTAAACTTAATATATAAATAATATAAATATGAAAAAAGTATCAAAACATAATTAAAAAATCTGTGATCAAACCACAAAAGACGATTTGAGTCAAATACTCAAACAGTTTTTAAAAAATATTAATTTAACCGTATCAATAATAAATAAATATATATATATATATATATATATATATATATATATATATATACACACACACACATACATACATACATACATACATATACATACATACATACATGTATACATACAGTCGTGGTCAGAATTATTGGAACCCTTGGTAAATATGATCAATGAAGGCTCTGAAAATAAACCTGCATTATTAATCCTTTTGATCTTTTATTTTTTTTAAATGTATATATATATATATATATATATATTATATACACCATTTTTTCATCTACAGTATGTTTCAACTAAAAACTGTCTCAGCTTTGTTCTCACCGCCAACAAAACAGCTTCTGTTAACAAACATTTTCAGCATTAATTTAGTTGAAAAGATTAACAGTAGTCCTGCAACAAAAAGTGATAATCTTCTTGTTTTCAAGAGCATTATCCTGCAAATGCTGGACTGCATAGTTGCACAAAGTTGTCAAATAAGTGTTGACAACAACAGGTACAGTAACTACGCCTCCCTGTGGTTTCTATGGCAAAGTTAGACGTGAAAATCAATACCCCCCTACCTCTTCCCTCAGCCCAATCCATCACCACCCCCCTAACACCCTAGGAACCCTGACAGAAAGATGACAAATGGACCCATCATGTCCTCTATGTCCACCATAGCTGGAGTCCATGAGTCCATGGTGCCGTCACCTAGTCAGTGACATATATATATTATGACACGGGCCCCTACCACTTTAGACAGAATGTTGGTTGAACAAGCGTGTGTATAAGCAAACGTGTGTGTAGTCGTGCCAGGGGTCTGGATGAACTCTCCAGGGACTCTTGTCAGCTCGGACCCGGTTAGTCCTGTCACCTGGGATGGGCCGCAGCATTCATCAGCTGCACATGTCCTCCCTCACTCCAGGTGTATGAACACGCAACGGCACATTAGGTTCCACTGCTAACCTCAGAGCTCAGACAGAAAATGGTTTAAAGACAAACAACACAAACTTAAATTTTTGTCTGTAAATCAGATATTAATAAAATTATTTTCTTTGTTTCGCTCTGAGCTCTGGGGTTAGCAGTGGAACCTAATGCACCAGTGTGTGCTCATACTGCAGTAAATAAATCATACCTTTCATAAAAAAGTTATTATATTAGATATAGATATAATATTAGAATGATTTCTGAAGGATCATGTGGCACTGGAGACTAATGATGACAATAAAAAAAAATTGCCAACACATGTAACAAATAAAATAATAAATAACAAATAAAACTTTAAAATATAGCTATTTAAAATAGAAAGCAATCATTTTAAATTTTAATCATTTTTCACAGTATTACAACTTTTACTATATTTTTGATCACATAAATACAGGCTTGGTGAGCATAAGAGCCTTAAAAAAACTTTGGAAAAGTAGTATATGTGTAAATGAAAAGAGGTGCATTTGTTAAGGATAAAGCATCTCTAAAATACATTTAATTGTTTGAACAAATGTTTAAAAAAAAATAATAAAATTGCAACAATGTTAGTAACACAATTAGTTGGCTAATGATACATGGGGCAACTTTTTGAGCAATGTTGCCAGGCAACAGGCAACCAGGAGAAACACAGGGCCCACGGCCGATTTAAAGTATCCAGATAGAAATTTGTTACCCATTCTCAGTGGGAAAGTGTCCAAGCAACATTGCTAAAAAAAAAAGTTGCCTGGCAAAATTGCTCAAAAAGTTGCCCCATGTATCATTAGCCAACTAATTGTGTTACTAACATTGTTGCAATTTTATAAAAAAAATTAAACATTTGTTCAAACAATTAAATGTATTTTAGAGATGCTTTATCCTTAACAAATGCACCTCTTTTCATTTACACATATACTACTAGTTTTTTAAGGCTCTTATGCTCACCAAGCCTGTATTTATATGATCAAAAATACAGTAAAAGTTGTAATACTGTGAAAAATTATTAAAATTTAAAATGATTGCTTTCCATTTTAAATAGCTATATTTTAAAGTTTTATTTGTTATTTATTATTTTATTTATATCAGCCTAATAGTTTTGCTAAGCCCTGCGACCGATTCATTGAAAAGAACTGACTCACGCAAGTGAATTATTCATGAATCAGATATCAGATATCTCTGGGTTTGATGCTAAAAGGTTTGATTGCTGAGAAACTGTCATGCAAAATGTAGCTTAATAGTGAGTGGCAACACACATCGTGCTACAAAATCAATAAACCACATTTCTACTGAGAAATATAGAGTGAAATAACTAACAGCTTCACTATTTGTAGCTACACTACTGTGTTTCAAGGTGGCGGTCACAGTACAGCATTAGTACCAAATCCTTATTGGCTTCCCAAGAATCCATCCTCTGACATTTGACAAACCTCTGTTTTACGCTCCAGAGATGACAAGTCAGCCTTTACACTCTACTAGATTGTGAACAAATGGTTTCATGAAGGGGTGGGCCCACACGTCTGCCTCCATACAGACACCTGCAGCCAAAGGTTAGCCTGCTTTCTGTGAATTCACTCACATGTAACACACCCCCTTCCCTTTTTCCTCTGCAAAAAGTATTGAGATGTCGTTTCGGCAATGTGTCACACACACAGATGCTCTGTTCGCAGCTTTACGCTGTCCTTTAAATGTCAGCGGTGAATGTGTGAGGTCCTAGCGTTGCCGAGTGCTCATGCTCAAAGCCGTGTCAATGAACATGTCACAACTGCACGGTCCTAAGGAGATGCGTCTGTTATGCTTTTAAAGACTGGAAACCATTTTTGACCTCAGACATGCATGTGCTGCAGATACCAGAAATAACCATGTATTCATGAAAATGTCCAGAATGTCAACATGACAAACTAGAAATAAACTCAAGTCGCTTCTAGAAACGATTATTTTTCCTCCTATGCAATAGCACCACTATTTGGTAAAAATTGCATATATACATAAAATTGGCTCATATAATTGCAGTAATTACATTTCTGACTTTCTCATTAAAAACAAAAATAAAATTATGATACTATATTGAGTTATTTTCAAAGAGCATGAGTGATTAACCTGTTCTGATCATGAATGGCGGTGAACATGGTGGTGGAAATGTTCAGTATAGAGGTTTTTGCCTCTCATTGAGGTCGACTATCAATTTGGGAGTTTAAAAAAGCCTTAAATTTCTATACTTTTACAAATGGTCCCTAACCAAGCAATTCTTGGCAATATCTGGTTCCTGACTCCGAATCCATCCCCGGAGGAAAAGACATTCCTTGTTTATTGCTGTTCTAGCTGAAACTATGCTGCATAGCTAAAATATAATTTTAGAAGTCTCATTAAAATTTCATTAGTCTTGGTCTATTGACATTTTGAAAAAGCATTGTTTTCATAGATCTCATCTGAACTGGATTCATTCATGATGACAGGCCATCCTATTAAACAGTAACTGACTTCTGTATGGAGCTGGTCAGACGATATCTACATAAATGCATTACACTCACTGGGTAGGTGCTTGGTCAGAGGATTTCTTGCATTTCGTATGCATCTCTTTTTATTTCATAAAAATATAAATTACATTTTTGCAAACATTTATTGCATAAGCATGATTTAGCAATTTTTAACATAAGTTATGTCTGATTTTCAACTGTTTCATTAGTTACGGTACACTTTACTTTGAAACCACTTTCATTCATAAATTACCTGCAAATTTTACAAATAATTATAAGGAAACAGGAAGTAACATTTAATTAAACATGCAATTTTGAAGTAGAAAGAAAGAAATAGTATTTTCTTGTAAAAATGCACTCCAAGAATCTGATTTATTTACAACTTCGAAATTATTATTTTTTTTTTTATCACCAACAACTATCAAAAGTTAGTGTACTTGCTTACCAAGGAGACAACAGTGTCAGTGAAGACCCTGTCTGAAATGAAATATGAGGCATGATGTGTGAAGGAAACAGAAAATCAGGATAAATATCACATAATATTTTACAGCATCACGTCAATCAATCATTGTCAAATTATGCAAAAAATGTGAAAATATTATTAATTGTGTTGACAACAAATTCTAACAATGATATTAGCCTTGTTAAAGACAAATGAGTAGGCCATGTTATTCCAAGAATGATACAAATGTAAGAATGTAGTTGAGAAGTGATGATAATGTTCATAAAGTTTAAGGGGGGAAAGACAATTCTCCAGTAATGCATGCATAAACACTGTTTAGGACAAATTAAAGTGTGAATATCTAGTGAAAATTGTGCGTTTTTAAAATAATTTATTTTCTAAAAAGCACAGTGTCAAAAGTGCTCGCATATTCTGTGTAAATGCATGGAATCTTGCATTTCTCTCTACACACACACAGAAATAAGAGGCATATTTAAAGGTGGTTCTTAAGTCTTCCTGACCCACATTTGCACACAGGGAATTATCACCAGCTAAACTGGCAGTCTAATCCTTATTACTGAATATGCTTACTCATAAACCCTGACCCACCACGCTCCTCTCGCACGCTAGCTCTCCTCTTTGCTCTTAAAGCGAAGGAAGAGGCCCACTGAAACTCATGCCTCAAAGCAAAACGAACGCAAAGCGAAAAGTCATGCCCAACAGTCAGCTCGCAAGCTGTGGGTCGTATGTCTTTTATCACCCTGTCTTTTCTGAACCATCATAAGAATTTCTAATTATTTTCACTCTCCAACCTCATAAAACATGTCGTCCAACAGAGAGACCATATTTTCAGTCTCCGCATTAGCCATAGATCTCAACGATCCTGTTTGTAATTATCATTTCATTTGGGAATATGGGATTTTCTTTAAAAATAAAGGATTGTTTTTCTCTCTGACAAAACCACATCACACAGTATCAGACATAGGGCTTTATTGTAGCTTCAAAACCAAGAGAATGGAAACTGAACAATAAGGCGCCACTGATGAAGTCTGCGAGTCCCCGAGGAAGAAAGTTTGCCGTTTGAAGATAACAGGTTTTTTTCTCTTGCACTCAAAGGAAGAAAAGTTTTGTCAGAGCATCTCAAATGACACATGAAGTCTGGGCAAATAATTTATGAAACACATTTCACAGGAAAACATTACATGGTGTGGGAAGGAAAAAAACATACACCCATAATGGAATTCAGAGAAAAAACACAATACTAATACAATAAGCTGGCTCTCACTTCAGCCTGTATGGCACAGACGGTTTGGGACTTTCTCGACAGCGTCAGAACTGGTTTAGGAGGCCATTTATCACAGTTCTGTCTGTGTTTCATGGTTTGGACACTGTGATATCTATGCGTGATTTCCAAGTACCCACCAAAGCAACAAGAGAGCCAGTCAAAAGCAAAAAAAAAAAGAGCATGGCATTAAGTTTATGTAAAATGTTCCATTGATTCCCTAATAGCTTTTCCCAAACTGGGGACTAGGGATTTGTCTCAAACTGCCTGGTGGTTCATGAAAATTTTTGAACAAAATTCCAAACCAAAAAGCAAAACCATGGCATGCGATATGATTCACTAAATTCACTAAAGAGATTTAAGCTTTGAATCAAACCACTCAGCTCTGAGATTAATCACAACATTACATTTTCTGATTCAAGTAAAGTTTAGTGTGAAGTGTGAGTGTGAGTGTGAATATGTTGTGAAACAAATAAATAATAACATATGAGCAAGAGAGTGATATTTTCATAACACGAATAATTCAAAGACTCGTTCAAAGCCAATACCTCGTTCCATTCCTGAATGAATCAGTTTTTTAAAGAATTTTTAAAGAAATTCATCCAGTGGTTATAGAAGGTGAAACAGTATGTGAAAAGAGTAGTATGTCTGGATTCAGAGTAGTAATAAAAAAAAGTAGGGCAAAAAGTACCTGGTTGATTTACGCACTTCAGAATCTCACCGGAAGTAGCATCTGATTGACTTTACTATCACATGAGGTCATAAGGAGGATTTGTGATTAGGTGTGTTCGACTTGAAGCAGCGCTGCACAGATCGATCGGTTTATGACATCAAAATACCACGAGAGTGATTGGAAAGCATACAAGGCTGTCTGCACTCTAATTGTTCTCGCGGTACTTTGATGTCATACACAAATCGGTCTGCACAGCGCCTCTTCAAGTTGAACACACCTAATGGCAGTAAAGTGATGGAATTGATGCTAGTAGGTCACATGACAATGACAACATGACAGATGTAAGTACGTCCAGAATTCATTCATACTATGGGTGTAACGGTACACAAACATGACGGTTCAGTACGTACCTCGGTTTTGACGTCACGGTTCGGTATGGTTTTGGTACAGCAGGAGGAACAAAATTGCTACTAAACAATTATTTTAATTAAACAATGTTTACTGAACAAATTGCTCTTTCTTTAAATAAATTCAATTAGAATTAAAATTTTCTTTAAATCTACCTCATAAAATTAAAAAAAAATCTATAAAAAAAAATATAACTCTGCTCTAAACTATAGGGAGCCTTTTTACATTAGGCCTACTATAAGGTTACAATTAACAACAGAGCCCAAACTTAAATTTAATTACTATTTATTTTTTAACTATAATAATCAACACTCAAATTAAAAAAATGCATGAAAACATGTAAATTGCACTCAATGCAGTTTTTAAACAAATTTTATAAATTATAGGCTACAATTTCTAGTTGTTGTTGAATCCTGTCTGTGGCCTTCCGTCAGATTGCCACCATCGGTCGCCCTTCCATTATATTGACTCCCACACTACACAGACTGTTTTGAGTCACTCCGGACTACATTCTCCATGTTCCATTGCACTGATTGGACTCATCTGCAGTAGTATTGTTTAGCGCTTATCGCTTGTTTGCCGATAGCTACATTACAGAGCCATCCCGAGTTTTCTAAGTCTAGTCTAGTCCTGTTCTATGCCTGATTTATCCGTGTCTTGATCTTAGCCTGTTTACCTAATCCTGTCTGCTCTCTGCCTGCTTTGGACTTTAGTTGGATTATCCCTTTGGCTTGCTGTTTCGGACTTTGTTTGCACCTCGCCTGGACTATTTCCTGTTTGTGGATTCCCAGTTTGCCTCGCCCTCTGGATTACGTTCGCCGTCGACTGACCCACGCCTGTCTTTGGATTACTCTTTCGTCTTGCCTGTGCTATACCTGTTGTTGTAGTAGACCCATGCCTGTTTTATGACCACGTCTTTGAATAAAGCTTTACAGATGGATCCGCACGTCTCATCTCGTTCGCCCCGTAACAGTGTCTGTCAGTTTCATAAAATATTTATTTAAATATAGCCTACATTAAATAATTAAGACGTCACTAACAGGTAAGTAAAATGTAATGAGTATATAGTCTAATATTTTACGAAATGCTCTTACCTAGACTTAATTTCTCTGGTGAACTGATGAGCTGTGGACACCGATGACTTGCCTGAGGTAAATTAAATGCTATGATTTTGTTTACAAGTGGTTTTAATCACATCTTTCCACGAGTGAAACACTGATTGTGCAATTACATGAGGCATGAGATGTTAATTCATGTTTATTTCACATTAAAACTAGTAGTAAAGAGGAAGGGATGATAGCGCTCCGTCAGAACGTCAAACGTGAGGCTTTTATACAGTGATCTGTCATGCCATGTCAAAGAGCGCCAAAACGGCATTTATTGTCTGAATTCCCTGAATTTTTTTAGGATTTGTTCGGTACATGCGCGTACCGAACCGAAAGACCCGTACCGTGAACCATTACACCCCTAATTCATACTAAACACGTTCATACTGTATACAACGTTCTTTTTAACAGTTGTGAAGTAATTACTTATTTAAAAGAGTGTTTTATTCCTGAATCATGAAATCATTTAACTGAATGATTCATAAAGACAATTACTTGATTCATTTCTGAATGAACATGTTTTTAAATAAATTGTTAGAGTGAACGATTTAAAAAACTCCATTCACAATCATTTGACTGAATGATTCAATCACCCACTCATAAAGACAACTACTTGAACTACAACCCCAAATCAGAAAAAGTTGGGACAGTATGGAAAACGCAAATAAAAAAAGAAAGTAGTGATTTCTAAATTTACTTTGACTTGTATTTCATTGCAGACAATATGAACACAAAATATTTCATGTTTTGTCTGGTCAACTTCATGTCATTTGTAAATATACATCCTTTCCTGTCATTCAGACCTGCAACACATTCCAAAAAAAGTTGGGACAGGAGCAATTTAGGGCTAGTAATGAGGTAAATTGGTTAAATAATGATGTGATTTGAAACAGTTGATGTCAACAGGTGATTGTAATTAAGATTTGGTACAAAAGCAGCATCCAAGAAAGGTCTAGTCCTTTAGGAGCAAAGATGGGCCGAGGATCGCCAGTTTGCCAACAAATACGTGCGAAAATTATTGAAATGTTTAAAAACAATGTTCCTCAAAGAAAGATAGGAAGAGATTTGGATATTTCACCTTCAACAGTGCATAACATAATTAAAAGATTCAAGGAATCTGGAGGAATTTCAGTGCGTAAAGGACAAGGGCGCAAGCCTAAGCTGAACAACCGTGATCTCCGATCCCTCAGGCGGCACTGCATCAAGAATCGTCATTCATCTATAAGCGATATCACCACATGGGCTCAGGACTACTTTGGCAAACCTTTGTCAAGTACCACAATACGTAGTTACATCCACAAATGCCAGTTAAAACTGTACTGTGCCAAAAGGAAGCCCTATGTTAACAGTGTCCAGAAGCGCCGTCGACTTCTCTGGGCTCGGAGGCATCTGGGATGGACCATCACACAGTGGAAACGTGTACTGTGGTCAGATGAATCAGTATTTCAGGTATTTTTTTGGGAGGAATGGACGCCGTGTGCTCCGGACCAAAGAAGAAAAGGATCATCCAGACTGTTACCAGCAACAAGTCCAAAAGCCAGGGTCTGTCATGGTATGGGGTTGTGTCAGTGCCCTTGGCAAAGGTAACTTGCACTTCTGTGATGGCACCATTAATGCTGAAAAGTACATAGAGATTTTGGAGCACAATATGCTGCCTTCAAGAAGACATCTTTTCCAGGGACGTCCATGCATATTTCAACAAGACAATGCAAAACCACATTCTGCACACATTACAAAGTCCTGGCTGCGGAGAAAGAGGGTACGGGTACTTGACTGGCCTGCCTGCAGTCCCGACCTGTCTCCAATAGAGAATGTGTGGCGCATTTTGAAGCGCAAAATGCGACAACGAAGACCCCGTACTGTTGCCCACCTTAAGACTTGTTTGCAGGAAGAATGGGACAAAATTACACCTGAAACACTTCATCACTTGGTGTCTTCTGTCCCTAAACGTCTTTTAAGTGTTGTGAAAAGGAATGGCAACATTACAAAGTGGTAAATGCTTTACTGTCCCAAATTTTTTTGGAATGTGTTGCAGGTCTGAATGACAGGAAAGGATGTATATTTACAAATGACATGAAGTTGACCAGACAAAACATGAAATATTTTGTGTTCATATTGTCTGCAATGAAATACAAGTCAAAGTAAATTTAGAAATCACTACTTTCTTTTTTTATTTGCGTTTTCCATACTGTCCCAACTTTTTCTGATTTGGGGTTGTACATTCTTAAATTAATGAATCAAAGTTTTGAACAAATCATTTGACTGAATGATTCAATGACTCACTCACAAGGACAGTCTTTTATCACCACCTATTGGTGTATCGACGTAACCTGCAGAAAGAGTCAATTAAAAATATTTACCAGCATCTCATCTCTACTAAATTATTTTCAGCATTGGAAATTAACAAATAAAAATTCCGATGCATGATTGTGACACTTCACTAGCCGGCAAACAAACTCTCCTCCCCTCTCAAATTCACACCTATGTCCTTGTTATTAAAATGCAGAAGAGAATTAGATTTTTCAATACTTTGAATTCTAATTAACCTTAACTCTAATTTGAAAAGAGATCAGTGCTTTATATGAATCCAAAATTATGTTAATCTTCACTTGCAGCATTAATAATTAGCCACGTCTGTTCGTGTAAAGATGAACTCATTACTATAAACAGAGAGGGCACATCATAGCAGAGAGCTCTGGCGACTGCTGTGAGTGATTACACAGCATGGCAATACAGATGACGCTCATTGTCATCCTAATCGCAATCAACACAAGGCGTTCTTTGATGATAATACAACTCAATGATGTGCTTCATTATTGCTCAGAGCAGGTCAGGTCATGGGCCGCAGCTCTTGCACATGCAAATGCCAGATGCTCTTGTGAAGAAAGTCCCTCTAAAAACAGCTTTGAGACACATTTTACCAGCATGCTGTTCCCCTCTCTTCACCTCTGCTCTCTGATGGATCTGATCTGAACAGCGCAGTCCATTAAACGTCGCTCCTGCCTCCCAATCCATTGTAAACCCAGCGAGTAGCTTACAAGAACTCAGAGCTGATGCAGATGAGCCGGCACAAATGAGTATTCTGGAAGAAGAGGTCTTTAATTTTGTTCTGTTTTCTTTTTTTTCTCATGCTTTTCTTTATGTTGGGCTCCCTTTTTTCTGAGCACGAGGCAGATGGATGGAAGCGGAGTGCCCACTCGTATGATAAATGAAATTCACATCACTTGGCTCCAGTGAGCTGAAAAGAGGACACTATGTTGAGATGTTTGGACAAATGAAGGCATAGCCCTGCAAAAAGGAAATGTAACATTTTCTCCTTTTGTCTTTGCCTTTCTTTTTCTATCCCTTTTGTCCATTTCAGACAGTACTGGCAGGTCTATGCAGGGACCCACAAAAGTCCTTTGGCAGTGTTGGGAATGCTACTTTGAAATTGTAGTGTGCCAAGTGACAAGCTACTCATAATTCAACAGAAGCTACTCTATTGAAATATTAGGTAGCTATTGAAGCTATTTTGAGGAAATATCTACTAATACAGTACCACTCAAAAGTTTAGGGTCAGTAAGATGTAATGTAAAGATGCATTAAATTGATCAGAAGTGACATTAAAGATATTTATGATGTTACAAAAAAAATAATTTAAAATAAATAAGTTCTTTTTTATTCATCAAAGAATCCTGGAAAAAAAATGTATCACTATTTTTGCAGAAATATAAAACAGCAAAATATTAACTGTTTTCAACACTGATAATAATAAGATATTACATATTACAATGATTCCTTAAGGATCATGTGACACTGAAAAGTGGAGTAATGATTGCCGAAAAATCAGCTTTGCATCACAGGAATAAAATACATTTTAAAATACATTCCAATAGAAAACTGTTGTGTTTACTTCATACAGTAATTTACTGTATTTTTATTAAATAAATGCAAATTGGTGAGCATGCTTCTTGTCACTGTTCAAAAACATTTTTAAAAAAATCATACAAATTCCAAACTTTTGAACAGTAGTTTACAAAAAATAAATCTAAAATTATATAATTAAATTGTGACATCATTAAACAGATACTCTTAGTTGTCAAACACAACTAATAAAATAAGATATTCCACTATAACTCCCTATTCCCAATGATTAGACAGCTCTTTTCTTCCAAAATCCCATCCTACAAAGAAACCATTGATACAGGAGATATCTATACATAGGCACAAAAACCCGTTCATCCGATCCAGACAGGTCAACTAGAATTCATTGAATGGTCAACATTTCAGCGGCCCATAGGAATAGCCTCTAATGAATAATCTATGGTCAGGTCAACTAAATTAATGAAACAGATTTTTAAAAACTGCTGTTAAATTTTGCTGCAAAAAAAAAAGATGTGACATGGGTACAGGGATGAATCAAATGAATCAGTGAATCATTTTTGAATCATTTGATTCATATAAACTGTTTAGTTCACTACAAGGAAACAGAATTCCCAATGCTACATACAAGAGAGGACAGTTTAAGGAAGTGTTTTTGATAATTGCCTCAGCTTACTTGGCTGTAAAGCTGTGGGTGCAATGCAACGTGACATAAAAAAGTGTATTGTCACATTAAACCACTACTCCTAGGAAAGCTTGTTAAAAAAAAAAAAACAGGAAAAGCTACACTGTTATGTAACCAGCAGACTGAACTGTCACACATGCAGTTAAGAAAGATACAGCAGCATCATTAATTTAAGTTAGTTACCAATTACCATACTAGAATTATTGTGATGGTACCAGATTTATAATACTGTACATATACCTTGCACTTGTGTACGTGCTGCACTGGTGCAGGCACTGTAGTGTCAGCCACGTTTACAGGTCCCATAAAGCAGCTGGGTGCTGGTATTGTTAATGTGAAATACAGATCCACAACCAGCATGGCATTAACATGACTTCTGGGACAGGAGTAAAACAGAAAGCAGCACTAGTCTAGTGTACACTCAGCATGCCATTTATAATTAAATAAATAGGGGCATGAATAAATAATAAAAATTATAATAATAATAATAATAAATAAAAAGCCAGCGTGTATTATCGCAAAAGCAAAGTAAGATGCAGAGGTGGTTGACATGTGTTGTGATAATTCAGTCTCCAGGTGCCAGGCCATATGTGTGTGAAGTTATGTTGCACCCACTGTGAACATAACAGAAGAAGCAGTGCAGAGGAAAGTCTATGTCATTATATGAGGATTGTGAGACTGTAAGGTATAGTGAGGCTAGGTACCCGTGAATATGAAATGTGCTTCTCAGCTGAAAGGCTGGCATGACTATATTCCATCGGTATCTCAGGAGACTTCCCAGCTCATCCGCAGTTTGGATCCAGCAGAGCCATCCAGAATATTTTTTCTGTACACTGCTGGAAGTAGATAACACGTTTTTATTGTAAATACCTCATTGTGTCCATTTTAAAAGGATTAGTTTAGGGATAAAATAAAAATGTAGCTATTATTTATGCTACCATTCCAAAGTTTAGGGTTGGTAAGGTTCAGTGAAGGCTGCATTAATTTGTGAAATATTATTACAATTTTAAATACCTGTTTTCTATTTTAATATATTTTAAAATGTAATTTATTCCTGTGATGGCAAAGCTGAATTTTCAGCAGTCATCACTCCAGTCTGTTTCACGATCCTTCAGAAACCAGTCTAAAATGCTGATGTGGTGCTCAAGAAACATTTCTTATTATCATATTATCATCTCATTAGTACCAAAACTTTCGAAAAGAACTGTATTATGTAATAATTTTATTCAAAACCAACTTCCTTCCAATGAATGAGGACTGAAGTTTTAAGAACCAAAAGCACCATAAAAATATAATAAAGGTGGCCCATGACTCATGCTATATTAAGACTTCTAAAGCCATATGACACAAGTATTAGCAATTTGTGAAGAAATCATTGAAGATGGATCTTTTTAATGAATCTGCTGCTTTAGTTGTTAACAAAAAAAGTTTAAATGATCCATTCAGGAGTGAGACTGATCCAGTTGGAATGATTCAATGAGTATTTTGAGTGAGTAAAGATTATCGGTAAACAACTTATAGTTCACTCTCACTCTATGGCTCCTGACACAAATCTACTGTATTGTTTCAGATATCCTATAAACTACTTTTATGGTGCTTTTGGATACTTTATGAAGCTTGAAAATGTCAAACTCCATGTAGACTAAATTCATGTAAAAGAGAGACAAGCTTCAAAAAGGCTTCTTTTCCACAAAAGAAATGAAGCCACATCTGTAATGAAATGAGGACAGAATGTTCATTTTTGGGCAAACTATCAAACTATAAATGAGGCCATGATAACTATACAATTACTGCTAAAAGGGCATTATTGCCCATAATCGAAATTCTCTCATCACACTAGCTTTTGTTGCCAAAGCCTGATGGTGATAGATTACACTCTTAAATCAATATTTCAGCCCAAGGTGATCCCAGTAATAGCAAATCTCATACAAACTCTACGACATCCATTTTATAACATTACGCATTTATAAACATTATGTTAAAATAGTTTACATTCCTCACATTACAAACTTCTCTTTAAGTGGTTGGTTTATAGTATCGCAAAGCCTAGTCATTTTCCAGCATGTTTCTGAAGCTCCCTAAGCCACATAAAAAGACATATGGTTTCTCAAATGTCAAAAAACTCAATTAGTCACTTTATTGCAAGGTCATTTATATGTAAAGCAGATAATTAAAACTACAGCTCCAGAACAACACTGCTACAAAACAGCAATTAATAATGCAAAACAATGGGAAACAATGGAGATCAGTCAGGATCCTCACGCGATTTAGTTCATGTTCGGAGGCAATGCAGCTCTGCGTGAAACACATCAAAGGCACTGAACATTAAACAAAGCTAAATTTACTGCATGCTTGGCCCTGCATTTACTAAACATAGCAATAACATTCAACAGTCAGATGTTGACTGCAAACATATTGCTCTGCTCTTTCATACAGCACACACAATATAACAGTGATGTAAATATCTTTGAATTTGAGATCAGAAGATCTTCCAAATATCTTTGACGGAATCTAGTTTGTAAAACTAATACAATAAAAAAAAATCCTTCAATGATTCAAAACATCAAATGTTATATCAAAAAACAGGTTCTAGCAATCATATGGGTTTGATTATGATGATACTGCAAAGGCTTGGAAAACCAGGTCTGGACCACAAGGAAAGTATTCTGAAATTGTGACTTCAATTTGTGGTTTCATTATAGAAAACGGAGACACTTCCTCAACTGCCCTAATGTGCTTTTCTCTAAGTGCACTAGAAAATCATTAGTGACCTTAGAATACTTGCCTGCCTCTCAGTTTTTTTTTCAGCCTGTCATAAAACACAGAGAAACAAACATCATACGTACAAAAGTATTTTTATTTCAGCATATGATATTCGATCGTATAATCATAGGCTGGTCACAACCAGAGATACCTCTGTACATTGAAAGCAATGATTTAGAGACATTGGGTTCTGGATCATCCATCAAAGACAGCTGATCCAATGTTATTGCCAAAGCTGATACTTATGAAATGCAGCACATCTTGACCTGACAGATTGATTGGAGCTGAGAAAGGACTGCATTTACATGCTATATTACAGCATGACTTGTAACAATAATAATAAAATGACATGCTCAATCTTGACTATGAAGAAAATGTCAATGTCAAGTCCTGTTTTGAAATGGTAGCTTATAAGATTCTCAGAACTGAAAGTGAATTTCCGAGAAAAAAATCAGAAGGACAAAAAAGTGCATTACACACCTGAATTGAGTTCTAAAGAGGAACATGAACTAAAAAAGTTAATAGAATCAAATCTAATTTTAAGTTGAGTTTATACAGTCAAGCTCCTTTATTGAAAAAGTATAGCAAAATGGTAAAATGCTTTAAAGTGACAATAGGGGAAAGTGTGTTATTAATTATAAATATAAAATGTAACCACTTCCATATTTTCTTGTCAAAAACAATGTTTTTGAATGATGAACAAGCATGGTGACATCAACAAACTACTAATAATTAATAAACAAACACTTCTTTTATTCCAATTTATTATAACTATGAGCACAATATTGAGAAGCTGCATTTTACTAAATATTTCTCAATAGAAAGAATAAGTAAATGCTAATGTAGGAATGTAACAACTTGTTTTTTTTTAATCAGTTCATAAACACAAACAAGCCAAATGAACCAATCCACAAGAATGAATCAGAGTTTCCAATGCTATATACTGTATGAAAATTAACACTGAGTTGTTCTTCCCCATTGATTAAATAATAAGTTTACTGGTCTACATAAATAAGTTGGATTTGACAACAAGCATGTTGGATTAAAACTAGATATAATCTACAACAGTTGTGCATGTGTCAATTAATTTGAAGCAGGCCTACCTTTCTACAACAAAACTCTTGGCTGGAATGAATGACGCTGTGTACTTGATGTCACCAATCTTTCAAGCATTGAGCTTGTCCTTCCTGAAGCTAATTCTCAGTGTACACCTATAAAAACTCTGCATATTTGTGCAGATGGCTGTTTTTTACAGGAGCCTACTGTGTAAGAGAACACAGTGTTTATTCAGAATGTCTGCCAGGGGCCCTGAGCTGAGTTCAGGGGCAAGTGCTCTGGTAACACAGCCGTCCTGCACCTGCCTCCCAAACACTTTAACAGGCAATTATCCCACCAAGCAGGACCTATCAAACCACCGGCCAACTCCACACACAGAGAAGTACAAACTGACAGAGAGAGAGAGAGAGAGAGAGAGAGAGAGAGAGAGAGAGAGAGAGAGAGAGAGAGAGAGAGAGAGAGAGAGAGAGAGAGAGAGAGAGAGAGAGAGAGAGAGAGAGAGAGAGAGAGAGAGAGAGAGAGAGAGAGAGAGAGAGAGAGGCTTTAAAACTTTACTCAAAAAGAAACTAAATAATTGCTTTACTTTTTTTTTTTAATAATTACATTTGAGATTTGAGGTCCATATGCACCTGGATCCACTTTTTTAGATCACTAACAACATGTTGGAAATTAAAATATTATATATACCATGCCTTGCGAAAGTATTCATACCCCTTCATTTTTTTCACGTTTTGTTATGTTGCTGCCTTATGTTAAATTGCTTTAAATTACTTTTTTCCCACATCATTCTACACTCCATACACCATAATGGAAAAGCAAAAAACATCTTTGCAAATTTATAAAAAATAAAAAACTTAAATGATTCCACTGCATAAGTATTCAAACCCTTATCTGGGACAGTTGAAATTTAGCTCATGAGCATTCATATTGCTTGTAGATGTTACTACACTTCGAGTGAAGTTAACCTGTGGCAAATTCAATTGAATGGGTATAATTTGGAAAGGCACACGTCTTAATAAAAGGTCTACAGCTGATAATGCATATCAGAGCAAAAACCAAGCCCTGAGGTCAAAATAACTGCCTGTAGAGCTCAGAAAGAGGTTTGCGTCAAGCCACACATCTGGGGAAGAGTTCAGAAAAAATTCTGCTTCATTGAAGGTTCACGGAATCATGTAGCCTTCATTATCCATAATGGAAGACGTTTGGAACAACTAGAACTCTTCCTAGAGCTGGCCTCCTGGCCAAACTGAGCAACTGATGGAGAAGGGCCTTGTCTAGACTGGTGACCAAGAACCTGATGGTCACTCTAGTTGAGCTCCATGATCATATATGCAGATTGGAGAAACCTACAGAAGGACAAAAAACATTGCAACACTCCACCAATCTGTGCTTTATGTCAGTGTGGCCAGACTCAATCCTCTCCTCAGTGAAGACACACAAAAACCCACTTGGAATTTGCAAAAAAAAAAAAAAAGCACCTAAATGACCCTCAGACTGCAAGAAACAGGATTCTCTGGTCTGATGAACCTCAATACCAAGCATCATGTTTGAAGGAAACCAGGCTCTGCTCATCACCTGCAGAGTACCATCCCAAAAATAAAGCGTGCTGGTAGCAGCCTCATGCTGTGGGGCTGTTTTTCAGCAGCAGGGACTGAGGAACTCGTCAGAGTAGAAGAAAAGCTCAATGCACCAAAATATTGAGATAGCCTTAATGAAAACCCAATCCAGAGCATTCAGAACCTCAGACTGGGCAGAAGGTTCACCTTCCAACAGGACAATGACCCTAAGCACACAGCAAGAGTGGCTTATAGACAACTCTGTGGATGTCCTTGAGTGGTCCAGCCACAGCCTGGGATTGAACCCAGTCAAATATTTCTGGAGAAACCTGAAAACGTGCGTCCTGTCCAACCTGACAGAGCTTGAGCGGTGAAAAGGCGAGGAGAAGAATGGCAGATAATTGCCAAATGATTATGTGCAAAGCTTGTCGCATCATACCCAAAAATACTTTAGGCTGTAAAGGTACTGAATTAAGTACTGAGTTAAGGGTTTGAATACTTATGCAATGTACTTATTTCAGTTTTTTTTTATTTTTAATAAATTTACAAAGTTGTGACAGTTCTGTTTTTTGCTTTATCATTATGGTGTATGGAGTGCAGATTGATGTGGGGGAAAAAGTAATTTAAAGCAGTTTAACATAAGGCTGCAACATAACAAAACGTGAAATAAATGAAGGGGTATGAATACTTTCGCAAGGCACTGTATATATACAGTCAAACCAAAATTCATTCAGACACCTTCAACATTTCTCACATTAACACAGTTTGTCCGCTATAGTTTAGAAAATGGTAATAAAATATGACAAGAACTCAGAGTTAAACTGTGTCAGAACAAATTCATCTTGATAATGTCAGATAACTTTGATAGAAAGGTATGTAATGGATTACAATCAACCAAAAATTATTCAGCTGTTAAATTTAATTACACAATTAGATAATACCAATTTAGGTCAACCACTTACCAAGCAATGCTTAATTTTGTTCAGTCTTTTTACAGTCTGTGTAAAAAGTTCAAATTAGCAATTAAAGAAAAAAACACGTAAGCAAAACATGGTCAGGTCAAACTGGTAGCATAGTAGTTCACTGTATGAAGAATTTTTGGGTATAATACATCACAGTTCGCTTTATTTTGCAATGCTCACTTACATAAATGAACTACAGTGTCCTGCACCTACTAGTAAAAAAAAAAAAAAATTATATCTGGTGTCTGTATAATTATTGGTTTGACTGTATATATATATATATATATATATATATATATATATGTGTGTGTGTGTGTGTGTGTGTGTGTGTGTGTGTGTTTGTATTTATATCATTTTCTTTCTTTTTTTTAAGCACACATATGTGCTTGTCATTCTACTGTAGATGCATACTTATACCAAAAATATAATAGTTATTTTTAAGTTATATTTTCATGTTAATGTCTAATTCCTCTTTATGTATTGAACATTCTAACATCTAAACACATACAATGCACTGCACTTTACATGAACATGACCTGAGGAGAATAGCCGAACTCATTTTGTTAATTGTTAATAACTTGTTAGCCACAAAACAAATGATGGCTTTCAAGAAGACAACAGGGAGCAACTTTTAACATATACCAAATCACCATCTAAGATCAGCCACTTCCCACGAAAGTGAAGATGATTAAAATCGTTAAAAGTTAAAGGAGGATCTGTCTCCTGGAAGTAATTAAGCAACAGAGAGAGAAAGAGAGCATGAGTCACTACAGGACAGTTTTTTGTTTTGTTTTTTCTTCATGTTCTCCAATGCAAATCAAAAACATATTCATTAGTATCACAAAACCAACATGCAAATCTCCTCCTCACTTGAAATGCTATGACTAAATATGTACAAGAACATGAACAGAGGAGCCATCTGGTCCCACATTTGGAGGATTCTCTTTCCTGGGAGTTTTTTTTAAATCTGGAAACCATTCTCTGCTGCCTTTCCTTTTTACGCCTGGCTGCTTGAAAGCTGTGAAGAGTCAGATTAAGCCACTAGTTAAGGATGACATACAACGATAAACCAAGTTCTCAATGCGTTTACGTTCTCTTTAGGTTCAAACAGCACTGACACTAAATAACACATCTTGCCATCCAAAAAAAAATGCATATAGGAATTGAGTGTCTGCCTGTAGAGAAGCAAATCTATGAACTGGGAAAAGACAGAGGGAATGCATATGTAAAAATAGGCAGGCTTTTATCTTTCCTAATACATACTTTTTTTGTCAAATTAGAGCACAGAATTTTGTAAGAACAAATATAAAATTGTTAAGTTTTGCAATGAAGTGTGCAAGTGATCAAGAACATCTGATTAGGAGAACTATTTAATTAACTTTGAACCTAACCTCAACCATCACTCCTAAAAATGAAGGTTCTTCTAAGGTTCCTTTCGAGAATCATTTTGGGCTTCACAGGGTACTGTATAAGTTGCTATAAGCTTCTTTGGAGACTAAAAGTTCTTCATAGATTCTGTGTTCATTGAAATTGTCTTGTTAGCTGGCTGATGCGAGTGTATATAACTAATTGTAAGATAGAGAGAGGCGAGAGCACAGAGAAAATAAAATAGGAGTAAAAACAAGATTCATTTCAGTGTTCAACTACATTAATCACAAAGAATAAACAGAATGAGGATAATATACTAGACATGTGTAACATTAACCGAATGAATATACTAACCAAAAGCGAGAACGAGAGGTGTTATATCATGTCCACTATATTATATATTTACAATAAATGACATAATTACAAAAACAGTGGTGTCCTTCTGTATCAGAAAGTATATACTTATTAGAGAAATACGGATTCACGTACACGCATACAAAAAAGGTTATTCACCAAAGTATTTGGATAGTTGACATGTAACACGAGACATAAGAGAAACTTTTATATGTATGTATGTATGTATGTATATATGTGTGTGTGTGTGTGTGTATATATGAAAATAAAGTATTGATATATATATATATATATATATATATATATATATATATATGTGTGTGTATATATGTATGTATGTATGTATGTATGTATGCATGTATGTATGTATATATATATATATACACGCATGTATATACATATATATACTTGGGTGAATAACCTTTTTTGTATGCGTGTACGTGAATCCGTATTTCTCTAATATTATACACACATACATACATACATACATACATACATACATAGACACACACACACACATATATATATATTTATCCTATATACAGAAGCTACGTTCACACTGTCAGTTTTTGGGATTGACAATCGCATTTTCTTTACAGGTGTGAGTCTCGAAATGTCTCGTTCACACAGCAGCTTACCGTTGTGTTTAGAATACTGTCTGTATGCAAGTGTAATGGGAGTCAAGCCCGTATTCCTTACCATTACCCATAGCGACAGTGACCAAAGTAAAATCAAAAAACTGAAAGTTTTATCACTTTCTGACATGACAAGAGTCCAATTGAGCCGCGAGATCTTTCGTCAAATCTTCATTAACCAACAGCAGCTTTAATATTTGAGTGGAGAGCGGAGCATTTGAATCGCGTGCAGAAAATTACCTGTTGCTAATTTTACACAATGATTACAAAATTGGTCTCATTTTTAAAAAGGTTTCTATTTAATGAAAATAAATGACCTATTATTTTTAAGGTTTTTTTTCTTCTGGGGCCTTAGAGGAATAGAGGAATTTTGTTCAATATTGATAAATAAACAATATTTTGCTGTTTTTGTGCTGGCACTTTGGCTGATTTAGGTCTGTCATGGATAAATAAATATGACAACTGCCAGTAGGTGGCAGCAAGTCCCTGTTTTAATAAATGACTTACTGAATCATTCATATCAAACGATTAGTTCAAAACGGCTGATTCAATATAAACGAAACAAGTGAGACCATGCCTGCGTCCCAATGTGCATACTATCCATCCTAAATTCTATGCGATATTAGTAATTTTCAATACTATCTAGGGCAAATATCGTGGATAGTATGCACATTGGGACGCAGGGCATCTGAATGGACCGTTGAATCACTGGCTCACTCGATTCGTTCGAAAACTGATTCATTCAGGGAATGAAACACCGTGTTGCAATGCACTGTTGTATAAAACTAATAGCACATTTGTGCTCGCGGCCTTGCGCACATGTGCTGATATACAGAAAAGTACATTGCTTGTGCAATGAATATAAAAATGTATATTCTGTTGTCTTCTTTTTAAAGAACTTCAAAAGTTGCGCCTGAACCATTTTGCGCGAAAAATGACGAAATTGCTTCCGCTTGTGCGCAGCTTGTTACAGTACCAAGTTCTGAATGGCCAATCGCCGTTATTTAGTTCGTAAATGATCATAAGTAGAGAATTTTAACATTTCATGTGCATGATAAGTTTTACTTAATACACAAAATTAATAATCCAAAGAGGATGGTAAGGGGGGATGGTGGTTTTACAGAGAGGATGCTTTTCGCATCCCCCCTCAATTCGAGCCCTGGCTCTCTCACGCTGTATGATGTGACAAACAACTAGTTGTCCAGTCCTGTTCCGTTCACACAGCGCGTGTTCCGAGAATGCGGTTGTGAGGCCCTGTTTACACTAGTGCGTTTTTGTTTTAAAGAATGAAAACCATCCCCGTTTACACTGGCGTTTCCGCTGCGTTTCAGTCTCCATTTACAATCTCCATTTACACTACATAACCGAAAACGCATGTCACGTGACCATTCCTGCAGGTACAACCATAGATATGTGTAGGTAGATGCCCTATTATTTAGATGGCGGATGCGTCTGCGTGCTTGGAGCGGTCAAATGGGGAATCTACCCATACATATCTATGGGTACAATAATGAGCATGATGTTATTGTTTACACGGTCATCAAGGATATGCAGTGCGAATGTGGGCAGCCACGCCATCGTTTTCAAAAGTCTCCCTTTTGGTCCATTTACACTGAAATGCAACCCCAGAGTTTTCAAAATAAAACGGGGTCTGCAGCGTTTTCAAAAGTCTCCATTTTCGACCTCGAAAATGCCAGAGTAGTGTAAACGACAGGCGTAACCGTAGTAAAAGTTATGCATTTTAAAATGAAAACGCACTAGTGTAAATGGGGCCTGAGTCCTGAAAATGTACAGGTGTGAGCTCGGTTACAGAATGCGGTTGTCACGTCTGTAAATAACCGAACAGCGTGTGAACGTAACCATATTAAGGACTCAAATACAGGATTGACAACCATATTCTGATGCTGTGTGAACGTGGCCATATATATATATATATATATATATATATATATATATATATATATATATATTTGTGTGTGTGTGTGTGTGTGTATAAATGTGTGTGTGTGTATACACATACATGCATATACACAGAGAGAGAGAGAGAGAGAGAGAGAGAGAAGCAATACTTGTTTAGCAAGTGTTAGTGTTAGACAGTTTAGTACCATTTTTATTCATTAGTTCATGCAGTGTGTAAAATTTATTTTTAAAAATATAAATAAATGTTCCGTGCACTTGCTAAATTAAGTTGGGACTATTGGGACTAAAAACTATTCAATAAAAAAAAAAACTGCAAAAATTGTTTTAAATAAAGTATTATAAAATAAAACTATTTCATGCCAATATGATACATGTCTACATGATATGAATCACATGGCCATATGAACGCTAACAGAAGAGATGGTTTAAATCATATAACGGAGTCTCATCAGATGCGAAGCCTGTGCCCAAATTAGGTGTCGGTCTGTGCACGAGAGAAAGAAGAATGCATTACATCACAAGACAGTGACAACATGGGCACAGCTGGTGGAGTCTGGCTGCTGTGAGTCTCCAGAGAGAGATTTACCCTGCGTCTGGCACGAGCACACCAGAACTGGATGATCTGCCTTTCCCATAAACGTCTCCTCCCACCCGCTCTCCCTCCCAGTGCTGGACAGCGGGGGTGTCAGGGATGGCACGTATCTCATCAGTCACGCTGAGCTCGGTCTGCCAAGACTGCGCCCGATGGAGACGCAACCTTTTTTCTCTTCTTCCACCCTAACACCCTCTTTCCCTCTCGCTTTCCTCCCTCATCCAACCAAATTTTTACTGTTGATGTGTTTCCATACTGTCTATTGTCTGCCAGGTCACGTGTGATAGCAAGAGAGTGAAAGACATAGAGAAGGGAAAAGGATATGTTATACCCAGTATGTTAAATTCATCTTTCTTCATTCTCATTTTGGAGCAGCAGACGGCCAAAAATCGCACTCAAGCTACTTCAGGCTGCCTTTTAACCATGGCCAACTGGGCTGGGCCTACAGGCATCAGAGGAATCAGACGGAGTGGAAAGTCGCTCAGCCCCTAATTTGTTTATGTGCCGATTTTACCAATACGAGGGCTGAAAACGCGAGGGCTCGGACTTTCATCTCGCTCACCCCAGCTGACTTTACCACAGACGGTCTGTAGTTTTCAACAGCCGCGGTTACTTGCACCGTATACACACACACACACACGCACATATTATAACATCAGAGACAGAGATAGACAAACCACTGGGCACTGTCTGCCAGAAACACACAGTCAGGGAGCTCGAGAGACTTCAACGACAGTACTATATGACACATATAGACACTTGACGCATATACAGTATGGTGGTCTCAAAATAGTCTGGACACAATGTAAAAATGTAGAAACATCACTGCATTTGATATCAATGCAAAAAAACTAATTTCTATCAGAATTAACTTAACAGTTCTGAGCCATTTTTTCAATTATTTTTAATCAAGTGGTGGGTGATTTTTAGTGGATGTTCTCCTCGAGCAGGGTAACCACAGGTTTAGTTTATCATTAGTTTATCACATTAACTATCAACATTTTCCACATTTGACAAGTTTAACAACTAGAAAGTCTATAATACCTTTTGTTTTCATGTTGAAAACCATATATCTATTGCTTTGTAATTGCTTTTTGCTTAATATTTAAAAAAAAAAATGCTTGAAAAGTGGTTTTGTACATAAGTATATTTCAAGTAAAGTATATTTCAAGTAAGTATTTCAAGCTGTTCTTTTGAACTTTCAATTCATCAAAGAATCCTGAAACAAATGTATCATGGTTTTCTTGATAACAATATAGGAAATGTATATAGAGCACCAAATCAGCATATTAGAACCATTTCTGAAAGATCATGTGACACTGAAAATGCAGCTTTGCCATCACAGGCATAAATTACATTTTAAAATATAGTGAAACAGAAATAAGTTATTTTAAATTGTAATAATATTTCACAGTATAGCTGTTTTACTGTATTTTTGATTAAATATATGCAGCCTTGGTGAGCATAAGAGACGTCTTTAAAAAACATTTTTGAACAGTGGTGTATTTCTCCCAAACAAATGACATTTAGAATTTGACAATACTTCGTGTCTAATGGAATGAAATCAATATAAGTATGGAACCTGTTTTATCCCAGAGTTAAAAATTAAATTGAAAAGTTTAAAATGCTAAATAAATACAATCTCAACCACTGTGAGATATAAAGTCACAATTATGATAAATAATTTGGAATTGTAAAATATGACTTCTCAGTTGAGACATACAGTAAAGTAGCAATTAAAATGAATTATCTTTTACTTTTTAATCAGAGACAATTTTTTAATCATCCATATTGCCTTATGTCCCAATTTTTTTTGAGAGAAACAAAAAAATTAATAAATCACATATGAACACAACCAGAAGATCGCATAATTTATGATGTAATGACTTCTTGTTTCTTCTAATTCATGGCACATCTGCATCTGAGCTAACAAACATAGTAACTTATACGCTGTCGTTTGAATCATCTTCTCTGCATTCCTACTGTATGCACCCGTGGGGACTGTTGTGGGTCAGTTTGCTTTTTGTAATGTTTTAGACTTACAAAAACGGTTCCAAAAGACTAGCCGTGCATCACAGTGCCCATGGGCAACACTCTAAACCGCTTCCAGCTATTGAACGCACCCTAAGAGCTGAGAGCTAGTGATCAAATGAAAAGGCACACATAGAAATAGTCCCTCAAGGACTGTCAGCTAAAGCAGAACAAATGCTATTCTCCAGTCAAGGACACTAATGTGATGTATGTAAAGGTAGAAGTTAATCTGAGAGCATAAGGAACATTTCAACAATGGTACAGCCTTGTACTGCTGCATTTTAACAGAAAGGTTTGTGTGTATGAAATACTGTTTGAGAACATGATAGATTGAAGATGGAAGGAAAACTTTTTCTTCAGATTTCTTCAGATTATGTTGGGCAAGTATAGCTCAATTTATTGTATTATTATTAGCAAAAGTTAATGTTGAAAACATTATTATTTTTTCAATATTACACTAGCTATATACAAAATATATGTAAATCAAACCATATTAACATGCAAGCACAATTATGCAAGAAACTAATGATTATTATTATTTTTATACAGTTGTCTTTGACTGTAAAAAGTTGAAGTGCAAAATTTGATTACACAAACCTTGTTTCCTGTATAGATATAGGCCTATACTGTATGTGGTTTATTCTGTTATGCAACATTCCTGTGAGGTAAAATGCTTTGCTTTGTCTAGTTCACTTTTTACAACAGCAGTCTACTATTTTCGCAAATCCGTTACAGCAAACAATAATTGTGCTTTTTTAAACATCCTTAATCCTTGTTTCTGTGACAGCATGATTCAATTTTGCAAGCACATTACTCCATAATTTCATTTCTTTTTCAAGCGATCCACTCAACTCCACACATGTTTCTTCAATTTGATTATTTCAAACAATAAATAATAAGCACAGGAAGACCAAAAATGGCAAGTCCACATGGCAAATGATGACGCAATTATATTTGTTTGCAGATATCCTCACGATACGTGCCTCTTCTCTGCAAACATGGCTCAATCACACAAAGACAAATTGAAAAGAACATCTCAAGAAAATCTAAGCAATCTTCAAAACTTTAATGCAGTTCAAAATCAAAAAATAAAAATAAAATTGTACTAAAATATTATAAAATCAAGTTAAATCTAAAAACAAAAAAAAAATCTAAAAATAATTTTAAATATATATATATATATATTTAAAGTATGTAAACGACAAAAGAAATCAAATTAAAATAGTTTTTCCTTGCTCTCCACGACCCATCAAAACAGACGTGCATGGGACTCATTTTTGGGCTGCGATCCAACCACTGCACTAAATCTCTAAGCGCGGTAAAGCAATGACTTCACCCCTCTTCCTGTGCAAATGACCAGCACTTCCTTTAATGGGCCAGATCTCTTATATCGAAATGCATGAGAGTTGTTATGATCCGATGGGTGAGCTGAGCCACTGTAATAGCCTGTCTCCTCGTGATCCCACATGACAGTGAAGATGGGGAAATTCCCTCAGGGCTTCCCTCTCTCATGTGGATGTTGGGTGTAATCTCTTCATCTGGATGTGCCAATGACGTACAGTAAGACATGTCGTGAAAGCCCTGAACATTGCAGACATGGAAAAAATAAAAAAGCTACATTTCAAAAAGCTTGGTGTGGATAAATCCAGAGATAATGGGTTCTAGTCACCGATTGATAGGTATTTTATCTCGTTGATACCATTTCTCTCATGTGCACACACACTCGGAGATGAAACGGCAAGTAAAGTTCTGAATGAAATAGTCTTGTCTGTATTTTTGACATGGTAAGTTATTTAGTGACACATCTTACCGTACCCAGAGCGAACACAGAAAAACGTGCTTATAAATCTCTCCGCTTGACATCTAGAAAGAGAGACTGCCTCAGGAAACTTGGGATGGAGAACTGAAGGAAAATTCTATTTTGGTTCTTCCAAAAAGAGGAGTTTGCAAAACACAGACAGTAAGATACTGTGTGCAATAAAAACCCAGAGGAATTTTGGTCAAACATTGTTCCATTCTGTTTAATTATCCACAAAATGACAGTGCCACTGGCTAATTCAGTTTCATTTGCAACAAAATCTGATTAATTCTATATTCCAGTGAATTAAACCCTCCTTAGAGGCAGAGATTTCTATAAAAAGTCCCTCTCTAATGTTTATCTCCCATATGTGGTCTTCAATAGACAGTTAACGTTAAGTTTTGACCAATTCAGATTTAACCAAATATTATTATAACAGATTACAGCCAAAAGAAACAATACCTAACTAGCCAATAATCATTTTTTCTCCATATCAAATAGCCTCCAACGGGGTTAGCAACACTTCCAAATTCTGTACAGTTGAACAAATAGTCTACTAGTTGGTCTGGGCCTGCTGTGCTTCTGTCTGCTCAGATTACCAGCTCAAGAGTCAGTAAGGCATGACCCATCTGTTCAGTTATACTGACCCCAGAACTGTAGTTACCGGAGACGTTGTCTGTCTGACTGCAATTCTTTTACACCAGAGACTGTCAAAAATACTATGGAGTATTTATAGCACCCCCATGTGGACAAATTATTGCTCTGCTATTCTTATGAAACATCAACATCTATGTTTTTTCCTTTATCACTTCAGGACTTCACAGAAAGGCATATTCACCCCAGATTAAATGGAAGCGAGTTAGAATTGACAGTGAATGTAGTAGTGCATCATAAGCATTATTTTCCTTTACATTACTTCCAGACTAGAGTAATAACAAAAGCAGTTGCCTGAAGTGAATGGCAGATCTTTCGTAATGACAGCTAAAGGAATATAAAATAATAAACACAGTTATCATCATGTGATCTAGTCAAAATAAATAATCACATACATTGAAATCGTTTCAAAATATATCACATAGTAGCTTTAGGGGTCTCCTACTATAAAAATATTTGACTCCTGAGCGAAGCGTATAGCTACAGGGTAATTATGCTAATTCTTCATTACATTTTTCATACTGTCAAAGTAATGTTTTCCTACTGTTTCGTTGAATAATGAATAAATGTGATTCTACTGTAAAAAATCAGAACCTATTTTCTGCCTCAACAGGTTCCACAAAACCAGGCTCCACATGTCACCTTCCACTAAGGCAACCTGCTTAACACACACACAACACAAAACAAAACTTGTTTTCCTATCATGGCAGGGACCTTCCACTGAGTTCTATAGTTTTTTATACTCATTATATTTATTATATTATTAGATAAGATATTTTATTATTGATACAGATTATTTAGAATATAAATTACAATATAATCATATTCATGTTATTTGCTATGCCCTATTCGTAACCTAACCTAATTTTCAATTTTCTTTCATCTTTATATTTATAATAACACATCTATAGTATGAAGATATTTAAGCTGTTTTGCTCATGCGTTTTCAGTTTTTGCTCTCCTTGTGGAGACATTTGGTCCCCATAATGTAAGCAAACAAGTCTTTGAGAGAACTTTAAAGCATGGAAAATCAAACTAATAGTGCCAGTGCCAAACAGTTGATGTTACGGCTAGTGTTATTTGTGGATCAATGGCAGTCCTTCATGTAGTACAGTAGAAAAGTCTGTATTTGTACAGTATGTTACATACAGGTGGCAATTTGGTGCCTCTGTTTATTTACTTTCCAGACTTGAAGATTAATTTAATAGGTTATTTATTCATGATTCATGTGAGTTTGAATGCAAAACATCCACTGACTTCTCTCTCAAGTAGTGATTTGTCAGTAGAGTTATGATAATGCAAAACGATTACTATAACTAATAATATATGCTAAACATCATGATAGGCTCTACAGGCTCTAAACGTAAGACTGAGATGATGTGGAACTGGAATGATACATTTAAAGCAATCAACTGAAACGTATACGACATCATCTGATTGCAATCAGCCCCCGAATTGTGATTGTAATAAATTGTTGATTCATTCATGTGTTTTTGATTCATCTTGCTTGCACATTTTCTAGCTTTATTTTTTCTCATCAAAAAAGCAATTCACTGAGACCTAAGATGAGTAATGATGGTACATTACGTTTTTTAACTAGTACTTTGCATGAACGATGGATTTTTTAAGACATACGAGAATATATCACCTCTTAAAACGTTTGTGGCAGCTAAGTGGAACACCTTAGAAAGCATGATTAATTATCAAACTAAAAGATAGCTGAATAAATCAACAAACACCTTAAATGTGAGTACACACTACAAAACTTACAGCCCACAATAAAGGCATTATGTGAAAACAAAATGGACCTAATATGAATTTAGATATATTGTGTGGAATTCTAGGTCCCGGCGGTGGAGGAAAGCCCAAATCATTAAAATAAAACAGTGGCTATAACAAACCGTAACCAACACAGCACTACATTTTTTCCCTTGTCAGAGACGCTGAGCTCGAGCGTATCATATAATGTACAAGGTGTGCTTTTATACCCTGGCACGGATGCAAAAATAACAATCTCTCAGGTTCGACTGAGCCTAATCACATTGCTCATTGGCATGTTCCAATGTTTCCTCATAGGAGAGCAGCTGAAATAAATGAGCGACATTCAGTTCTATGTTTAGGAAGGAAAGAAAAACCCTTCTGAATAGACTGAATGCAGTATCTTTAAAGGCAGGACTATAGCCGGAGAGTCAGGTCTGTAATGCACTTACAGTCAGGGGTTCATCACTCAATCTGTGATGAAGGGAGTACGTCCAAAACCATGTGCTGGATCCATTACCTGCAAGGAGGCCCACACCACACAAGGGATGAGTAATATATTCCTATACATCGCTGTATATATTATGTATTTCCTGGCAATGGCACTCCATTGCCAGTATAATAAACATATTATTCTATCCAGCATAGACAACTGTAGTACTATTCAGTTCGTTTTTTTTAACAGTCACAGCAGCTGCTGGTTTTAATTTGAGTCCACATATATGTAACATATGGGCAACAGGTTTGCAGCGTTCCAGTTTGGATTTATTAATAAAATCATCACAGCAGTTTTCATCATATTAACAGGCACAAGACAAAAGCGTGACAGAAGGGTTGAGAGGCGATGTGTAACTGCATTTGCAAACAGATGCTGAAGAGCTTTCAGTACCTTTGCAGCTGTGTGCCTTTTTTAACTTGTGCAAGTAAGAATATTTTTATAATGTATTTCCAATATATATATATGTTTTTTTACAGATTCGGTGGCTGTAAAAAGTACTTAAGACACTTTATGAATTTCATTGCATCAGATAACAAAATATCAAGTTATATGTAAAAAAAAAAAAAAAAGATGCTTTTCTGAACTTTAAATCAAGTGATAAATCATGATTTTAAGTGGGTTAATAAAGTCATTTGCCATCAAGTTCGCACAGGTGTCCTAGCAGAGTTACTACAGATGTAGTACATGTTCCACTAATATTTGAAACCAAAATGTGCCTAAATATTTGTTTTAGATGCATTAAATTGATCAAAAGTGATCGTGAAGACATTTACAACGTTACAAAAGGTTTCTGTTTTAAATAAATTCTGTTTTTTATCTTTCTATTAATCAAAGAATCCTGGAAAAAGTATCAGTTTCCACACAAAACAATAAGCAACAGTTTTCAATGTTTCTTGAACACCAAATCAGTTTATTATAATGATTTTTGAAGGATTATGTGACTCTGAAAACTGAAGAAATGGCTGCTGAAAATTCATATTTGCCATCACAAGAATAAATTGAAGAAAAATACTTTTTTTTTACTATATATTTGATCAAATAAAAGCAGTATTGGTGAGCACAAGACACTTCTTTCAAAAACATTAACAAATCTTACCAAACTATATTTATTTATTTTTACTCAAAAAAGTGTGCGTATACTATATTTCTTATTTTCTTAAATATAAATATGTATCTAATTACATTAATTTTTAAATATGACTTAAGTGTAATACATTTTTGAAGGGCGATATCATAATATTTTTAAGATCCTATAGAAGTATGACAGAAATGCTTTACAAGTACCAATACGTCTTATACTATTATATCATACTACTACAATACTTATGATACTACAAAGGCTTTTTGGATGTGTACCACAGCAGTACCACAGTATTCTTGAGTTAGTTCTAAATGTCATGGTATGAATTTTAGTTACCAAGTATCATACAGTATCTTTAGTATTACCATCTGAGATCATCACTGTACCACCACAGAGCTAACTGTTAAGGGTTTGGTACATTAATATCCTAATCGTTCAATATTACCAACTAATACAATTACTGTACTGCCACTGTACTGTACTATACAATTTTTTTTGGCTTTTATGCAATATAAAGGTTTTCTCTAAAAAATACTACAAACTCAAGAGAGCCTATACTGCAATCCTATAAACAGCAATCTTTTTGTTTGTGTGTGTCCCTCAGGTGTGTCTGAGTTCAATATCCTTTGTATTCAGGTTTTTAGAGCCTGCTTCTGTGTTTTAAATTGGTCACAGCACGGAGGTGTTAGGCAATGTTTGTTGTCTTTCTCTGGGTCGCTCTTCATTGGGCAGTGTCAGGGCAGCCCTGTCTTATCAGCAGGGCCCTGTAGCAGCAGCAGGCTAACCCTCTCACACAGGGAGCAGCAGGGAGCAGCAGGGAGCCGCAGGGTCACCACCGGCCCGCTACCTCAGAGAGAACAATCCGACGGAGCCAAATATGCACACATCGCTTAAGTAAATAAATATGTCTCCCAGCCCCAGAGCCATCCCAGTGCTGCTGCCTGACTGCCCCTTTCTTTCAAAATACACTTATACTCACCGTTGTTTATCATCATCGGAGGAGATGTCTTGGTTCATGTCAGGATCACTGTAAAATAAACAAAAAGCTTAAACCTCTCTTCTTTTTCTCTCTCTCTCTCTTTCACATACACATGCACATCCTGATGAACTACTCACATCCCTGAATACCCTGCTGTTTTCATTATTGAAACTGGTAATGAAATTTGTTACACATTCGCATTTGGGAGAGACTAGCAAGATTCAGCGAGTTATTCCTAAGATCTATGCTTTCAATATGTGACTATTGATTAGCCATAGAGCTAAGGAAAATATAAAGTTAACAGACAGCCATAAAGCGAAAAAAACAAAGGCCCGTTGCAGCCCGCTAGGGCATCGGGTAATAAATATACCACACGCCTAACCATCTTCAGCTAGTTAAATGCATATTTATAGCCATGACTGTCTAGATGAAAACAACACCTCTGTTAACCCTGCATGTTATTATGAGGTTTATTGGGCTTGTCTTTGCCTGTGGAAATTGCAAATCTGTATACTTCATCACAAGCACCAGGGCCACAGAAAAGCAACACGCTATTTACCCCTGTCAATTTATTTTATGGGCTCTGCAACCTTTTTCACTCCTGTTTATTTGTCAAGCAGTCAATTATTTTCCAATGCAACTTTTTTTCTTTCACTGTTTTCTGGAAATGGGATTTTGTGTAAGGACAGTTTAAATTTCAATGCAAAGGCAAGAGAATAAATACAAGTTGAGGGGTTTCCATTTATTGAGGCCAACTTGTTATTTAGCACTGACAGGAAGGGGGGAAATGAAAGCCCAGCTCTTGTCCCAGTTGTTCATGGTTAAAGTGTGTGGGCAGATGGAAGGACTAAAAGCATTGTATAGACGTTGATGGTCTATAGAAGCTTAGTGTCTCGGGCCTGGTGGTTTAGGAAAGCTCTATGGACACAGGTAAGTACTGCTTTCATTCAAAGGACTGGCAGATACTGTAAGTGATGTTACTTTCTAGAACTTCCGCCAGACTTTATACACGCCCTCTCTTTCTACAACTACGACTCTTCGACGTAACAACAGCATCCAAGCAGTATATTTACCTGTCAAGCAGAAACAGTGCAACTTCGGCATGTTTTCAAGCGTTTCCAAGTGTCTGTTCTTTCCAGCTGTGAAAGGCTTTGTTCGTGTCCTCTTGCGTCCGTCGCTTTCTTGGGCTTATATTCGTTTTTAGGACATTTTTGATCATTCGAACTCATCAAAACGCTGCATGTTCATGTATCGCGCGCTCAGTTTCCGGCTTCCGCGTAAAATGATTGACTGATTGAAAGCTGCTCAAAAGCCAAGAGGCTGCTGATTCCGACGCGGGCCGCGGGTACTTTCATTTTACTGTACAAAGAGATAGGGCTGTCACAAAGACCGAAAACTATCTCAAGACAGCTATTTCAGTGATATCTTGTAGGGAGTAGCCTATGATCATTTACTAAAATGCTGAAACTTTGCTGTCTTATTACTTCATTTAGATTAGGCTATACTCGAAAATCTGCGACACACATAATAATAATAATAATAAGCTTTGCAAACAGTTGGAATAGATTTTGAAAAGCCCTTTCCTATGGGATATATTCTATTAGTTTAAATACATTGTAAATATTTTTATGAATTATCAGTATGATTACAGAACATAAAATGCACTAAAATACCATATTTTGCTTGGAGATTTGGGGGCGACTTGAAATTAAAGAAACTGGCTGCTTTATGACATTTCAAAAGTAAAAATAAATGGCACTCATTTTCAGCAGATGGCTCTTCAAACAACAAATTTTAAATGTATCTTTTTTTGCTTTTTAAGATATTTATGGAAGCATTTTGTAGCATTATTTTAATATTTAAGGCTCGTCAAAAACTTATATATTTCAGCAATCAAATAAAAACTAGGCCTATTTGTGTATAAATAAAACAGGTTATTTCGGATCCGCCACAAAAGCCATACATCTCAGTGCATCAGAGTAATTCAAATCTCTTAAAAAGCAATACTGGACCTCCTTTAGCTCTGCAGTGCATTTATCTCGATTAACAGTTCCCTCTTCTTTTCTCCTCCATTTGTCGTGGTTGCCCTGTCAGAACTGTTTAGATGAACAAAAAGCCTGCTTGTTTTGACATATGGTTTCTCGGTTTTGTTTTTGTTGATAATGAGAAACATGTTCCTTGGCTTGCAGCACCAAAGCTTGAGGGTTTGCAGTTGTGGAGCGCCTGAAAGAAACTGCGAGGAAATTACCTGAGTCACATGCCTCTTTTGTTTCAGTGCTAGCTTGGCTAACTAAATCCTCACAGAACTGAAAATATTGAGATGTAGGATGCAGATTGGACCACTGATGTCGCCTCATTATATTGCAGGTATTATACTAGATTTTATGACTATATAGGTTAATGACCAGGATTGTCATGAACGTTTATCTTCTCCTCATGGACTTTCACAAGCTCCTGTGTGGCTAAACATGCTTCATTTTGTTAGCTAGCTTAAAAATCTGATGCTGCCATGGCTGACAGTGGACGTAGAGTAATTGTACACATAAATGGGCCTTTAAAACTGTGTGCACAATTTCCAGTACAAACATCAGGATTTATAAAAATATACCCTGATTTGTACAGGCAGTCTTTTGACGCTGACATTAAGTGACACTTGTAGAAACCCAGTTAATTGAACTAAATGCTATAAAGATGCAGTTTGCATCACCAAATTACACATTCACAATCCAAAAAGCAATTTGCAAGGAGCTCGGGTTTTACAAACGTTATCAGTGCAATCAACTACACTCATGCTGTAAGGCGCCGGCAGAGATTGAATTCACTTTCATCAACACAAGTCACACTGGTTTCATCAGTGTGCAATAAACCTGTGATGAGTAAATGGCTCTGGCCAGCATGCATTCCTTCATTTTAGCAAATAGTGGATTGTTGGTAAGTTGTGCATGATGCTTGTCTCATGGTGAGAAGCTTATGTGAGATGCCGTTTCATTTGTATTCTACGAGGGTGATAATTTTTTATTCATTCTCCACTCAGGCAAGAATGGGAACCCTTTCTAAGCCCCGATTGACCTCAGGGTCAATCAGGTGATAATCACCCTGTTCACAAGGCCATAGATCTGGTGAGAGCTGAACAGAGTGAAATAGAGAAGAAAAAGGAAGGAGAGGAGTCGGATGTAACAAGGAAAGTCAGGTGTTCTTGTTTTGCAAGTTTAATTAGTTTCTGAGAATCTGTTCATAATCTGAATTCTGGTAAATTTACTTTCATATAAAATGTAAATATTAGAACATCATCTTTAAACAGTGAATATCATTTTTGCAAAAATGTTACCATGGGCACATATTTTTCATCAGCCTGGGTTGCATAAATATGCACCCGTATGTATTTACCTAATGCTTACTAATGGTGTGTTCAATAAAAGACAAAACTGTGTGTGTCATTTGTTAAAAAAATAATAATAATTCACTCAAAAAGAAAAATTTGCTGAAAATGTACTTACCCTCAGGCCATTCAAGATGTAAAGGAGTTAGTTTTTTAACATTACATAGATCAGTATTACATCACTTGAACACCACTTGTCACCCTCTGCAGTGAATGGGTGCCGTCAGAATAAATCCAAACAGCTGATAAAAATATTTAAAAAATTTACAAGTAATGTAAGTAATCCACAAGTTGTGTGTTTGTAACAAACAAAGGCATCATTAAGACAAATTCAGCTAAAATACAAGTCCTCTATCTGTAAAATTGCTTTCTCCAGTGGAAAAGACATCTGAGTGAGGACAGATGTGAGAGGACAACAGAGGATGGACCTTTTTTACTTGAGGAACTATTATTATGGATTATGGACTGGCCAGAAGCGATGATATAAAGTTAAAATAGTGGATTTTTTCATTACAAACACACAGCTTTTCACTTTACAAGATGTTAACTGATGGACTGGTGTTGTGTGGATCACTTGTGGATTACTGTGATGTTTTTATCAGCTGTTTAAACTGTCATTCTGACGGCACCCATTCACTGCAGAGGATCCATTGGTGAGCAAGTGATGTAATGCTAAATTTCCCCAAATCTGTTCTAAAGAAGAATTTGTTGTGTCAAATTTTCTGACCAGTATACAGATATTAAGGTAAATCCATATTATTTCATATCAGTAATGTGCATTGAAAATATTTTTAATCAAGTGCTCATTATGCAGTGGAAAACTGTCTTGTATGCCCTTTGATAAACAAAGAGATCAAACTAAACAAATACACTATTCAAATAAACCACACAATTTCCTTTAACACACACTTTAATGCCCCCATGCTAAACTTTTTTTTTTTTTCACATTTGAAAACATTACATTGACAGATTTTTTTTCCCTTATACTGTAGCAATAAAGATCTCTTTACTTATTATGTTTCTGGTGGTTGCCTTCATGAAGTAAATGTAGAGTTTTTGGGCTGTGAACTCGAGTGTATGTTTACATTTTGCTTGCTGGTTAAGAAGCCGATAAATTATCCACCAACACAAGGCCAGGCTGAATAAGAGGCTGAGAGAAATAGAGCAATTTTCTATGAATAAGGCTGTGAGAAGAGCTGACATCAGCAGTCCCTGGGCTGAAGATCACAACAGTCTAATGTTGTGTTCCTGTGTCGACGCCTAACCTAAAACACCCTCATAACACACAAAACTCACTCATAGTAACTGCACCAAGCACTGGTTTCTAATAAATAGATTTTTAAATGTTTCCTTAGCTACAGTATATTTTACTCAAGGTGGGTTTATTTTTGTAATGTCAATTTCTGTATCTTACTTTAAGCTTTTGAACATTTTCATAATTTTTCCCAGGAAATAAACACACACACCATGGGACAACATGCCTCAATATAGTTGCAGTCACAATGGAACCTTTTTAGTTAAATAGCAACACAAAATATTTAAGAAAACAGTAAAACCAAAAATAACAAAAGATTGGCCAACTTATGCTGTAATGTGACATCTTGCCCCAATACAGTTCAAGGTTTCATTTACAGCCAACCTTACTATATAACTGATCCTTTTCCATACATATTTCTGTGCCATTCCAGATTCTATGTCTTACAGATATCTCTGTTACGGTTAGGACAATTAAATATATTGCAGTATAAACATAAAGGACCATCTGAGCACACAAAACCATTCTGCACTTAAAAACACGCTTCATATGCCAACAGCCATCCTAGAGGAAATCAGCAGAGTAAATTCTGAAAAGCTCCATAGAAATCCACATCAGATAAGACCGTAGAGAGCAGATGCCAGCACAGAGGACCAATCATCTCGTGCTGTCCCACATTATGGATTTGCCATTCAGACACAAATCATTATGGCTACAGAGCCTCAGTTAAGTGGCTGCATGAGCGACTCTCTACAGGCATGCCAAAATGGCATGATTATAAACAAAGACTTGATATTAATGCCTTCCATGCATGTATGCATAAAGTAAACATGAACAGAGGAAAAAGTCTATTTTGAAAAAAAAATTATACTGTCCATTGCGGAGGAGGAGGAGGGCTGGGAACATTTTTCCATCTCTTGGTCCCGAATTGGTGTCTAATTATCGCATCATAATGAGAAGTTAAAATAACTTTGTTCATTCCTGGCCAAGAACCAATAAGAAGACGCAAGTCTCTCCATAACCAGCTGCCTTTGTGACTTCTGGATTGTTCCCGCTGTCCACTGTTTTGCCTCTACACTGCAAGGCAAGCCGCATATTACTAAACCAGCTTGTGCCTGATTTATATATATATATATGAATGTGAATGTCATCCACACAAATTGCTTGAACATATTACACTAAATACCTACTATTTATTTGTCTTTCCTTTAAAATTAACTAAATGTGGTAATAAGTCCTGATTGATGTGCGATTAAATATTTTAATTGATTGACAGCCCTTGTGCCAACAAATGAAAGTTTTTTGAAATTGCAAATTTCCTACATAATCTATTCAAAGGTTTGCTGGGATGGTAATTTATGCCAAAATTTATGTCAGAGAGTTTGAAAGCAGATAAAAGAACAAATAATGCTATGAAGTATTATCTGAAGACCAACATGACCTGCCTTTGATGGATTTAACACTTTCAACCAGACATATGAAGGTCACTTGAATAGTTGAGCACACATACAGGTGCATCTCAATAAATTAGAATGTCGTGGAAAAGTTCATTTATTTCAGTAATTCAACTCAAATTGTGAAACTTGTGTATTAAATAAATTCAATGCACACAGACTGAAGTAGTTTAAGTCTTTGGTTCTTTTAATTGTGATGATTTTGGCTCACATTTAACAAAAACCCACCAATTCACTATCTCAACAAATTAGAATACTTTGGCGTATTCTATTTATATATACTATTATATATACTATTCTATTATGAAATCAGCATCTCCAAAAAGCATGTCAGCAGAAGGAAGCATGAAGTGCTCTAACATTTCCTGGTAGATGCTGCATTGACTGTGGACTTCAGAAAACACAGTGGACCAACACCAGCAGATGACATGGCAGCCCAAATCATCACTGACTGTGGAAACTTCACACTGGACTTCAAGCAACATGGATTCTGTGCCTCTCCACTCTTCCTCCAGACTCTGGGACCTTGATTTCCAAATGAAATGCAAAATTTACTTTCATCTGAAAAGAGGACTTTGGACCACTGAGCAACAGTCCAGATCTTTTTCTCCACAGCCCAGGTAAGATGCTTCTGACGTTGTCTCTGGTTCAGAAATGGCTTGGTAGCCCTTTTCCTGAAGACGTCTGAGCGTGGTGACTCTTGATGCACTGACTCCAGCTTCAGTCCACTCCTTGTGAAGCTCTCACAAGTGTTTGAATCAGCTTTGCTTGACAGTATTCTCAAGCTTACGGTCATCCCTGTTGCATGTGCACCTTTTCCTATCCAAATACTTCCTTCCAGTCAACTTTGCATTTAATATGCTTTGATACAGCACTCTGTAACAGCCACACCTCTCAGTAATGACCTCTCAGTAATGACTGTTGAGCTCACATCAACGGTCATGAAGGTTTTTGAGAGACTTTTAAAGAAACACATATGCTCCTCCATCCCTGCTACCTTGGACCCTCTTCAGTTTGCCTATCGCCCAAATAGGTCTACTGATGATGCCATCTCTCAGGTACTGCACTCTTCCCTCACACATATTAACAGAAAAAATGGCAACTATGTCAGACTGCTATTCATTGACTATAGCTCAGCTTTCAATACTATAGTCCCCACCAAGCTAGCTGTCAAACTCTCAGACCTCGGCCTAAACACTGCACTCTGTGACTGGATCCAAGACTTCCTCACCGGCAGACCACAAGTGGTGAAAATGGGCCAGTTCACCTCCAACTCCATCACCCTGAACGTAGGAGCCCCGCAGGGCTGCGTTCTGAGTCCCCTGCTCTACTCTCTCTACACACACGACTGTGTGTCCTCTCACAGCTCCACTTCTATTGTCAAATTTGCTGATGATACTGTGGTTCTGGGCCTCATTTCCAACAATGATGAGACCGCATACTTGGGTGAGGTAGAGAGACTTACATCATGGTGCCAGGACAACTGTCTCTCTCTGAACGTGAGCAAAACTAAAGAGCTGATTGTAGACTTCAGGAAGAGACAGCAGCGGCCCTACACTCCTCTTATGATCAGCGGGACCCCTGTGGAGAGGGTGAGCAGCTTCAAGTACCTCGGTGTAAACATCTCAGAGGACCTGACTTGGACTGCACACATTCAAACACAGGTCAAGAAAGCCAGGCAAAGACTGTACCATCTGCGACAGCTGAGGAAATTCAGGGTCTCACCAGCAATCCTGAAAACTTTCTATTCAGGGGCCATAGAAAGTGTATTGACTCAGTGCATCTCAGTGTGGTACAGTAACGCCACTAATCAGGACTGCAAAGCTCTGCAGAGAGTCGTGCACTTAGCTGAGCGCATCTCAGGGTCTGCCCTCCCCTCTCTGCAGGACATTTACCTCAAACGCTGCAAAAGCAGAGCTGCAAAAATAATAAAGGACTCAAATCACCCCGGTAACCGTCTGTTCACTCTGCTGCCATCTGGCAAGCGCTTCAGGAGCATGATGGCAAAAACTGAGAGACTGAGGAGGAGCTTCTACCCTCAGGCCATCAGGCTCCTAAACTCAGTCTCATAACATCTACAGGACTCAATTTAATAAACTGTAAAAAACACCCATTATTCTCCATCATCCGCATTGCTGCTATGTGTACATACCCGGTACAACCTATTTGCACATTCCTCTTACACATCCCTGTTTATATTAATATTTATTAAATCCACAGTAGACTGTATTGCACATTTTAGTTCATTGCACATTTTACTCCTTATTTTATCATATTTTATTTTTTACTTATTTTTTTATCTTATTCCTACCTATATTTATATATACTCTCCTGTGTTATGTTTCATCTTTTATTTTATTTTTTTGCACTGTCCATTGAGCGGACCTGTCCTGACCTACATTTCACTACTGATTATACCCTGTATGATTGTGTATGTGACAAATAAACAAGAACCTTGAACCTTGAACCTAATGACCCTCTGTGACTTACCCTCTTTGTGGAGGGTGTCAATGTTCGTCTTCTGGATCATTGCCAAGTCAGCAGTCTTCTCCATTATTGTGGTTTCAATGAACAAGAGATACCCGGAATTTATACTGTATGGATGGTCATTTATTGAAACTCAAATGTAAATATTCTAATATTTTGAGATACTGATTTTTGACTTTCATGAGCTGTAAGCTCTAGTCATCTAAATTAAAACAAAAAAGCTTTTGAAATGTTTTACTTTACATGCAATGAATCTAAAATATATGAAAGTTTCACTTTTTGAAATAACTTACAAGAAAAAATGAACTTTTTCCACGACATTCTAATTTATTGAGATGCACCTGTAAACATTCCCACAAACTCTCTCTCTTGCACACGCTTAACATGACAAAGCAGAGTGAAGGACAGTTTAAGTTAAGCCCAATACTGAAGGTGGAAATTGCATGAGAATTCATCCCTTCTATTCTGTCGTTAAAATTATGGTGAGTGGAATGCAGTTTCCTTTGTGCTGGCCTTGAGTTGACAAGAATGAAGGAGTTAAGAGCCAGATCTCCACACTACAGGTTATATAACTGTATGATTTGAACATTTAGCACTTGTTTGCAATAATTGCAGCATGATTTAGCATTACCATGGAGAGAGCAACATGTAGTGTTTGAATGTTCACATAAATAACGGTGATCATTCTCCAAAAGGAGCTCAAATTTTATTGTTAAACTAGAACTTATTTTATATATATATATTAATTATAAAATGTTAACATTTTAATTACATTTTAAAATAGTAGTAGCATAATAAGTAAAGAGATCTTTATGGCTGGTTTAAGGGGGAAAATTCAATCTAATGTTTTTAAATGTGAAAAAAACCCTTAAGGTTTAGCATGGGGGCATTAAAGTGTGTGTTAAAGGAAATTGCGTGGTTTATTTGAGTAGTGCATTTGTTTAGTCTGATCTCTTTATTTATCAAAGGGCATACAAGACAGTTTTCCACTGCATAATGAGCACTTGATTAAAAATATTTTCAACTCAAACGTTGCAGTGCTTTTGTAAATCAGAAAGATATGTTCTGTATTTAAAATTGTAATAATGAACAAAAAAATAAATTATATATATATATATATATATATATATTAATAATTATAAAATAGTTAACATTTTATTAAATACTATATTTCAAAATAATAGTCAATTGAAATTCTCTAGAGTCGCTACTCTAAATCAAAAAGATATTTGATGATATTTATATAATTATAATATATATAACTATATATTTATTATATATTATAATTGTAGCCCAGTGATAACAGGCTATAATTATACACTCAAAAAAGAGCAACTGGTTTATTGTCATTGTGGGTTGTGGAAGCCCAATCCAAATTGACCAGATTACTATCTTTTAAAACATATCACAAACATTTATTTATTTATTAACAACTTATTAACAAATGTAAATTGGCAAAGGTTTACAGATTCAGTGACTACTGTAAATGAATGCATAAATTAAATAAACATAAACTGTTGTCAGCTGTCAGGGTTCTGTCGTATGTGTCATGTGTTCCCGCCTCATGTGTCCATATTTGGTTTGTTTCCTGTCCTTGTTTAATGTCATTATGAGTTAATTCATGTCCAGCTGTGTGTTTGTGATTATGTGTTAATTACCCTGTGTATTAAGTTCCTGCCTGTTCAGTTTCGTGTTGTCTGGTCTACTCGTTACTCCCCGGTGTTTCTGTGAGTCTGCCTTGCCCTGCCCTGCCCTGATGTCTGCATTAAAGACTATTATTTGAGTTTACGTCCTCGTCTGCGTGTCCTTGTTCCTCCCTGCTGTGTGCACTGTGACATCAGCCTAATTCATGTTCAAAGCGATTTCAACATTTAGTATTTAATGTGCTTGAAAATCATTTTCAATATGTCAACATCAAATACGAAGGAGTAATTGCTATCGTTTACTTTATGGGACCTCATGCTAGGTGACACCTCATCATTTCAGCGGCATTTTCTTCACAAGTTACAGCCATGAAGTGACACATTTTACAGTCCTCTAAAGGAGCCTGTTGTATACAGGCTTTGCTGGCATCATGGAAAACATAAAGTGGGAATAATGTTGACAGATTCCAGAAACACCCCATCTGTACGGGTATTTCAAAAGAAGCGGTGCTTCTCTGATTCCAAAGAAACCAGACCTTCCACCCTGACACCCACTGGACGCACACCACCCACATCAGCACTAAAAAGGCACAGAGAGGCAGCCATTGATCATTTTGCTGATAAAATACCTTCCACAAGGACCTGGCAAGAGCTGGGCCCATTTGGCAAGCCCTCCCACTATGGAACAAATGTGTATGTACACTGAATGCATATGGCTTTCAGAGATAAAGACCAGATACAGCAGAAAAACACAAGCTGAATTCAGAGTGGCCAGGATGGATGTGCATCACCAAGCAAGCTTTTAAGGGTTCCCTCCTGCCTCATGATCAATTAGATGTTTACAACTTGTGAATGTCAATACGTTTAATTGAAATAAGCTAATTATTTAGGTCTGCAACTTTTAATTTATCAGTTTATTTAGTATTCATTAAATCTGTGGTCTTTTATGAGTTGTTACATTTGGAAAATAATAACCATTTAAGTTAACTTACAACTCAAATTTGCAATTAAAATATTGTTTTCACTCAACTATTTCCATTGAATTTAATAAAAATAATTATATAACAGCATTTGGTAGGAAAAAAGGCAATTTATTTTACACAATAGCATAAATAAAACTATGCTTAAACAATCAAACAAACATGCATACAAACAATAAATAAAATCATAGTAAGAAATATTAGATGTTTTTGCTTAGCACACAAAATAGGCCTAATTAAATATATATTAAATATATTTAATATATCCTTACAATAACGAATGACCTATCATGAAATAATAAGCTACATTTTTTACAGTACTTATTTAATGTGAATTTTAGATACATACACACAAACATAAACAAATAAATATTGTTAATAATATTCTAAAAAAAAAAATATCTAGCATACATAAATATTTAAGTAAATGGTAACTCCTCTCAATAATGTATTAGGTTAATAAAATAATGAGGAATATATTACAGTATTTATTAACCTCGTTTAAGGTTTTCTGTATTGATTTTTATTATAGGTGTTTTACCTGTATTTGAATTACACATCGCATTGTGTTTTGTTTTAGGGTTGAAGGAAATGTCTGTAAATTTAATGTAAAATGTACTGGTGATTTTCTCAGAGGACATTATCTGTTGTTTTTTTTGGGATTTAATTATTTAATTAATTTTTTACAGTGTACATAAATAAATGGTAACTCGGGTATTATGAAATAACAACAAGCAACTTGTACAGTATTTATTGAACTAGGTTAATGTGAATTGTAGATAGAAAAGTAGATAAATTAATGAATAAATAAACATTTTAAAATAAATATGTGAGGTATTAAAACCTTCAAAATATTAATTTTATGGATTATGAAGTTAAATAAGGAAAATAGGAATAGATTATGATTCCAAAACATGACAAAGTTTCTCTCAGGACCAATTGATTGTTTTTATCATTGATGATAGGGGCTTACAATGAAACTGGAGGCAGATATAAGACAGATAAATGAATATTCTGTGAACAGTTAATGTCTGAGTTCAGTGACTTTAAGAGGAGTCACATAATGCTGAACACCCACTGCCTCCTGCTCCGGTCGCCCACTCTGCCATCCGTCTGTCCCTCCCACCCTCCTCCGTCACATCTCCTCACCCAGCCTTTCATGGGAGTATGATCCAATTAGTCCAGATTCATGAGGAAGCACTGTCAAGCGGCATTGCAACAAGAAGCCTTCAAAGCCGAAGAGGGGGAAGGGCGGGCAACAGAGGAAAACATAATGAAAGAATGCACATAGGTGGCTGGTGACTCAGACGTGTCCTTAAAGCCTCAAACTTTAGTCTATAGGAGGGAAGACGTCTTCCATACGCTCAGATCTGAAAGCCATTCTTTATGTTGCTATGGCCACTGCTGTGCCGCTGCCCAGGCTTTGACTTGTTTATTCACTATAAAACAATCAAGTTCAAAGACATTTACAGTAGGGTCACAAAGTCAAAGATGTATTTGATTAAATTTAACATTTATTTTACTTTAAATGGATAGTTCACACAAAAATGAAAGTGTTATCTTCATTTACTCACCCTCAAGTTGTTTCAAACCTGTATGAATTTCTTACCTCTGTTGAACACAAAAGAACAGTAGGTGCGTTTACATGGAGCATTGTAATGGGGAGTGCAGGTTAACAGGTTAAAAGTCCAATCCGAATGAAAATGCTCCATATAAACACCTCAATCGTAATAAAATTGCCCAAACCGAATGAAATTGTAGTCGGTTTGAGAGGGGTGGGATAAACCTTTCTATAAACCGAACAAAATTAAAATTCTTCCATTTAAACGCGTTAACCCGATTACTTTGCGTCTACGCCATCACGTCAAGAGGTCGGGTCGTCAGAACGTGAACGTGATGTCGGCAACGCAGTACATTCTGTTTCTGTGATTTGGGGACACCGATAGTGAAGGTATAAAGTGACATTTTTATGAACTATCTGCACTCATGTCCGGAGTGAAAAACGGATCTGAAATGAAGCGCAATTTTCTGCTTTTCAGCTTTGAAACAACACAGTGATGATAGTGAACGTATAGCTCAATGAAAATAAACAACTTGACCAAAATTTGCCTTTGTCATTTGTATTTATATATATTACAGATTCATAATTTCCGATCTGCTTGAATTTATACTTGCTCACGCCATGAATATTGTACGAAAACACGTTTGTTATGTGTGATATAGCTCATTGCGATCACTCCCTGTGTCCATAAAACAACGCTCCTTTGATTCATTGTTCAGCAACTCTTGGTAAGAAATCGTGTATTTGTTCCATTTAAGTACAATAAAACTTTGTAGTATCAGAGTACAATTCATTTCAGAGCTGCATTACAGAGGGGCGTATGATTTCTATGATCGCGTTCTGGCCTCATGACTGAGCGCTCGAATGAACGCAAGGGATTCAAATATTAACCATTTATTCTAAGCAAGTGCAAGCAGCTATTTAAAATATTAACGTAAATATGGGCGTTTTTTCCTCTGGTGACTTATTTTTGTTGTCACTGTAGGCTATTAGCGTATCCTAAAACCGAAAGCACAGGCACATGCAAACACCATATCTGATTAGATAACGTCTCATGTAAACAGTCCACCGAATCTTTCAATCGGAATGACAAAAAAGTGTACATGTAAACGTGGCTAGTGACACTCAACAGTTAATCTTACAAAAAGCATATACATAAAACCAAATAGGAAATAAAACCGTTATTAAAAAAGCATGTGTCCTGTTCTGTGTCCTTAGCTCCTGAAATATTGGTGTCTCGTATTTTAGAGCATGAAATAAAAAAAATGTGTGTGTGAATATTCAGATGTAACGTAACCCCCTTTGTAATCCTAAACATATTCATAAGTAACTGTAATTTAATTACAAATTTTTTCTCAGTAACTGTAACAGATTACAGTTACATTTATTTTGTAATTAAATTGCATAATTCCTTTACATGTAACTACTTACCCTCCAACACTGCAAAAAATATATATTTTGAAAAATGCTTAACAAAACAGTTAATGGTAGCCATAGAGTTTTTTCCCCCATACTATAGAAGTCAGTTGCTAACATCAACTATTTTGTAATTAATATATGTTTGGAATAACTTGAGGGTGAGTAAAAGATGATACAAATGTAATTTTGGGGTGAATGATGTATTTAAGATTTTAGGATTTTTTTTTTTTTTTTTACCATATTCATGTTTCAGTTCCACTTTTCAGTTGTTATACAGATAAAACTGTATAATTTGTAATAAAAAAGGTTGTATTATATTAAATAAATATTGCAAAATAAAATAATTTTCAATAGTGGTCTTTGACCCCAAAGGATGTTCTTTAGGTCTTTTTCATTGCTATGAAAAGTTCAAAACAGTTCAAATGTGAATCGGAGGAGCAAAATTTACATGCAAGTCACTTTGCTGCAACTCTAATACACGTGTATCTAAAAGAGGCGTTCATGGTCTTAAATTGATCCATACTGCATGGACTAGAGCTGCAAATTACACTCCAAACTCTAACTGAATACATAATACAAAGATAACCTCCTGGCGTCAGTGTGAATTTACAATTTCCTCTGCTGTGATGTCCTGACCTGAGAAAAACTCTCATGTTGTGCAGATATTCAGGCTGTATCTCTCCCCTGTGGCCCTATCTCTAACCTTGAGTACAAAGATTTCATTTAAACATGCGTAACCATGGTTTCCTTTGCCCATTAGATCACGGGGCCTCTCTCTCGCCTAGCAATCAATAGTTTGCAGGTTTTGGGATATTTAGATGTGAGGGGCTGCTTTCACATCACTCACACTGAACAACCCCCAGACCCTCTGAGCTCAGAGTTTTGCAGTTTCTATGGTAATGTGCGTGCGATTGAAAAAAGAAAATAGAGAGTAATTGAAGGAAGAGATAGGTTATATATGCGTATACATGTGAGAGAAAGCAGCAGAAGAGATGAAAGCAAGAAAAAGAAATCTCCATGTGCTAGAGGCAGGCAAGGTGAGGCCTGGATCATTCACTTGTCCTCACTGTCGATGAAACGCTGCTCTCTTCCATCAAACCTGTGGCAGACTGACATAGCATACTGATAGACTGCAGATGACCTGTGGTCTTGAGAGAGTCTTCCAAAGCGGCTGAGAATGAATAATGGCTGCCGGACTGGGAATGTGAAGTGTGTACGACTGAAGTGAATGAATGTCATAGCAATGGATAAAATATCCAAACCAAGCGGGTTTATTTTCAAGCACTTTTTATGTAACATTTCACAAAAAGACATTTGTTTTAGTGAAAAAGTGACAGTGAAAAATACATCGTGGAGCAAAGAGGAAACTGACAACATGCCAGTAGACAAGACAGTGCAGGTTACTTTTGGTATGAAACAAAGTCTCAGCCTTCAAATGAATGAACATCAAAAGGTATCTTGTTTCAACCACGGAAAGACATCGATACACACAATTTTTCAAGTTCAAGTCAACCAACGTTAAATCTACTCTCTTTTATGGTTTGTTTGTCAGGCAAAAATGGCAGATTCGGCATTATGATTGGTCAGATCGCCTGTCAATCAAACTCCCTGCGAAGGGACAATTTTAGTGTCTTTATGAGTGAGTCATTTGAAATCAGTCACTCAACAGATTCATTCAAAAACACTAATTCATTTAGTAATAAAAAAAGCTTGATAATTAAATGAACTTGGCGCATCCAGAATCTAATAGGCCTACTGTCTGAGTAGGTACTACATTTGATTTCACAAAGTGTGTTCTATATAGGGTAGTATGAATGAAATGAATGAAACATCCTCCATGTTGTTATCACATGACCTACCATGATCAGATATATCGCTTCACTGCCATTCAGAAATTCTCTCCCATGGCCTCATGGGATAGTAAAGGCAGTAGTAGTAAGTCATTCGGGTACCTTTCACCTACAGTTCGAATATCTTGAATTCGTACATGGTGCTCTTTGGCATACTCTTTTCGAATACCATATAGTAGGAAAGAATTCATAATTCAGTCAATTGCTGTCTCTAATTTAGAATGCTTCACCCACCGGACATTGTGTACATCATTGAGGCTGCCTTTTCTCATTAACAATTACATTCCAAAATAATTTACTGTGATTTCTTTATTTATTGCTTACTTTTCTGAAGTTAGACATCCTCAGTGACATAGGCTATATGGCCAAAAATTCAACCTCCAGAGGGTGAAGCCTTCGAAATGAGATACAGCTAATATAACAATCATTCAACTGATTTATTCTAAAACACCTTTACTGTGCATTGCTCGGAGATGCATAGTTGTTTCTTCTGTGGCTTTGTTAGAATCTAATTTAGTCATTGGAGCAAAAACAAAGTGGCAATATTGTGTTTAAAATAGGCTACTAACTTATTTTTATTGAAATGCTTTTGTAAAAGCTTGAGGGGAAATTACATAATACATCTGCTAAATTCACATTTATTGAAAGCGTTTTTGTCATTTTTATTAATTACAGTGAAATAAATATATTTGACATATCTAAATAGACCTACCTTTTGAGACCACTTTATAAGGGATAACTTCAAGATCAAGTTTTTCACTTAGTCAGATTTTTGCACTTCTCTTGGTACTGTATTGTGAGAATTACTGAGTTTCATATAAGAAATTTTAAAGAGTGGTTTAATGTAGTTTTAACTGAACTACAGCATGTCACACCACAGGAGACAGCTGACACGGCTTGAAATTTCACGTGGACCACCCGCACGCATTGATAAAGATTTTTTCTCTTTAAAGAAGCTCAGAAGCACATCCACGTACACACAGGAGACTTGGCTTGTTAATTCCATCCTCCCCTGTATCATCCTCTTAAAACAAATTGCTCAGGCTTATTTCAATATCAACAGCACTTTGCCTGCAGAGGACTTGAGAGAGTGTGTGAGTTTGTATAAGCAGCGTGTTGTGCATGAGAGGTCAGAGGCATTTCCACTGCCTCTGCTCACAATTTACGGTCCGCCAGCTAATTCTGAACCAAGGTTATCAGGCGCTCGGTCTTAGGCGGCATTGATTTGAAGTAATGCTTTCCTCTCCTCCACACATAAGTCTTCATTAGCTGATCCTTCTGACCTGCACTAAACCCTATGTCATTACCCCGCGAGCCATCATCAATATCCTCCCCCGTCCTAAAGGCAGGGCCCTGCTCTTCCACCTTCTGCCCAGCTTTAATCTCAGCCCTGTCAGGTGGCATTAACATTGGCCAAGCTCAATGCCATTCACAGCACAGAATCCTCCCTTCCCTCGTGGCGGCTCCGCTTCTGTTACAGATGAAGTTTCCTTACTCAAAAGCAAGGGAACGGAGGTTTGTGTCATCTGTTCACTGTCATTTCACAATTATCAAGATGACCAAGTGAAAGGGGATAAGAAAACAAAAATAGATAACATTAAAAGAAATGTTTGTTAAAAAGAAAATCAGCATATTAAAATTATTTCTGAAGGATTCGCTGAAGACTGATTGCTGCTGAAAATTCAGCTTTGCCATCACAGGAATAAATTACATTTTAAAAATATATTCAAATAGAAATCTATAGATCAAATACATGGAGCAATGGTGAAAATAAAAGACTTCTGTCAAAAGCAAAAAAAAAAAAAAAAAAACTTTTGAACAGTAGCGTTGGGAGATTATTATTAGATTTCATGAGTATATGGCAAGATTTCAGTTTGAAATAAATCACTCTTCTGATGTGCATCTCTAAAATAAAGTAATTGAGCAATTTCCTATTGATGCGCAATTGACACATTTGACCCCAATTTTCCTCATTCAGAAATATCAAGTTTATATAAAATAGTGCAGTGCTTATGTAAAAATCGTTCTCTTCTTTTGAACATAGAAACATTTTGAACATAAAGAAACAGAGTTAATTTCCTGTTCAGTCTGAAAGTAGGTAATTGCTGCAATTGCAAATAGATTCAGCTTCAAATCATGCATCTGAACTAAACTGTTCCAATACAGAGCCTTGGCGTTATGTTTTAATTTTCTGCTCAATACAGTTTTTTTTAAGGTACAATTTTCAAAACCAGTTACAGTATAAAAAATTACAGCTGTAATAGTTTTATACAGTTTTCCAACATAGGTGATTCTAGACCCTATTCAGTCACCCTAAAACTCAATTATTTCAAGTTTTAAGTCTGAAACATCAAAAATGATCTTCCCCTTCAAAGGTCAACCAAAACAATTGCTGCTGTACTGAGCCTGAAATCCAAAAATCCCCCGTTCTCCAACAATGTTATATGCAAATTATTTCAACTAAAGTGTCACACATGGTTTTAACATCCAAACAAAAAAGTATAGCAGCCTTATGCCAAACCTTCTAATGCATTTAAATGTACAGTTTCAGTCAAATAAGAACTCTTAAAAACTGAGGTTCTTTTATCTTTGGTTCCGTAAAGAACCTTTAACATTCATGAAACCTTTTCAATGCACAAAAGCACAAAATGTTCCTCACAAAGATGCTTTTAGAAAATTAATTTTTGATTGTGCTGCACACATCTTACACTTAATAAATCGAGCGATTTATCATGCAGCCACACCTGAACTTAACTGAACCCACAGATTTGAACTAAATAATGACACTATTGTCTTTTAGAGCTGCATTGTCACCATAGTTGAGGTTTCATAATCGATTCTGCTATTTTTCCGTTTATCACTGTTCAGCTGTTTTGCCACAATCTGTATTGCATAAAGCACTATAAAAATAAAGGTGAATTGACATCTGCCGTGTGTTTCTGCTGTAATTCATAGAGGTGTATTTACATTAGAACTACTATGAGCTCATAACTGCCTCCCTGTAACTACTAAGTGGCTTTACCAGCAAACACTTCACTTCTTATTATCCTGAACCCAACCAGTAGCACAGGATTCTCCAAAACCACTGTTTATTACATTTACAGTAATAGGCCCCATTTTTACAAAAATACATAAATGTGCTTGAGAAATTGAATTTTTCTTTAAAAATTAAATAAATCCATTGAGTTTAAAACATTTGCTTAAATCATCATGGGCCTTTATTATAACATCCATTTTATTTCATCTCATGCAATGTCTGAATTCCACTGAAATTTTAAATCACTCACTCTCTCTCACACACACACACACACACACACACACACACATTTTTTCCAGAGAAATTCAGGGAAATTAAGACAGACTCTTGAGATCTATTTAGGTCAACCAGTGGATTATTTATTTTTAATTGAACTATAAAGTGCATTCAGCTCGTTGAAAGTTATAGAAAGTTGCCTATAAAACTTTAGATAAAGATAAAAATAATTTAGTTTTTTCTCATAAATTATCTGATCAACTATGCAGGTGTTAACAGGTGTGATTGCAACTTTACTACACAAACACATTAGAACACATTTATTAATGTGAAGCACATATGAAGGGGCCACAGCCAGACAGGGGATAAATACAAACACACAGACAGACAGAATCTGTCACTGACCTGTCAATAAAAGGACAGCAACAGCAATGCAGAGGATGAGCTCTAATGAATTAACAGTAGAACTATCTGCAGGGATGACTGGAAGCCATTTAGCGTTGCTGTATCAATTTATAGTGAGTGCACTATTAGTAAGAGTTTAAATGGGTTTCAGGTTAATAGCATTTGCAATTATTTACCATAGACCATAAATTCTGACCTCACTTAGTCTGTATTCAGCCCTCTACTATTTCAAGGCTATTGAGGGCTTTTCTTTTTCTTTCTGTTATTTCATAAGGTCTTTTAATAGTGGGTTATTAAATACAGGTGTTCTTCGATAACAAGCACTCAATTAATGTGAAATGACATTTACGAGCACACATAATTTGTTAAATTCACGTAGCAAGTTTAAAATTACTTTAATGAGAAACACCTGACTAAAAGAACATTTTCCAAACAGAAAGCATTGGTTAACATAAGTATGGAATTGTTGCATCAGAATTTAATTAGCTAACAATTTCCTGGAATTAATTTATATATATATATATATATATATATACATACACGTGGTCAGAATTGTTGGTACCCTTGGTAAATATAATCAAAGAAGGCTCTGCAAATAAACCTGCATTATTAATCCTTTTAATCTTTTTTTTTTTTTTAAATCACAAAAATCTAACCTTTCATTGAACTGAAACAATTGAAAATGGGGGGAAATCTCATTATGAAATAAATGTTTTTCTCAAATACACGTTGGACAACATTCATACTTACATTCATACTTACAATTTTGAGCACTCCAGCGAACATGAAATTATCCAGCCATGGCTTCCTGTTTCACAGAAATATAAATAGGAGGGAAAACAAAGCCCAAATTCCCTTAATCATCCATCACAATGAGACAAAACAAATAATATATTTCTGATGTGCAGCAAAAGATAATTGGGCTTCACAAATTAGTGAAGTGGCTTTAAGAAAAGAGCTAGAGCAGTGAAAATTCCCATTTCCACCATCAGGACAATAGTTAAGAATTTCCAATCAACAGAAAATGTTATGAATCTACCTGGAAGAGGACGTGTGTCTATATCGTCCTAATGCACGGTGAGAAGGAAAGTTTGAGTGGCTAAAGACTCTTCAAGGACCACAGCTGGAGAATTGTAGAGAAAGGTTGAGTTTCGGGGTCAGAAAACCTTAAAAAGCAAATGGTCAAACAGCCCCTACATCACCACATGTTGTTCTGGAGGGTTACAATGAAATATACTGCTGTATTTTTTATGTTGTGGGCCTGTATTTCTGCTGGAGGTCCTGGACATCTTGTTTAGACACATGGCATCATGGATTCTATCAAATACCAACAGATAAAAAAAATCAATAAGTGACTGACTCTGTTAGAAATCTTATAATGGGCCATGTTTGGATCTTTCAACCAGACAATAATCCAAACACAAACCTCAAAAACAACACAAAAATGGGTCACTGAGCACAAAACCAAGCTTATGCTATGGCCATTCCAGTCCTCTGACCTGAACCCTGTAGAAAATGAGTGAGGTGAACTGAAGAGAAGAAGCACCAACATGGAGCTGTGAATCTGAAGGATCTGGAGAGATTCTGGATGAAGGAATGGTCTCTGATCTCTTGTCAGGTGTTCTCTAACCTCATCAAGCATTATAGGAGAAAATTTAGAGCTGTTAAACTGGCAAATGGAGGTTTCAAAAAGTATTAAAAGGGTGCCGTTAATTGTGGCCAATGTGTATTAGAGAAAAATATTTATTTCATAATGATATTTCCCCCCATTTTAAATTCTTATTATCCAATGAAAGGTTAGATTTTTGTGATTGTTTTAAATAAAAGATCAAAAGGATTAACAATGCATATTAATTTTCACAGCCTTCTTTGATCATATTTACCAAGGGTACCAGCAATTCTGACCACGTGTGTATATACTGTATATATATATATATATATATATATATATATATATACAGTGGGTACGGAAAGTATTCAGACCCCCTTAAATTTTTCACTCTTTGTTATATTGCAGCCATTTGCTAAAATCATTTAAGTTATTTTTTTTCCCTCAATGTACACACAGCACCCCATATTGACAGAAAAACACAGAATTGTTGACATTTTTGCAGATTTATTAAAAAAGAAAAACTGAAATATCACATGGTCCTAAGTATTCAGACCCTTTGCTGTGACACTCGTTTATTTAACTCAGGTGCTGTCCATTTCTTCTGATCATCCTTGAGATGGTTCTACACCTTCATTTGAGTCCAGCTGTGTTTGATTATACTGATTGGACTTGATTAGGAAAGCCACACACCTGTCTATATAAGACCTTACAGCTCACAGTGCATGTCAGAGCAAATGAGAATCATGAGGTCAAAGGAACTGCCTGAAGAGCTCAGAGACAGAATTGTGGCAAGGCACAGATCTGGCCAAGGTTACAAAAAAATTTCTGCTGCACTTAAGGTTCCTAAGAGCACAGTGGCCTCCATAATCCTTAAATGGAAGACATTTGGGACGACCAGAACCCTTCCTAGAGCTGGCCGTCCGGCCAAACTGAGCTATCGGGGGAGAAGAGCCTTGGTGAGAGAGGTAAAGAAGAACCCAAAGATCACTGTGGCTGAGCTCCAGAGATGTATTCGGGAGATGGGAGAAAGTTGTAGAAAGTCAACCATCACTGCAGCCCTCCACCAGTCGGGGCTTTATGGCAGAGTGGCCCGACGGAAGCCTCTCCTCAGTGCAAGACACATGAAAGCCCACATGGAGTTTGCTAAAAAACACCTGAAGGATTCTCTGGTCTGATGAGACCAAGATAGAACTTTTTGGCCTTAATTCTAAGCGGTATGTGTGGAGAAAACCAGGCACTGCTCATCACCTGTCCAATACAGTCCCAACAGTGAAGCATGGTGGTGGCAGCATCATGCTGTGGGGGTGTTTTTCAGCTGCAGGGACAGGACGACTGGTTGCAATCGAGGGAAAGATGAATGCGGCCAAGTACAGGGATATCCTGGACGAAAACCTTCTCCAGAGTGCTCAGGACCTCAGACTGGGCCAAAGGTTTACCTTCCAACAAGACAATGACCCTAAGCACACAGCTAAAATAACGAAGGAGTGGCTTCACAACAACTCCGTGACTGTTCTTGAATGGCCCAGCCAGAGCCCTGACTTAAACCCAATTGAGCATCTCTGGAGAGACCTAAAAATGGCTGTCCACCAACGTTTACCATCCAACCTGAAAGAACTGGAGAGGATCTGCAAGGAGGAATGGCAGAGGATCCCCAAATAAACTTGTTGCATCTTTCCCAAAAAGACTCATGGCTGTATTAAATCAAAAGGGTGCTTCTACTAAATACTGAGCAAAGGGTCTGAATACTTAGGACCATGTGATATTTCAGTTTTTCTTTTTTAATAAATCTGCAAAAATGTCAACAATTCTGTGTTTTTCTGTCAATATGGGGTGCTGTGTGTACATTAATGAGGAAAAAAAAATGAACAAATGATTTTAGCAAATGGCTGCAATATACATTTACATTTACATTTATGCATTTAGCAGACGCTTTTATCCAAAGCGACTTACAGTGCATTCAGGCTATACATGTTATATCACTATGTGTGTTCCCTGGGAATCGAACCCACAACCTTTTGCGCTGCTAACGCAATGCTCTACCACTGAGCCACAGGAACATATAACAAAGAGTGAAAAATTTAAGGGGGTCTGAATACTTTCCGTACCCACTGTGTATATATATATATATATATATATAAAGCTTTATTCTATAGTTTTGAAAAAAAATCTTTAAAGTTTAGATCCCCGCTATATATATATAATGTTGATGTTCACTAAACGTGAACTCTTCTGAGTGAACTGAACATGTTGCTGTCAAAGTTAAGATTTTTTGTTGTCTAAAAATGCAGGTGCTAATGTTTAAACCTGGTTTCATCACAGACGCTTTTCGCCATCTGCCTCTGCGAGACCCTCTGGAGGCTGCCAGTAACTCGGTTCAAGTGTTCAATCCATCTTGCCAAACAAAATAAAGAGAAACTTTTGACAAGAAATGTTGGAGGGAAAAAAATCCTGGAAAAGTGTGAGTTATCAAGACTGGGTATGTATGTATAGACAGGTACTTATTACAGAACCTATATTAGAGTGGAAAAGTAGGAATTTCCTGTTTATAGAAGATTGTAGTAATCATTGTACCAGAGCAACCGGATAGCTTCTCTCAAAAACATTTCAAGGGCTCAGTTTTCATTTGCGCTTTTAGTTCGAACACAGACAGCCCTGCATTTATGTGGGTTCTGTGTGTGTCGTCAAAAGGAATTTGAGTGACCATTGTGGTTTCTAAGAACATCTTGACATTGCTTCTTCCAAAACAAATTTTTTTTGATGACCTCCTGCCTTAAATGCATCATTCTTCCATCTTCTCTGGAATCAAGAACTGAGCATTACCAGAATAAAAACTGAAAATGATTTACTTGATATTTTCATCCTCCACCAAGAGGCACTTTCCATGAAGTATGACTTGTTAAAAAAAAATTCTAGCAAGAACAAAAGCAAATTAGTAAATAATTAGTAATAATTTTTGTAATTAAGTAATAAAAAGAAAAAAAAAGACCCAGAGGGTTTTCAAAATAACAGCTATTGAGTTTTTCTAAAGTACAATGTTAAACATTTTTATAAAAAAAAAAAAAAATGCAAAAATTCTAAAAATTACCACTTCATATGTGTTCACAAGTTAATTTTGCAACATAGTGTTTCTAACCAATCCTAGTTCTCACAACAACAAAAACACTAAATTTGTGCCTTAAAAATGCTTAAAATAAGTGGGACACCACAGTGTATTCCTAAAAGGTGCCAGGAACAGTTAAACTGAAGCACAGGCCTTTTACAGTATTGCCTTTAAAAACAGGTGCAACTAAAACAAACATCAAACAACAACTTCTGCTGGCTTGTGGAGCGACGTCCTCAAAAAGTGTGGAAACAAGTGGGACTTCATCAATAATAGAGCAAAAGCTGTAGCACCTCTGGCTTACCAGCCTAAAACAAACACAATGAAAGTGTTCAAAGAAAGCTCCTAATGAGCCAGCCCCGCTACTACTGCTTCTCAAATCAATGCTGCCCGCTTACACACACACACACACGTACGCACGCACGCACACACACACAGATAGAGATCAATGAGGCTTTAGGGAGAAAATCATCCCTCCATTATTGCAGATTCAAACACAGCTCATCACCTGTGAGGAGTCGGGTTATCTAAACTCTAGATTACCCGTCAGGGAAAAACAACTGGCCTTTAAATGGACTGAAATCATGGAGTAGGTTAAATCTTGGCAGTTATCAATTACATGAAACAGTGAGACTTTGTAGTGGTATAATGGGAAAACATCAAATGAATACAGAAATGAGTATTTATGGAAGAAAAACATGGAATTTATCTTTTATAGATCGACAGAAAGGTGTCCTTGAAAATGGCTCTGATCCTGGAAAATGTATGATTTAGTTTCAAAAGGTCTCTATCTACAGTATATAAGATAAAAGCAAGCATTTTTAAGATAATGGCATGTATATATATAAATAAATAAATAAATAAATAGATAAATAAATAAATATAAATAAATAATGGAAGAAAAACATGGAATTATGTGCGTTCTATAGACAATTATATATAATTACTGTTATCTTTTATAGATTTGAAAGCAAATATTTATTGTATTTCTTGAGATTTCTCAAAAACATTTTATCTAAAGTATATAAGAGAAAATATAAGCATAATATCAATATTATGTTATATAATAATAATTTATAATTATATTATAAAGCAGATATCATAATATATACTTATATCATAGCCTAAATTAATTCTGAAACGAGCATTTAAGGTTGAATATATCATTATATTATAAAATATGAATATTACATTATATAATTATAACACAAGTATAAATTAATTCTGAAATGAGCATTAATGGTTGAAAAACATGGACTATTTTTCCTTTAATTGTAATGTCCCTGAAATAAGTCAGACTTTAAAATATACCTATACTGTAAGCGCCTGAAAAGACATCAGTCATGAGACCTCTGACTTACCTTTTCCTATTAAAGATGAAAATTTATAGTATTTATATCATTAACTGTCTTTTACTTCAGTAAGCAAAATCCATCCTGATTTCATAAAATGAAAAAAATTCCATCATGACAGGATATAGTATTTAATTACCAGGGCATACGGTCAGTACTGCAATTACTGTAATCCACCTGCAAAAGGTGACATTTCATGTATCTAGAGGTAGAAAAGGACATTCAAAACTAGAACTTTTTTGCATTTTCTTTTTCTTTTCATGCAGCTGGATTTTAATGGCGCACTCCTCTTTGAAAAGCTGGGCACGTCGTTTTATGTCAAAAGCTCATCGCTGCAATTACGACTCAAACTTTTTGCAATCATCCATCAGGGCGGCTGAAGTTCAAGAGTTTTATTGTCATGGTTTATCTGCTTTAATCACCTGAAGTGAAGTGGAAATAAAGTTTAAAATAAATTCTGTGAAGGCTAATGACTGTAGCGGGTAGCTTGTGGGTGGACTGTGGAGAGGTGGTGGGCAGCAAACGTCACACAGCTACACTACTCGACTACAGGGAACAGTGGGCTGAAAATATTGTCCAGCAGCAGACTCCTGGTGTAAACTGACAGGGAAGGGGGCAGCGTTACAGCGCTGTACTCTAATTACAACTGTTCCCATTCATATTTGGCTAAAAGAACACAATGGCTTGTACAAATTGACTGATTTGATCCCTAAATTGCTCCTTTGCAATATAGCATAATTAGAGTGAGATTTCTGACCAAATAAGTTTAAGAAAAATAAAAATCTTAGTCACAGCAAAGACGTCAAGACTCCTGTGCTGATATAACTTGTTCCTGTACAAATATGAAACACAAACATAAAAAAAAAACGCAATCATGCTAGAAGGATGGCACAGCTCTCTCTTAAATGAGCATTTCAAAAGTGGACATGATTCAATTCATTATCAAATTTCCAACATACCTTTTCACACATTGTAGACAGGTACATTGGGTTCCTCTCAAAAATAACTGTTTGGTCCGTGCTGATACACATAATATGCATTACTGTACATGCTTAAATAAAATTACCTGTCTGATGGGAACTGAAACACCTATAAGCTTATGTTTTGGTCTAGTAATGTTAAAACAAAAATCTAAAACCAATGGAACACTATTAAAATGAGCCACAGAAAAAGTCATAAAAATGGAACCGGTGACTCTAGACCAATCATAGGACAGTGTAAGTGGAAAGCTTGCCCAGGTTTTGAGATGTGAACTCCTTGATGGTTTGGCAGTATGTGTTGATTTGACCTAAAAGAAAAATAGAAATATAAAATTCAAGGCAAATACGCTGTAGGTTATGGCATGAGACAGTGAGAAAGAAAGAAATATCGAGAGAGGTGAAGAGGGTACAGAATACAGAGATAGCAAGAGAAACAAAGAGTGGGCTGCCTGCTGAAGTGGCTCAGTTAATGTTCTCCATTATGTACTGAAGGCTGGCCGTCGAGCTCTTAGGTGATTGTATTTCCGCTTGGCAGCGCTGCTGCTCATGCCACCGAGGAGTTTGGAGTTTAAAAGACCTTAAGAAATGATGAGAGATGAGGTGCTCCCCTCCACGGCACCTACAAGCATTTAATTCAGCCCCAGATCAAGCTATTACTCCACAGCACTACAAAGAGCTGCTCATGGAAACAAATACTCTTACTTGATGCCATTTTGTCTGCATCTCTTCTGATCTTGATGTTAAATGTTACAGCTGGCTCCTATTAAACTGGGATCATTTTAGGCCTGAGTTCGACCTACAGCAGTCATTATTTTTTATATAAAAAAACAATTATATATATTATACAGACAATAAAATTGTAATAAATATTTAAAAATTAAATAAAATATTGCACAATTTAAATTGCATAATTGTATATACTATATTTGTTTATTAATTTATTGGCATTTCATTATATTGTATTATATTATATTATATTTATCATATAGCTAAAAATATATAATACTATTACTGTGCATATATAGATAATAAACATTTACATACTATACAATAATTATTAAAATTAAAAATATTTTAATTTAAATATTACATTATTTTTATATATATATATATATATATATATATATATATATATATATATATATATATATATATATATATGTATATGTATATATATATATGTATATATATATATATATATATATATATATATATATATATTTAATATTTATCACATACTTTTGTTACTAATATTGTTATTAGTGTACATATTATTATACAGATAATCCAGACGATATTATTAAATTAAAATTCATTACTTCACTTTAAAAAAAAAAACTAATTTAGCTGCAATATGTGTTTGAGGTAATGGCAACTATCATGCACTTCAAAATCTAAATATTTGATAAATAAATTAGATCAAACTTATCGTTGTCAGTTATTTTTGTTTTCAAACAAAACATTTTGTTTGATTGCAAAAATGCCCCATAATATAATCCATTTCAAAGGCTGAACATTCAAAATCTGAAACAGCGTGTTGCTGAGTAAACAGCATGAGTCTAGAGTTACATAACAGAGTCCAGCAGTCCAGGGAACAAGATGACATGACAGACATATCACCCTCCTCCAGCTATTTTCTCTCAGACAGCGGCTGATCTATAATATACTACCTCCATAACAAGTTAGAAACAATTGCTTTAAATCAATCTCTGGCAAGGCCTCTGTAATGTTCCTCATAAATTACCTCTCCTCCCTTCCTTCCTCCCTTCCATCTCAACTCCACAGGACAGAAAAAGGGACAAAATCTTTTCAGATCCAAATGAGACGGTTAGCGCTGTGTTGGGATTCCTCACATCGCTCAAGAGCAGAGGTTTGGCTTCCATTACTGAGCAGACACTAATCATCCACTTAATGCTTGTAAACACAACTTGTAATGTGTAAACATTATATATTTCTACTTATGCTGAAAAGCCTGACAAACTGATATGAAATAATAGTTTCAAAAATCTTTTTTTTTAAAATTGAACCATTTTGAACTTTTAGATTAAAAAATGTTTGCATATGTTTTTTTGTTAAGTATCATATTTAAGGTTTTTATGGCTAATATAGTACACAAAGAGATGGAGGGAACAATTCCCAAACTGAGCAAAAATATGCAATTTGGTGTTCTTGCTGATGTTTATATCATATTTATATGTGTGTATGTGTGTGTGTGTGTGTGTGTGTAATAATATTAAATGTGTATTATGTAATAAATTATTTATATGATAAAATATATGATATATTATTTATAATATCAAATGCTTGAAGGAAAGATGACATACTACAAATGAGCAGGGTGTCCATTCGTGGAGGCGGCTGAGGAGGCTTGAACATCTTGCTCAGAGGTTCTCCTCGACTCTGTCTCTGTGCGTTCTCCTGTTGCAGTCTCTGAATGTATTGTAGAGGGATGCAGAACAAACGGTTAATCTGAAATTGATATCCCAATCTTTTGTTATTAACCTCCGGGCTGCCTGAATGAATGCAAATCTTCTGAGAGGCAACCTTTTAAGATGGCCATGACAGGCCAGGAGAGGTGGCAGTGTATTTAAAAGAAGGGGAAGATGACAGCTGGAACAATAGACACTGATGATTGTGTTGTGAAGGAGCTGTCTAAGAAGGATGAAAAATGAAAAAGAAACCTAAACTGTATACTTCCTATAACATCGGAGTAAACATTCAACTAATCACTGATAATGCAAGTGCACTGTGTCCTTTGTGCCTCCTTGTAATCAATCACATTTTCTGCATCAAGTATTAAATTTAAAGAAATTAGTAAATAATGAGAGAATCACTATGTCATTCCAGTATCAGGGGAATTTGGGAGGTCACATGTACTTCAATCAATCACAAAGTTCAGGGCATCAGAGTCCAGCACTGAGGAAGGCCATTACCACCTCGCCTCTCCTGTCTCATACAGACCTTGATACACAGCCACTCAATAAATCTCTTTTAACTTCACTGACTTCATAGAGTCAGTGCCTTGGCCGGCTGCGTGGCACAAAAATCCCAGACACTCTCGCATGAATAGGAAGATTTGCAGCCTTATATTTGAAAATGAATGAAAACTCTTGAACTTGGATGAACCTCATGAAGAAAGATCAAGGTCATACTTCACCCTAAAACTCTGCATAGAGACAATAAAACTATTTGTTGGACCACTAAGATTTTGTTAGTAAAAATCAGCTTAATTTCAGTACATGATGTATCCTTACATGTGTACCACATTCTGTATATACAATAGCATTCATAAATTTGTGGTTTTTATGAAAAATTATAAAATTATAATAAGAAATTATAATTATCTTAAATGATTATTACACTTACAGTATGCTCACCAAGGCTGCATTTGATAAAAAAAAAATACAGTAAAAGTTTTAATAATGTGAAAAATTTTTTTTTAAATGTACATAACTGTTTTCTATTTTAAACGTTTTTTTTTTTTTATGTACTTTATTCCTGTTATAACAAATGGCACATTTTTAGCATCCATTACTCCAGTCTTCAATGTCACATGACCCTTCAGAAATCAGTCCAATATGCTGATTTGGTGTTTAAGAAATATTTATTATTATTATTATAAAAAAAAAAAAAAAAATGTTAATATATGTTAGTAATTATATACAGAACATTTATTTTTAGTATTTAGAAATATTTACAAATATTTAAGTTCATTATTTTCCTTACAGTTACATAAAATGTATGCTTTAATTTTATATTTATTTATTTGTTTGTTTGCAGGAGAAAAACAATGTTTTCATATTATATGCAAAAATGCTAAATAACTATAATTTCCTATTTTTGTCTTTTGCTTTTCAGGATGGAATATGATCGAAACATTTCTTGACCATTTTCATGAGAATCACACTTTTTACTATCTACACCGTGAATTAACAAATAAACACTTATTTAAGAGTATGATCTTTAATTGCTAAAAACTGTACCAACCCTCCAAAGTGCACCCTGTGTTTTCGAAACAAAGCTTTGATTACAGACTCAGAGCTAATTCCTGGGTTTCGAGTTCCACAGTTTCATCAATTACAACTGTATTATAATTATATCTTACAGAGCATAACATCAAGAGTGAAACATCAAGCCTCGTCAGACGCTCATTCAGCGCAAGCCCTTTATTGTGATCTTTGTGGTGACAACCTGTTTTCCCATGAGCACACATCACGCTAGCAAAGCTACCATTAACAGTAACTAGCATTTACATGCTTATTATAGCTCTCATCCCACAAGCACATCAAAGCATTCAAAAGTATGCGCTCCCTCCATGTCACAATCGTCCACAGCCCACTCTCACATCCCTGTAATATTCTGGTCCCAAGATATGACTCTGTTCCTTCTACCGCCTGCTAAGTGAAAATCTGATCACTTGAAAGTAATAGCACACCTTTTCTCAAAAAGCTGGATGATTTGAGGTATCGTTCACGACTATGGCAGAAACAGTGTGGGAAAATCTCTAGATGAAAAGACAGGTGTAGCCGTTTGATGGATTACCTGATGTTTCTGTTGCTTGCTGAGACTGCGGCAGTAGTTGTTGTACTTGACAATGTCCTGACTCATGTTGTCCACGCGGTCCATCAGCATCTGCAGGCTCTTCTCCAGATGAGTACTGCAGAGGAACGATGAGGTGAAGACGTTTGAATTGCTTGTTAAGTGAACGCTTCTTCATAGTGTCTTACGGTACACAAAAATAAATGTATTTTATGAATAACATGCTATGGAGAAACTCAGGTAAACCAAAAGAGAAGCTGAATAATTCTTACATTCACAGTTTTTCCATAAAAAGGCCTTTATATAGATGTCACAATTTGTTTTAGCAATGTCACAAACATCCTGAATGTTAAATGTGAAGTGACATTACAAAAATAAATAAATAAATAAATATCAAGAAAAAGCAAAGCCACGCTGCAAAAAATAAAATAAAATACATAAATATATAATGAAATAAATATTTTTTTTAATAATTTTTTTTTCTTAATTACAAATATATTACCATTTAAAATTTGAATGAAGACTCTTATACTCAATAAGTACTGTATGTATTTATTTGATTAAAATACCTAGATGAAAAATAACTGTTTTCTATTTTAATATATTTTAAAAAAATCTTACTGAACCCAAACGTCTGAGCAGTAGTATATCATTCTTTTTTTTTTGTTATCAACATTTTTTTTTCTTTTCACACACAACATCACAACATAACATTCACTCAAAGCAAACAAAACAAAACAAAACAACAGACACATACTCCATATTTTAAAGGTCCAATCAAAAGGTAGAGAGAGAGGGAGGGAAAAAGTAACAACAAAACACATCCTTTCTTTATATAATCACGTATGTTAATTATTATTTTTTTTAAATTAAAAAAACACTGCCAAGCATCAACAGTGAAAGGCCTGGCCCCATCAGCTCGCACCGTTGCACACCCACAAGTCACCACTCGCAGGAGACTATGGATCCAATATGCCTCTCCACACATGTGCGGCACACACCAGTTCTGCATCATTGTCCTCCTCGCAGCCGCAAAACCAGCAAACAACCTTCTCCTTTGCATTAAGCTTATAAAGAGACCAGAATCATCATCTAGAAGACACAAACCTGTATCAGCAAAGCAATCAGTTTGTAGCGAGGAGGATAAAACCAGGTTTACACGTGTTCATAGATCAATGACAACCGGACACTCCCAAAACATATGAAGAAAAGTACCTGATGATGTAGTGTTACATATCAGGGCACAGGAAATAGATTTACGGTGTAAATGTTCTAACACGCAGGTTCATTTAACAGCAGAATTTAAGACAGTTACATTCAGTGATAAAATATTTAGAGTATGCATTAAATATTCATAATCCCAAAATTGTATTCAATAAATGAAGAAAAGCAAAAGCACTCCCATTCTGTAAATGACATGTAAACGTTAGTGTGCGTTCTAGATATCAAACCACCTAGACCAGGGATGGGCAACTTTGAGAGTGACGAGGGACAGAATTTTTTCTAATTTATACCAAGGGGCCAGATTACTAATCCACGTCTACCTTTTACATCGTCTTTCTCGATCTCCTTTTTATTGAAGGAAATCAAAGTATAATTAATGTAATTTGTTTTTAAAGATTTTATTAACTATAAAACTTGTGCAGTTATACTAATTCAGAAGCGAAACTTTTTTGTCAGTTGACAGCAATATTACCCCAACAAGCCAATGTAAACATCTTAATTGTATTGTCTGTATGTACAGAGGTGTTACTTTTTATTAGTGGCCTACAGAATATTCTCAAAACAACCTAAGAGGACAGTTAAAAAGGGCTTATTTTAAAAAAAAATACTCCTAATTTACTTTTTAAAATCAAATTTAAGACCTTTAAAGACCTTTTTAAGACCTAAACTTAACATTTCAGTCTTTAAACAATTTTTAACAAAAGGAAAAGGGTCAAGTATGAATTATTATATTAATTTAAACAATTATTATCAATCAATTATTATATTAAATTACATATATCTTGGTCTCTTTAATTGTTTATATTTTTATAATGCATTAGCTTCTTGCCGATCCACTGGTTCACATTTAAAAATATATAGCAAAAATAGCAGATGGGCTTATTGAAAAAGCAAATTTGTTCTCTGCCAGCAGGTTTACTTTCATTTTCAGAACTGCAGAATATAGCGGTTTCCCCGGTAACAGCAGTACACAAAGCCCCAGCGCCTGACTTTGAAACTGCAGCTTTCAGTGAAATGAAATCACAGCCTTTTGAAGTTTAATCGACATATTAATCTACATAGCAATTCTTGTCTTTCTGTCCCCAAATTTAAGACCTCTTAAAATTAAGACTTTTCGTACCATTTGAGTTGTCATGGCCTTAAATTTAAACAATTAAACCCACGGAAACCCTTAACAGGAACCCCCTAAGGAACCACAGTTCAGTGCAAACATTTCTGTCATGCATTTAGAAAAAAGGTTTTGTTTACTATGCATTTTACCTTTGAAATTTGATGCAAGTGCAACTCTGGCGTCCCCGTTGTTTGTGAGCAGTGGTGTGATGGCGATTTAAATAATACAGATTTCCAAACAATCCAAACATATGGGTATGCCCTTGAACTTGGTAAAAATATAATCTGTTTACGATCTTGACTGGAAAATACTGTTTTCATGGCCAGTTTTTCAGTTTTTATTTGCTAATGTTAGTAAATGTTTACATTAGAGTGCACGTCCTACTGCGCTGTTATTAATAGGTGAGTGGTTGAAAACTAGCGACCTCTCCTGTTTGGAGACAGTATTAACATCATAAACTGAAAGCAATCTTTACGTGATTTACTTTTCAAATGTTTTAAATTTGATCATCCGAGTCTAATATAATCCAGCGGGCCGTACTAAAAGACACTGCGGGCCGTTAGTTGCCCACCCCTGACCTAGATGAAAAATAATTTTAGAAATAAGGTAAAATAAATAAAAGTATGAATATCTGTTGTAAAAAAATAAAAGCAACACAGACAGAAATAACCAATAACTATAGACAAAAAACAACTCAGACCGCACATTACCGAAAACATAGGTCTGATTGAGCAACAAGAAATTTGTGATGATCCGTGACCGATCCACTTCAGCGCAAAACGAGCCTCCCAAAAGGCTCACATAACCAAAAAATTATTGTAATTAAACCTACTCTCCATTAGTCCCCCCCAGAAAAAAAGGGGGGGTTAGCCTTACCAGCAAAGAGACAATTGTATCGAATAAATATGAACAATATCCCAGGAGGAGAGAGGAAAGAAGAAAGAAAAAAGAGATCTATCAAGCATCAATATCCCTCCCGCCACCATCTTCTTCCAGGCAGCCGGCATCGCCTCTATCCCGGCCATCAAGCCCCTCCCGCCGGGCCAAAGAGAAGGCGGCCGCCGCCTTCCCATTACCCTGCGGAGCCGCAGCAAATGCCTTCTTCTGTGACATGGAGCTAATAAAATCCTCATCGTTTTTATGAGCACCTTTCAGGATCTCCGATCTGTCATGCCATCTTAGCACACGGAAGATGAGAGTACGCGGCCGATCTGAGTTTTTCATTCCGTCATGCACGCGATGTGCCCGGTCAATCTCAATGTTACGACCTTTCAGGGAAGGAATCCACTTGGAAAGATTAACTCTGAGGAAACCAGCCGCATCGGAGCCCTCCTATATCTTATCATTCTTAAAACATGATGAATTTAATTTTTTCCTTGTTTTAAACTAGGGGTGTCAATATTTTTCAATATTTTTTTAACGCAAATTAATCGTTTGATAAGGTTTGACCCCCAACTTCCCGTCATCGCAGCGCGGAAGGTTATCTATCATTGTGTGATGAGGGTACAGCAAACCAGTGTTGGGCTATTTTGAAAATACAGTCGCAGGAAAAATTACAGAGCCGAGGGTTGTGTTTTTTGGGCTACTTTTATAATATACCGCGGCTGCCCAAAGTGTATATAGACAAATAAAAATTAAAATAGATCCTTTTAATAATGTGTATCATACTTGGAATATATACCTGGCAACTTCAGAATGGAGAGGCGGTTGTAACATCATCACAAACAACGTGAGTTTCAGCAGAGCATACAACACAGCAGAAATAAACATGACAACAGCCACTATAGATTATATAAGATAATAAACACACAATTACGATAGGATATGGTTTCTAAGTGTTTTTCTTGAGATGAATGTGTAACTTGCATCTGAAATGCTAATTTTGGCAGCAATATAAAAGGCTATAAAAAGCATATTTTAACAACAGTAAACAACCGAATTCCACATCTGATCGCAAAAGGAAGTTATTACAAACACTCGATGGTGGTTTAAAGTGAGTTCTGAGTAAAAGTGTACTATTAATCTCATAAATTGTCTCATGAAGCATGATGTTAATGTTAGCTCTAATGCACCTGTAGAACAGGTCCAATTATTCTTCATAATGCATTTTGTCATAATACTTCACGTAAGGTCGCAAGAAATGTTTTGTTGTATTTATTTAGAAATATTTTTGATAATAGTTGGGTAAATGTGTACTGGGATCATGGGCGGCGCTAGGGAGGGGCTAGCAGGTGCTCCAGCACCCCCATGAAAAACCAAAGCACCCCCATAGCACCCCCATAAAAAATGAAATAAAAAATCCTAAACGAAACGAAACTAACAACAGTTATTGAAAAACTAACTGAAATAAAATAATAATTAACAAAAATAAATAATCGTTTTCATAATTATTATGTTCTCACCCTTTGGCAGAAAAATAGGGAAACACCTGTAAATGGCGCATCAAGCAATGGGGTTATCTGACAGAGAGACGCAAAGCGGTTTAAAGCAGAGTCATGCACGGGTCCTGTTTGCTAAACGTGCACCAGCAGTATCTACTTAACAGAACACCCGACCCGTTATCCCACAGCAGCACTAATTTAATTCTGCACCAGACCTGAACCTTTTGACATAAAGGCCGCGAGCCGAACCGCACCCGCATTAATCTACAACATCAGGTAGGCAAACTTATTTATTTTCTCGTGTAACACAAGCAATCAAACCAACATTCTAAGTTGGAAATAAAATAAAAACATTTGACTCATTACACATGCATAAATACTGTAACTTGAATGCAATGTAAGTCGTTTTGGATAAAAGCGTCTGCTAAATGCATAAATGTAAATGTAAATGTACTGCAATGCAATACAAAGTGATTTTCAGTCACACATAATGTCAGCATTTTATTTTAAAAATGGATCGGTTCCTTGTGCCAAGTACTATTGGCCTGCCCCCGACTAAAGATTTTTCTAGTCAACTAGTCGCACGTTTATATTAAAATAATAAGTATAATAACCTACTAAACCATCCGTTAATACAGGCATTTAGGCGTATTATTCCGCGCTCAGACGCACACATAGGTCTCTGCACATAAAGCTTGCCGCTAAGCACCTGCTAAAGCAGTGGCAAAGCTACGGGTGGGCCCACTTTCAGCTGTGGCCCACCCAATGAAAAGTTGGTAATTTTACAAATGGATGTTATTTATTAAACTATAATAATTATAAACGTCTTATTTTACTATAACTTTATATATTTAGTCTAAATATATATTTAACGTGAGTTTTCATGATCAATTACAGACAGTTTCTTAATTTTCCCTTGTCCTATGGGTTCACACCATATGCTTGTCAAATCGATGATTCGTCAGTTTCTGTTAGTCCCACCCATAATTATGTTTAGATGTAAGGACATGCGCGTTTGAAAATAGTGTTGAACTGGAAAATTTTAATTCAAAATAGTGAAACAAACATCATCCAGTCTTTAAAAAGTATATGTTGGATAACCCAAATGAAAGTCTTAGCACTGTATCCAGACCGTCTACAAGACCACCTGCGGGTGATGGATTATAGATCGGAAACTTCTGAGCCAAACATGTTTGAAGCATCACATTATCCGCTAAATAGTTGCGTCCTTTGAAGAAAGAAACACACAAATGTTGTGCTAGATACTGTTCTGCACATTTGCAGTTTTCTTCTGTCCTCGATGTTACTCTCATTTGAACGCGAACTGACAGAGATCTGGGCCCGTATTTATCAAGCCTCTAAGAATTACTCTCAAGAACACTGCTAAGAATTGACTTAAGTGGAAAAAAATTCTTGGCTCAAAGCTGCGATTAAAAGTTAGTTATCAATCGTCTCAGTCGTACTTTAAGCGAAGTGTAGGACTAAATCTTAAGTGTCAGTTTTAGAGATGATTCACGACACTTTGCTGTCCCACAAACGGGATTTTGGATGACGACATATGCATGGACCAATCACTGAATAGATTTCCTTAATATTCTCAGATAAATTCACATTGACTGGTTAAATTTCTAATAGGAGTTTACATTCAACACACATTTGACAATAAAGACTTTTCAAGAGAACACATTATGGCAAGGAAACGAAGCATCATCACAACTTAATTTAGGGTGCCGATAGACGATAGTAAAGTGTATCGACTGTTGCTGATGCCTTTGACGACAGCGAGACGATTATTATTATTATTATTATTATTATTATTATCCGTCAAAAATAGACTTTAATCTTTAGTGATGCAGCGCGGAGAGCGGCTTCAGAAACTTGCCACGGCGCGGTTGATCAGCTCCGGTGGCTGTGGAGCTGGAACGCGCCGCAGAACGCGTGCAGTGTAAATAAGGGGTAAGAGATTTATTCATCAAATACAGTGTAGATCGCATAATACTCGCACTAGACTGAAGTCAGTTATGATGTTGTTTGGTAATGTAAATGTTCTTTGCTCGTTTTGAATAACTGAGGAAATGTAACTTGTTTGAGTAACTGCTCGTCGTCAAACATTTCAAAGACATTCCTCCTCTCCTGAAAGATTCGCGCACGTCTCTGTCTCTTCAGCGCCATCACAAGCCCCTGCTGGCAACTCCTAACCACTTGAGAGACCTCTCCAGCTGTCTTAAATAACCGGGAGAGTAAGAGTGATTCTTAGCTTTAAGAAATTTGATAACTTGCTTTTATACTTAAGTTTGAAAGTAGGAGTAAATTTCATGAATTCTCAGCACTTAAGACTAAAATGGCACTTTGAGAAGCTTGATAAATACGGGCCCTGATTATTATATCACCTGCGAAGCCTCGTTGTCCCAGACTGAGGTAATGCTTTACAAACTTACTTTTGTTAACGTCAGTGAATGCATTAACAATGACCAACATTTGTTACAGCATTAATTAATATTTGTTAACGTTAGTTAGCCTAATAAAAATACAACTGTTCAGTGTTATTTTTTTTAGCTCAGGTACGAATTAGAGATAGCCTATTGGTTTTCAAGCTTTCTGCAGATTTATTTCTTATGTCTGTGAGCTGGTTCATTGTTGTGACGCGCTCCATTCACAGGGAGTGCATGAGACGACAGAAAGCACATCCAAAAATGACGGGAGTATAAGCTCTTTCAGCAGGAAAAAATAAATAAATTAATAATTGCGTGCGCGCCCCCATGTCATACAGTAGGCTAAGCGCGATAATACTCCCACATTCCTCATAAACATTTGAAATGCGCCTATATAGCGATTTTATTATTCATATAAATAATAATAATAACAACAACCTGTTTTGGTCATATTTACTATTAATTGCCCAGCTCCCCCTGTCATTGATCTAGCACCCCCTCAGCACCTACATTCAAAATTCTCTGGCGCCGCCCCTGACTGGGATTGAAGTGATGTGGCTTGGTAAACGTTTTATTGCCAGTATAAAGACTGATAATGGCTGCATAAAAACAAATGAATAATGATAAAAGAATAATAAGGATTATGTCTCATACCTGGCGGAAGTGTGAAAGGTTATGTTTCCTTAAACTAGTTTGTCATGCATTTCTTTATTTCAACACATTTACAGGTAAATCCTAGTATTTTAAATTTGTGATTAATCATGATTAATCACAGTCCAGGACTGTGATTAACGCGATTACATTTTTTAATCGATTGACAGCACTATTTTAAACACAACCCATACTTGGTTTGGAAACAAAATAGCTATAAAAAAAGTCTTTATATCTAATACATTTTTGTAAAATTTATCTCATTTTAAATTATATTTTGCCTAAAATATCAATTAGAAAAATATATTTTTTGATTAAATTGTTATATTTAATTTTTATGGTAATAATAATATTTTTTCAATGCTAGAGAATAAAATTATTTTTTTGCTCACACCACATTTGTATTGAAATTTCAGTATGCTTGGACTAGAAATGTAAAACTCTGCCAGTATGTTGGCAATGCCATAAAGATCAAAATCTTGATCTTTAGACAGTTTAGAGGAGAGACCGGAAATGCTGTAGGTGACGTCAGACGCTGGAGACTTGGCGGAAAAACTGAATGAACAACGAGGACAGCGAGGAAAATTTAGAAACTCTTCAGGAATACATCGACTGGTGCTTCGACGTTATAGTCATGAAGAAAAACCAAAATGCATGTTCTCCAGCCAAAAGCGAGACGCCGTCTTCCAAAAGAAGTCGCCCGGCAGACTCGCCTGAAACAACATCGCCGACGGGTAAAAGCTTTACCGACATCCTGGATTCAATCGACAAGCGGTTGTCCAGCTTCGACGCGAGGTTGTCCCTGGTCGAGATCCTGCACCGTGAATTTAAATCCCTGAGGGAATCACTGGAATTCAGCCAGCAGCAGGTGGAAACACTCGCTGCTGAAAACGCATCACTACGGGACTCGGTCAAATCTCTAACTGAAAATATGACCCATCTAAGTGAAGAAAATAAAAAAATAAAAGAGACTGTCATCGATCTCCAGGCCCGTAGCATGAGAGATAACCTGGTGTTTTCAGGCATCCCGGAATCTGCCGAAGAGGACCCAGAAGCTACGGTTAAAAACTTTATCAAGACATACCTGAAGCTTCCGGAAGACACCGTGGAAAACATCTGCTTCGAAAGAGTCCATCGGATGGGAGCGAAGAAACCTGGAGCCCCGAGGCCGCGTCCTATTGTGGCCAAATTCGGATACTTCAAGCAGAAAGAGCAGGTGAAGTGTCGCGGCAGGGAGCTGAAAGGAACAGACTTCGGCGTAAATGACCAGTTCCCCAAAGAAATCCTGGAGCGACGCAAAATTCTGTTCCCAATCCGACGCAGTCTCATCCAAAAGGGCTCCCGAGCTGTCATCGCTGTGGACCGGCTCTACGTGGACGGACAGCTCTACCGCAACCTCCGTACCACTCCGTGGTTATATTAACACCACTCCAGATAAGAATCCGTTATATTTATCTTTTTTTTTCTCTCTTTCCTCGCTTGTTCTTCCATTTACCTCTAACTATTTATGTCATTTCGATAATTTGATACGATATCATAACAAACTCGTACAGTCAGTCTCCGCAGCGTTTAAATGATTTTGCAATGTTTTCGTTTCTGTCAAGTTTTTACTTTCATCCCTCTATGCTTGCTTCTTTGTATGTCTTTCTTACTTCCAACTCCTTTCACGGCACCGATCACCTGCTTTACTACACATATAAACACAACACCCTATATCACACATCTGCATGTCACAACCATGCACATATACACTCAGCATTAACGCAACCACTCAGACCTTACAGCGCACACAGACATGAAGGACACACTCGCATACAAGCGCGTACACGCCCACTCATACCTTATTCATTTGAGCATCACACGCAGCGAGCAGCATTAGCTACACACACACATCTATGGGTGCATTAAGGTTTGTCACATGGAATGTGAATGGAGCTGGCTCCAGAGAAAAGAAGTTAAAAATATTTAGCCAGCTTAAAAAACTACAAGCAGACGTTGTTTTATTACAAGAGACTCATAGATCTGCCACAGCTACAGATCAACTTAAAACAACTGAGTTTCTTAATGTGTTCTCAGCCTGCTATAATTCTAGGCAAAGGGGGGTAGCAATTTTAATACATAAAAATGTTAATTTCACAGTACTCAACACAGTTATAGATCCAGAAGGTAGATTTCTAATCATTAAATTATCTATATTTGACAAAAAGTTATGTATTGTTAGTATATATGGTCCAAATGTTGACGACCCCTCTTTCTTTCACGGTTTTTTTACCGCACTCTCTGAACAACTAGATTGTCACTTGTTATTGGGGGAGACCTCAACTTTGGACTAAATAAAGAAATGGACAGGCTAAGTACAGCTGGAACTCAGCGCAATTGGGAATCCACAAATATAGTTAAACAGTACATGAGCGACTATGGACTTTGCGATGCATGGCGTTCTTTCCACACCAACAGTAGGGAATTTACTTTCTTCTCACATGTCCATCACTCTTACTCTCGTCTGGATTATTTCCTAGTCAGCAGCTCACTGCTGAGTGACATTTCAGACACAGAGATACACCCTATAGCTGTCAGCGATCATGCTGCTGTTTCTTTAACTCTAGTAAATAAGAAGGCCACTCCACCAAGTAATAACTGGAGATTCAATACATCATTGCTTAAAGACGACGATTTTATTAAATATTTTAAAGAAGAGTGGGCTTTATATTTAGACTATAATGACCTGCCTGGAACATCAGCATCTGTTCTCTGGGAAGCAGGCAAAGCTGTGATGAGAGGTAGAATAATCTCATTCTCATCGCATAAAAAGAAAAGAGAAAATAAATGTATTCAGGAATTAGAAGAAACCATAAAAACTTTAGAAGAATCCTACGTATCCTCCCAGGAACAGGAAATGCTGATAAAAATATGTAAAGCAAAACTAGAATTAAATGAAATTATTAATAAAAAAACTAAATTCTTAGCACAAAGACTTCGCTGGCAAGAATTTGAATATGGTAACAAATCAGGTCAATTCCTAGCAAACCAGTTAAAAATAAATAAAGAAAAAACAACTATATGTGCTGTTAAAGATTTAACTGGGGATACAGTATATGACCCTGAAAGAATAAACAACATTTTCAGAGATTTTTACGAATCTTTATATTCTCCACAGATAAACCCATCTAAAGATGAAATTGACCAATTTCTTGACAATATAACTCTTCCGAAATTAACAGACAATCAAGCGATGGCATTGGATTCTCCACTGACATCAGATGAACTTCAGGAAGCTTTGAACAGTATGCCCAATAAAAAGGCTCCAGGTCCAGATGGCTTTCCAGCAGAATTCTATAAAGAATTCTGGGCTATTCTGGCACCAACATTCTACAGAATGTTGCAGGAAACCAAAGAAAATGGCAGACTTCCACCAAATATGAATTCTGCCAACATTAGTCTCTTACTAAAACCAGGCAAAGACCCTGTATTGCCTACTAGCTATCGTCCAATATCCCTTATTAATGTGGACACTAAAATAATCTGCAAAGCTATCTCAAAAAGAATAGAGAAGATAACCCCTCTCATAATTCATTCCGACCAAACTGGTTTCATAAAAGGGAGGCACTCCTCAACAAATACACGTAGGTTACTTAACTTGATAGACTATTCATGCAATAGAAACCTTCAAATTACAATATTGTCTCTAGATGCAGAAAAAGCTTTTGATAGGGTTAACTGGAATTTTCTATTTGCAACTTTACACAAATTTGGTTTTGGAAACTCTTTCATAAACTGGTTAAAAATATTATATAACTCTCCAACAGCATGTGTCAGGACAAATGACCAAACGTCCTCTAGCTTCTATCTTAAGAGGGGCACCAGGCAGGGATGCCCCCTCTCCCCCTCACTGTTTGCAATTTTTATTGAACCACTAGCAGCAGTAATTAGACAGGCAACAGTGATTAAAGGCATTAAATGCAAGAATGTAGAGCATAAAGTTAGTCTTTACGCAGATGATGTGTTACTTTTTCTTCAACATTCACAAACCACTCTCTCTGAGGTAATTACATTAATAAACTCTTTCTCAAGAGTCTCAGATTATTCAATAAACTGGTTAAAATCAACAGTTCTTCCAATTAATTGCTCCTTCCAGAATTCTTCCACTCCACTGGAATCTGGAAATATTAAATATTTAGGTATTAATGTTTCTCCTAAGCTGGCAGATTTGATTAAATTAAACCACATCCCACTTTTAAAGAAGGTAGAAGATGATCTAACCAGATGGAGGTCTCTACCCATATCACTCATGGGAAGAGTCGCCTCAATAAAAATGATGGTTTTGCCAAGAATTAATTATTTATTTGCAATGATCCCGAGCAAACCACCACCTGATTGGTTTAGATCTCTGGACTCCTCCATCTCTAAATTCCTTTGGAAAGGTAAACCCCCGCGTATTAGCTTAAAAACGCTGCAAAAGACCAAGGATAAAGGAGGACTAGATCTACCTAACTTTTACCACAATTTCTTAGCCAATAGGCTTCAACACATTTCAGGGTGGTTAAAACACACCCTCTTAGATGAGCCTTGGCTAGATGTAGAACAGGCATTATGCAATAATATAGAGATTTCGAGGCGGGGTTAACGGGCTTTACCTGGGTGTCTTATTGTCTTATGTAGTTTGGGAACTGACTGGATGATGGGGTGGGGTAGTTTTTCCTCTGCTGTGGGGTCTGGTGGGCCGCCCCGGGCTGCCATGGGCCCTGGTCTGGATGGGCCTGGGCCCCCCGCCCTGGGCAGATTTGGGGTAACGGGGGTGCCTATGGGGGTCAGCGGGCGAGCTGGCTCCAGAGGGGGGGGGGTATTTTGCCCCCTCTGATGCTTTCCTCCCCAACCCTAAGGCTTCACTTCTCCCGCTCCATCACACCAACACATAGGTAGGGTTTTGAGGTGCGGGTGCGTCGCTGGGATGCGGGGGAGGTGGTACTCCTCTGTCTCCTCGTGGCCGCCTGCATCTCAATTACACATTACAGCTTAGACATTCTCATTACTTACTGTCACATGACACATACATATAGGGCCTTGGGGGTGGGCACACTGAAGGGCATCTGGAGGGCGGTCTGTTCATTCAGCCTTCCCTCTGGTGCCAGTGCCCACTTCTCAATTTTAAGTTGCACATAGACATTGAGGGCTCTAGGGAGGGGACGAGCTGACACAAGCTTGTGGAGGGTGCCCCTCCCCTGTTTTAAAGCACCCCTGTTTTAAAGCACCTTAGAACAACATACACCAACACTACATCTGAGCGGGTGGGGTGAAGCATGGGGTCTTTTTTTTATTATTTTCTCACACCCCTGTTCTCTGTTCTCTGTCTGGGGCCGGGGGCTGTGAGGATGAGCTGGCCGCCCGGTCGGGGACTGGGCTGTTGATTTTCTCTGCTGCTGCGGGGACCGGGGTGGTCTTCCTGTCCCCACGCCGGAGCAAAGGGGGTTCAGCTCCGGGATCGGGCGCTGACTACCACTCTGGGGGTGGTGGTGCCTGGACCTAGGAGTATAGAGTGCATATGGGGAGTGTGAGTGTGGGTACCTTGTCCATTTTTGTGTGTCTACATGTGGGGCGAGGGTGTGATTATTCGTTTGCGTGCATGAGGGTGGGAACATATGCTTGTGTATATGTGTGCTTGTCGTCTACGTCTATGTGTCAGGTCGGGCCTTAGACTCCACCTCACTCATCATCTTAGTCGACCCCCACCCCACCACCATGCCCTGCCGGTGGAGGATGCCGCCGGTGCGTTGGTGATTTCTCGCGCCGGGGCAGGATGCTCGGGCGAGCGCCGGCCCACTCTCGGCGGTCGATTGGCGGGGCCTGGCCCTACTGGCCTTGCTGGGCCCCGATTGTGGGGTGGGGGGCCTTTGGGTCTCCGGGCCCAGGGCCCGGTCCGCCCTGGTGTGGTCGGCTGCCGGTGGAGCCTGCGGGCTTGCCGCCACGGCACCCTGGGGCGTCTACACTGTGGCTGTCGGAGGTCCCACCTTCGGGCTCTCCTCTGCCCTTTTCTGGGTGGAGGCCGCGGTTGTCCCTGCGGTGGTTCTCCTGGGGGTCCCGTGCCCTGGGGGGCCTCCAGATGTTTGGGGCCCGGGTCTTTTCCGTGCCTGCTTCATGCCTTGCGGGATGGGGCTGTTGTTCCCCACACACACTATTAAACATTTACATGGAGGAACCTTATGAACACAAGCGCGCTCACACACACAGGTGTACACTCAAGCATTCACATTGGTATAAAAACAGGTGCTCACAGACACACATTGTCTTGATCTACTGTTGCTTCAAAACTTATTTTGTAATATTAGTTATGTGTGCTGCTCAATAACATTTAACATTTAGAATTTATTGTGATTCATACAGATGTTGGTTGTTGCTGCAGTCTCTTTTATGTTGTGTCTTCGGTTGTTTTCTTCTGTTGTTTTCTCTTTTTGTCAGCAGGTATCGAAGCAAATTGTCTTTTTTTTTTTTTTCCTCTCTCTCTCTATCCCCCATTCTCCTTTTCTCTCTCTCTCTCTCTCCCCCTTCTCTGTTGACTTTCCCCACAACCTTTTTTTTTTTTATTTTTTTTTTTTTTTTTTTCCTTTCTTCTTTCTCTCTCTTGTTTTCTCTGTCCCCTGGTCTTGTCTGTCACAGTGTGGTTAAGTAAAAGGGTATATAAAATTAAATTACTTAATATAAAAAAAAAAAAAAAAGATAAAAAAATATAAATAAAAAATAAATAAATAAATATATTTAAGTAAAAAAAAAAAAAAAAAAAGAAACAAGGCTGTGAATGATGATAGCATAGCCACGCATATGTACTGTCATGTGTTATCTGTGCTACTGACAGGCCAAAAAAAAAAAAAAAAAAAAAAAAAAAAGAAGATCAAAATCTTATGGGAAAGTCAAATGATCAAAGGACATCTTAACCTTCAATAGAGTAACACAGAATTAAAAAAAGCAGATAACATGGATTCCTCATTAATAATTAATCACGTTCTGCATACATCAAGATCATTTGCATGTATCATGCGATATGCAAAACAGGTCCCTAGTAGAATGATATCCATTCTATATGTCTTCAAAAGCAGTTTATCTGTTCTTGGTAAACCCCATTAACAACAAATTATCCTCGCCAGCATGATTCATTAATCTTGAAGAAAAATGCTGGACGTATGTGGGGAAGTGAGTTTCCCGGGGGTGCGGACAAACCAGGATCAGCTCTCTATCATGCATGAACATGTATACCCTGGTGCACATCCACACAGAGATTTATGTTTACACCAAGTCATCTTGTAAGGTCTATGTGCACTACAAAGAGATCTCTCATTAGCTGCTGGAAAAATCCAGATAAAACCAGATTAGTCTTTTGGAACAAGGTAGCTGGTTTGCAACTTCTCCAAATTGGTGATTACTCAGTGCAAGCTAGTAGATCTTGGACCAGCAACAAACCAGCTTTATGACCTGGTCAACAAGCCTCCAACAGCTTAATAAACTTTATTACTTACCAAATTCTATACTACTTAATGGTTATAAATTAATCAGATTTTCTAAAGATTACATTTAACATTCTTATTAAATTATTAACTAACAATAGTTTAGCAATATTTAAGTTAATACTTAATGCTTAAATATCCAATATCAGCCAACATTAATAAATTAAAAACATCCCTAATATCAACCAATATATTATTATGGACCGTGTAGCTTAAGTATACACAGATTGGTTCAACAAATGAATGCCAAAATGGGTCTGTTAATAGGTGACATGACAGGAAGCAAACTTACTGCGTACTAAAATAAAATGTTTTACAAAAGCAAGACTCTACTTCTTAGCCAAATGTTGATTTACAGTTGATATACGATGTTGTGACACTCCAGAAGTGCAGCGGCAAACCGTAGACGCAACCTCCAAAACATTTCCAAAACACAGAGAACAAGACCCAGAAGACTGTGGATTGCAAAGGAACACAAATTCAGATTAGGACTGATGACCGTAAAAACAGCAGTGAACAAAAAAGATGACACAACTTCAGGGAATCTGCTCACTGTATATTTAAAGAGAAGATTGTACCGTAAGCCACAGCTTAACTAGACTCCGAACAGCAAAAAATAAAAATAAACACATACACAGATTTTTTTTATTTAACTGCCCCTACAGGGCAAGTTATATAGTTTGCTGGCTCTGCAAGTTTGGCAACAAAGCAAGCTTGTGGAGACTAAAAGAGAGAAAAGAGAAAGAGGGAATGTGTGTGTGTGTGGCCCTGGAAGCAGTTTTTAATGTTTCTGAAGAGTCTTTCTGTGGAGGCACGCCAGCTCTGATGAATGAGGGCAAGCATCCCTGAATGACCTCCATCTTTTACCATGCACCTCATTATTCAGAGTCCAATGAGCTCTATGGATCTTTCCCTGTCCCGCTATCTGAATCTCACACACACACTCTCTCTCTCTCTCTCTTACTGTATATACCCACATACAACCAGTGTTGGGCAGTAACTAGTTACTGTAACTTAGTTACTGTAATAATATTACTTTTTGCAGTAACTAGTAGTGTAACTAATTACTAATAAGATTTTAGTAATAATATTACAGTTACCATCCATAAAACAGCTTAGTTACTTTTGATGCCTCAACCCCGCTGATTTAAAATACAATGATCAAATAATTCCTAGATTTATTTTCATAATTTTCTCGACTCACACATGCATGTGATGTCCCCAGTGCAGCAGGCGAACTTGGAATATGGAAGAGCTTGCATTCAGCAGATAGAAATATTGCATTATATTGATTTTGTCAAGAAAAAAGATGATCTGAACACTGTTGTGTATTACTTTACTCTGGCATTACATCCCACCCACATCCCTCTGATCAGCATGTGGCACATTATATTACTATAATTAAAAATATTTTTGGAAAATTAAACAGTTTCTTACAAACTTACGTGATTTGATGAAATACATAATGAAATATAATTATATATGGGTAACGGAGAAATTACAATTAGCTTCAAGCTACACATGACAATTAATGAGATTAATACAACACTTCTACTTGAATGTCACTGTTAATCACTATTGAGTGTTTTTAATAACTTCTGACTGCGATCCAATGTGGATTTTGGTCAAATGCTGAGGCAGACATACGTTGTTAGTAACATTCTAGAAGAATTTTATGTGGAAGATACACAGATACAACTTCTGTGGGGCGTGAAGAAAAAGTAATGTAACTAGTAGTGTAACTAATTACTGTTGCCAGAAAGTAATAAGTAAAGTAACAATATTACTTTTGAAAGGAGTAACTAGTAATGAGTAATATATTACATTCTTTGAGTAACTAGCCCAACACTGCATACAACACACGCCTGCAGCATGCATTCAAAAAGACACAACAACAATATGTAGGTTCACTTACACACATGCCTATGTGCCAAATTTGCTGTGGATAGTTATTTCTGTCAGGCCATGTAAGTTGTATTTTGAATTATTTGTTCAATTATTTATCTATCTATCTATCTATCTATCTATCTATCTATCTATCTATCTATCTATCTATCTATCGCTAGATTATTTCACAATATTACTGCTTTTGCTGTATTTTGGATCAAATAAATACAGGCTTGGTGAGCAGAAGATACTTCTTTAAAAAAAACATTAAAAATCTTACTGTTCAAAAACTTTTGACTTTTTGACTGGTGGTGTAGTTTTTACAAACTATGACCCTTAAATGTTCCAAAAAAAAAGTAGTTTATTTATGAATAATTTTTACCTTCAAGAGTTAGCTATGTTCTGGGAACAGTTTTGTCCCTAAATTGTAGCTAAGCCACAAACCCAGCAAAAGCTCAGTAACACAGATACACTTACACCCCCTATCTGCATCTCCTGGCTTTCATTAGCATATTTAAAAACATTTCACCATTTCTGTTTCTCGCTCTGTCTGAAACACACACAAACAAATCAAAACAAAACTCTGCTGATCTAAAATGGGCTTCATGAATAAACCGCCAGTGACTGCAGTCTCAAATGACTCAGTGAATATTAACATCCCCTAAAAAAAACAGTTGGAAGTTGTTTATCTATTATTTGATTAGGAAAGAAAACACCATCCATGACGGTAAGTGGAACCTGTCAGTGATGCAGTCGCATGAGGTGAGCGTCAGACTGGGGAACGTGGTGTCCCAGTAAAAGCTGAACCGCAGGAGAAAGGTGACTCATTAAAATCACACCATCCTATTTCAGAGCACTATTGACGGAAGGTTTGGGCCATCTGGAGTCATCGCAAACCGCCACAGCTTAATGCAGTACACGCTGGCCAAAACACACAATGAACCAGCATAAGTCAGTCTAAACCACTTATCTTAACATATGACAGTAATGTGTCACAGACAATGAGAGGCACTGATAAACCATGAAAACTTGTACTTTGGGAAAACAATTACAACAAAGCAACAGATTTCAGAGAGACTAAGTTGACACAGTATCCAGACGCGACATGACAAGTAATTTGTCAGTCCGCACTGAAACAGACAATGTATTCTAACAAGACAAGAGGAACGTCAATTGTCTGTCTACACTAAAAAGAAACAATATATTAAGGCATAGTTCATCCCAATAAAGAAAATGTTTGTAGCACGAAATTTCATTTATGGAACATTTTTAATTTTAAATATATTAGTTACTTCTCTTCAATATAATTAAAAAAAACTTTTTTTTCAATATATTCAAAGTTTTTTAAATCTATACAATAGATGTGTGTAAGAAAAAAAATGCATTTAAGTAGTTATTTAATGAATAGTTATTTAATCTTGTCATCCAACCTAACTAGCATGCCTGATTTAGGAACTTTTTGAGCCAGATCTCAATGAATTGGTTGATTCGGTTCACAAAACCACTCTAAATGATTTATGGTTTGGACTGATCTGGTTCTTGAGTTCAGCTCACTAAGTGATCTGGCTGCATCAGTTAACAGCTCATTGGAGGAGAAAATCAGAGAATAACAACTTATATTTTGGGGTGTTCTTTACAACAAATTGTATGACTTTGGGCTTTGAATATTTTATAGATTTTTTAAACTAAATATTAGGTGACATGAATAATAAAATAAAAATAAATAAACAGTTTAGTACCGCTTTAGAGTGGGCGGGATTATTCACAATCACATGTTGTTATAGTTGCACCGCCTCTACTGCCGTGACTCCTGAAAAACTTTTTATTCCGCATCGCTCCATCAAGCTCTCGCTGGATCCGCTCCTCGGCTATCAACGAGAGGAACGTCTGTACTTCCTCAACAGACAACAAAACAGCAATTTTTGGTTGTAAAAAAAAAAGGTGTGCTCATTCAAAACCGTTGCGTTCAATGCTTCGCTGGCTGTGCTGATTTAAATCTAGCAGGTCTGTTGTGTCTTGTGTCGCAAGTTCAATGACGCAGGCAGTGAAGATTTTCTCCGGCCAATCAGTGATCAGCAGAGTTTACACGTCACGTTTTGGTAATGGTGCAGCTCGCTTGGACCCTCAACCGAGGTGGTACTGAAAAAGTACCAGGTACCAGGTACTGTACCCAGTGGAAAACCCCCCAAAAAGGAACCGTACCAAGCCGTACCGTGCAGTGGAAAAGCGCCATTTGAAGCTTGAACCAATCCTGATTCATTGTAATTGCATAGAAAAAAAGCAACCAGTGTATTATTCAGAATTTCTCATTGTGTAATTCACAAAAGAAAACAAGTCTTACGGGTAAAAAAAAAAGTGACTAACAAAATAGGCTGAATAAGACAACATCACAGATAAAAACAAAAGAGATAGCTTTTATCACTCACTAAATGATGGCGTCATGTCTGGTTAGGATAAGCACAAAAACACTGTGGGCAGACAACCCTCTTATTCTACAAAAGCAACAACGATCTTGTATTACTGGAATCAACCAGAGTGACGATTGGTTGGATTTATGTGGAGGAAATGTTCAGAGGCGCCCGCTCTCTTTCCTGGCCAATTAAAGAGAGACTTGAGGCCAAACAGATTCCAATGATGTGTCCAGATCATTGAGTAGAGTCAATGAAGTCCACCGGAGTGCTCTGGGACAGTGGATCATGGAGTTTAGCGGTTTGGGGAGCCACATTCAGGCCAGATGGATGTCTAAAACCACTGTATTGACAGCCATGATGGATTTGGCTCAACCCAAGGGGGCTGATTTTGTTTTCAGATTAAGTAACTCCTGCCCATGAGCCCAGCCTGGGTATCCAAGCTTTGTGCAACAACAAAGATATATATCTGGGAGGTGATATATATACTGTATGTGAGCCTAAATCACTGCGGTAACTAAAGACATTGATGTGAATCTGGGCTGCAACACACACAAACACACACTATTTAAGGGAGCCAGAGCACCAGGGTGCCAAGAACATGAGAAAAGGTAGAGAAAAAGAGAAGAAAATAATAAAAGGAATAGAGAAGGGTTAGCACTGGACCCACTAGAGGGTTGAGCTCATTTTAAATTGGGGTTGTTGCCGCCCCAGACTTGCAGATTGTCACACACCCACCCAAATCACGTCCTCACGCCAAAATACTGTAAAACTCATAATTCTTTTTGCATTTAGCTAAAGAAAAAAAAAAACGCAATTCAATTTCGCCCCCAGATGGGGAGTGAGCATGCTGGGAAGGATGGGAGAGAGTAAGAGAAGGAGAGAGAGCGAGAGAGAAAGACAGGGAGGTATTGTGTTAGTAAGGCTGCAGTGGTTCAGTGTTTGCTTTGGTTTCTAGGGTAACACCAGACTGCAAAGAGATAACTTAAACAGATGTGGAGAACCTGATGGAGGGAGGGAGGGAGGGAGGGAGAAAAAAAGACGAAAAAATAAATCAGGACAAATAATGAAACAGAAAAGCCACATATAAATCCGCCTTGTCTGTGAGTGTTTCTGGTATTTTGGTGTTTAAAGAAAGAGCAAATCATGTCCAGAGAGAGAGAAACCAGAGCGATTAAAAGAAAAGACAGAGGGAAAAAAAACTGGAGAAAAGAATTATAAGAAATTCATGTGATTTACTGATAAAAAAAAATAATAAAAAAAGGATGGCAGGCATGCAGGTTGTTGAAAACCTCACAGAGATAAAAACATTTAAAAAATATTTTTCCAAATTATTCTTAATCATTAAAGTATACAGTTAGGGCTGTCAGAATTATGAAATGTGCTACAATTAATAAACAATTATATGAAAAATGATATATGTCTATTTTGTATATATGTTACCTGGAGCATATCTTTAATACACACTGATGATTTCCTTTAAATACTGTAAAAAAATATTTAATATAACAGAAACGTAATATTCCAAATATTTATTTATTATTTAATATTACGAATATTTCTATATAAAATATAAAAGTCCACTTAAATTCACACAATTTGTATGGAACCTCACTCTCTAAAATAAAATAAAATAAAAAATAAATCTTGTTAGGGACTAATTTTAGGAGTTTTATTATATATTAAAAACACATCTCTTCCATCTTTATTTGACCCTCTAACTCTAGCACTCTCTATTCTAATTCTATTTTATCTATCTGTCATCTTTTTATTTAAAAAAAACAACAACACACATTTGACCCTCTATCAATTGAATATTTATTCTCTAACTGCTACCATTTCTTGAAAAACTAACACTAGCTTTCTTTTTTTCTATTCTATCTACTTGTTTCTTATATAAAAAAAAATAAAAAATAAAAAAATACTGCGTGTACTGTATTAGGCTAACCAAGACTTGTCACTTGCATGTTGTTGCTCTTTTGTTGGTTTGATTGCTTCTATTGTCCTCATTTGTAAGTCACTTTGGATAAAAGCATCTGCTAAATGACTAAATGTAAATATTGATTGGGACTCATTTAGAGACAACTTGGAATGGAATATCTTGCACTTGTAAAAGAATCTAATTGTCACACCGTAGGACTACTTGAATAAAAAAAGTTAATATTTGATTTAAGAGATTGTAGCATCTAAAATACATCCTTTTTCTTAAACATTCACATACATAAATGCTTAAAAATATATATAATGCTGGTTAATATTTTTTGTCATCTACCCACGCGTGAGTGTTTGTGCATCTGTGTGTATGCGCGTGTGAACATCCAGTTTCAGAGAGGGAGGTAATTATGAATGTATTATTTCAAGTCCTCCGCAGTGTGACGAAGGTTCCTCCTTTCATCTGGAAAAAACAAATCTGGCAGGCCGAATTAAGAGAGACAAATTAAAAAGATAATATTCCCTTTCTAGTCAGCTGAGAGAGACCTTCAAACCCCTCTTGGACCTTTGACAATTCAAAAAGCAGCAGCAAAAATGAATGTTTCTGTCCCAAAAAGCATCTTCTCAACCATAGCTGCTCCGAAAATAATTAATAGATTAAAATGATAATTGGAAACTCAAACCTCCCCTCCCTTCCCCACAGCTGTACATGGCGAGCAAATTTAAATTAAGAAAAAAATGAGTGGAAAAGAAATGAAATAATAATAGTATGTGAAATATTGATAGCGTCTGATGTATTGTCTCATCTGCGAGATCACTGAGGGCCGACCATGACAAACAGGGGAATTGAAGAAGAAAATTGACCAGCACAATGATTTATAGAAAACGATCATTCATAAAGCGAGCCAGCTCCTCTTCAAAGTGCTCATATTAACATCTGTGTCTCAATGTTGTATTTCACTCTCTTCCACAGAAAAGAGCTGTTTATATGGAGCAAAACCGAATGAAACGACCCTTACTAAAAAACACTCAAATCGATATAAGATCAAGGCAGCTATGCAAAATTGGAGTGAAAATGGTGTTGCTTGCATCTCCTTTATCTTTCCAGAGTGGATTAGAAGTGTCATTTGATCATTGAAGCTAATTTAGACTATATTTAAAGTGTCAATTATTATTCCCAAATCGAGTGCTTGTTTTAGCCACCTGACCTCATGCGCACTGATTCAACAAGCGCTGCGAGTTTGGCCTTTGTTATGACCTATGCAAAACAGAGCTTATCTATTTACACAAGAATACTCAAACCGAGCATCATTAAACCCTCAATGTCAAGAGTCACAGAAAAGTACAGGGTCTACAAATACATCTAGTAAGGTTAACACAAGACAGGTTCTTCACGATAACCATCTCTTTGAGGGTCAGAGGAAACTCATTTGAATTTTTTTCCAATAATTCTAGAATATTTTTTGCCACAACTGGGCTTTAGTGTAGTTTTGGGTCTGTAAGAATTTTGATGTTTTTGAAACAAGTTCTATCCTATGCTCACCAAGGCTGCACTTATTTGATAAAAATACAGTGAGATTGTGTGAGATACAGTGAGATACAGTGAGATTCATTTAAAGGGGTCATAAACTGAGAAATCAGATTAAAGTGCCCCTATTATGGGTAATGAAAGGTTCATATTTTGGTTTTGGGAGTCCCCAACAACAGGTTAAGGTCAAAAAACACTTTCATTGTCTTATAAAATGCATTTATTTTTACCTTACTTGCTCAACGACTCCCAAACGATTCGCTCAACGATTAATTTTTCCAAACCCCTCCTTTGCGTGATACTAATCTGCGGTGATTGGTCCCATTGGTCTCATTTTCATTTCATCATGCCTGTAATGCCTGATAAAGCAGCGTTTGTGAGCGCAGTGCTGCTTTGTGTAAAGCGTTACCGGGGAAACCGCTATTTTTACCTCTCCAAAAGAGGCACCTAGTGGCAAAGAATGAATTTGCATTTTCATTTAGATCAACGCGAAAAGACCAACAAGTGGGCAGGCAATATGCTAAAGTTTTATGTTGAAATGGCTTGGGATTCATTTTAAAAATGACTCGTTTCAATGATTCAGAGTCGACTCTTTCATTTGAGAGACAATAACTTTATACACGGTGCATTTTCAGATTTAAAACTTTGCAGGATGTTTTCATTCACTTAGAGCTGTGTTACACACGGCATGAAACGTAATTTAAAAAAATCCATAATAGGGGCACTTTAATCTTTTGACAAATAAGAGGTCATTGTACTATAAAAACACCCTGTAAGTTTTAAAACTCAAAACTTTGTCGTTAAGCTAAAAACAGCTTATATTGAAGCCAATCTGCCAAAACGACAGCTTGTGGAATGTGCCAATTTATGAAGCAATAGTGTGGCTAAACACCACCTCAGCAGAAAATGATCAACGCCTGCTTCTACATCGCTGCCTGTTTAACCCTGCCCACCGATTCTAAATCACTGCCTGTTTAGCCCCGCCCACTGATTCACGCACATACTGTAGTAGGTAAATGACAAAAGTTCCAGACCGCGTCATTAAGAACTTGGCCTTTGTTCGCTTCATTTTACCGTGGATTTGTTTACGAACAAGGCACAATTTGACGCAAGATTTTCAGAAAGATTGAAACTAAAAGACAATGCTTTGCTGACTATACCGAAGTAGTGCCACACAAGTGTGAGTAACTGTTTTCATCACATGATCACTACTGCTTTGCCTGTTATTACAGATAGTTTGATATGTACTGAACTTAAATCACAGCAATGTCATCTGTGAAGAAAGTATGCATTCAATCATACACAATTGTTAGCCAATCATAGCAGTGGGCGTTTACTTCCGAGTCTTACTTCTAAATTATATTAACATTATAACTGATTGATAACATTATACAGTAAGTGGACCTCAGAGAACAGTACAAAATAAAAAACAAAAGGCAGTTCATGATGCCTTTAAATTAAATCTTACTGAATCACAGTCCTCACAAACACAAACTGAAACCTATGGAGTACTCTTAAAAGCAGGCAGTGCAAAACATGATTTAATAGCTGCCAGCAAATATTTTCAGATGTTATTGTTGAAGACAATAGCTGCAGAATTGACGTTTTGGTGACGGTGGTGCTTAAAAAGGGATGAATTTAGAAACAGAGAGGGTTTTAGTGCATGGTAAAAACCCTTCCTAGAAATTGTGTCTTTAAATGCATCCCCACATTTGTTCTGTCAGATAAAGGTAGGAGATGTCTAGCTTCTGTCAGAATGAGGAGTAAAGCTGCTTGTGAACTGTCATATTTGAATGTTCACTTCAAGTTCAAGAGGTAAAAAGTCTGAGGACTGTCTAATGAACAGTTTCACTGTTAGAAAAAGCATTTTATTTAGATAGTCTAGCATGAAAGCCATTAAAAGCAAACGTCCTTTAGGAGCAAATCACCTGGGCGGCAATGACCTTTTCATTAGTCCTCATCAGAGATAATTTACTAGCAGTAACTTGTGAGCAAGCATCATTAGGGATATCTCAGCGCTAGTATAAATTTACACGTCTTCGTTCGCATTAGGAAATACTGCACTTGTATAGTAATGCGTGTGTGTGTGTGGTCAGACCTGCTGGAAAGGTTCAAGAGCTCATGTTTGTCTGCAGCAGTGGATTTGTCCTCCAGCTCCCACAGCAGAACGTTGATGAGATGAGAGTTATTTATGACAATGGGGACCTACTCGAACATGTATTCATAACCCACACTAGCCTTCTTCATCCTGAATACACAGAAAAGAGATTTTCATTGTCACTGATCCATTCATCCATTTTCAGAATCTGGAAGTGACCCCTGTCAAAGATTTGACATCACATTTTTGATAACAGCAAGCTAACACTGTGGCCTAACTAGGCACAATACGTCAGGTTTCAAGCAATTTGTCAGGCCATATTGAAAGTGAAACAGCTGTGCGATTTGAGGATTATGGCCCAAGTTCAAGATTTATTTGTCACATACACGATTATACAGAGAGTATATAACCAGCAGTGAAATGTGAGTCAGGTCCGCTCCATGGACAGTGCAAATATTATAGAATAGAACACAAAGTAGTATACATAAAATGAAATGAAAAAAAAAAAAAAAAAAAAATATATATATATATATAAAGAACAAAATATAAAATATTAAATAATGTGCATGACAGTATACTGTAGACTTAAATATTAAGATAAGCATGACTGTACAAGAGAGGAATGTGCAAATAGGTTGTGCATGGTTGACATGTAGCAGCAATCTCGAAAAAATAAATAAAAAATAAGATACCAAAACACAGAAAGTGCTGTGTGCAAATGACACTGTCAGTATGAGGTAGAGAATAATGAGTGTGAATATCTTACTGATTGTAAGTGATTAATAAGTGAAGTCATGATGATGTTAAGAGGCTGAGTTTGAGTTTAGGAGCCTGATGGCCTGGGGGAAGAAGCTCCTCCTAAGTCTCTCAGTTTTTGCCATCAGGCTGCGGAAGCGCTTACCAGATGGCAGCAGAGTGAAAATACAGTTACCAGGGTGATTTGAGTCTTTGATGATTTTGACAGCTCTGCTTTTGCAGCGTTTGAGGTAGATGTCCTGCAGAGAGGGGAGAGCAGACCCTGAGATGCGCTCAGCTAAGCGCACAACTCTCTGCAAGGCTTTGCAGTCTTGACTGGAGCTGTTTCTATACCACACTGAGATGCACTGAGTCAATACACTTTCTATGGTCCCTGAATAGAAAGTTTTCAGGATTGTTGGTGCGACCCTGAATTTCCTCAGTTTGGCATGACCTGCCTGAGGTTGGCTTTGTTCAAATCCCCCGCGATGATAAAGGCAGCGTCAGGATGTTTGTTAATGTAGCCGCTGGGCACATTGTGAAGCTTAGACAAAGCCAAGCCGGTGTCTGCCTGTGGTGGAATGTAGACGGCAGTAACGATGACCGACGAAAACTCACGGGGCAGATAGAAAGGGCGGCAAATAATGGATAGATGTTCCAGATGAGACGAGCAGGAACGCGACAGAGAGGAGATATTCCTGGGGTCACACCATTTCTTGTTAATTACGAAACACACTCCTCCACCTTTGGATTTACTGGCCTCGGCTGTTCTGTCCATCCGTAAAACAGAAAAGTTGTCAGACGGCGTTACAGCAGTGTCTGGAAACGAGGGCATGAGCCATGTTTCAGTCAAACAAATGATGTTACAGTCCCTTATGTCCCGTGGCTCTAAGATCGTCCATCTTATTCTCCAAGGATTGGACATTGACGAGCAGAATGCTCGGAAGAGGAGGACTGTGAGCCCTTTTCCTCAATCTGTTGCGAATTCCAGCACTTTTTCCACAGTGTTTCTTGTTCCGTCACCTGTGGCCATTGTTCTCCGCGTTCCGAAGAATTTCAAGAGGCCACGATGAATTCGGGGATAAAGTGTCCTGAAGCAGGTTAGTGAAGCGATATCCAATGTCCAAAAGTGTTCCTTTGTTGTAGGTGATCAGTGCGGACGTTATGTGTGTAAAAGGAGAAAGCAAAAGTAAGTAAAAAAGTAAATAAAAGCACAATCTTAGCAGAGCGACCTGGACGGCATCCGAACAAAGCAGCGCCATCTTGTTTAGGATCAGGTTTCACAGTGGGCAGGGCCACCCAGAATGATACTGAAATAAACAAAGCAATCAACAGACAAAAGGTCCAGTTGCTCATTATGTATAAAGACAAAAACATCGTTAACTTTCACTACCTTTCTTTTGAACCCCCTTTCTACTACCTCCCAGTCGTTCCCAATCAGACTTTATCCCCCTCATTAGGATCTGCCTGTGGTCGAGTCTCCTGCAATGTAGGAGTGAGAGGCACTATGTGAACAGATCACTCTAATTAAATGATTGGATGATTTCAACTCTTCTCCATTACTAATCACTCCATTAGACCAGCACTCTAGGCTGATTAGTCAAATGATTTCAAAAGGCAGTTTTTGTTTTGATGTTTGTTTGTTTTTTCAGCTCAGAATTATAAGAGAACATCTCAAGCCAAACTAGTTCAAGTTCAAGTTCAAGGTTTATTTGTCACATACATGATTATACAGAGAGTATTAACCAGCAGTGAAATGTGAGTAATATATATATATATATATATATATATATATATATATATATATATATATATATATATATATATATATATATATATATATATATATATATATTAGGGGTGTCAACTTTAACGCGTTAACGCATGTGATTAATCTAAAACATTTAAGGCGTTAATATTTTTTTAGCGCAAATTAATCGTTTGATAAGGTTTGAACCCAACTTCTTCCCGTCGTCGCAGCGCGGAAGGTTATCTGTCAGTGTGTGATGAGCGTAGAGTGAACCAGTGTTGCCAGGGTAGCGGCTGTGGCACAAAAACAGGCACAAGTGTTCGTGGGCTATTTTGAAAATACAGTTGCGGGAAAAATTACAGAGCAGTGGGTTGCGGGTTTTCGGGCTACTTTTATAATCTACCGCGGCTGCCCAAAGTGTATATAGACAAATAAAAATTAAAATAGATCCTTTTACTAATGTGTATCATACTTGGAATGTATACCTGGCAACTTCAGAACGGAGAGGCGCGCGCTTGTAACATCACAAACAACGTGAGTTTCAGCCAGAGCATACAACACAGCAGAAATAAACATGACAACAGCCACTATACATTATATAAGATAATAAACACACGATTACGATAGGATATGGTTTCTATGTGATTTTCTTGAGATGAATGCGTAACTTACATATAAAAGGCTATAAAGAGCATATTTTAACAACAATAAACAACCAAATTCCACATGTGATCGCAAAAGGAGGTTATTACAAACACTCGATGGTGGTTTGAAGTGAGTTCTGAGTAAAAGTGTACTATTAATCTCATAAATTGTCTTATGATGCTAATGTTAGCTCTAATGCACCAGAACAGGTCCAATTCTCCTTCATAATGCATTTTGTCATAATACTTCACGTAAGGTCGCAAGAAAATGTTTTGTTGTATTTATTTAGAAATACTTTTGATAATAGTTGGGTAAATGTATCCTGGGATTGAAGTGTTGTGGTTTGGTAAACGTTTTATTGCCAGTATAAAGACTGATAATGGCTAAATAAAAACAAAAGAATAATGCTAAAAGAATAATAAGGATTATGTCTCATATCTGGCGGAAGTGTGAAAGGTTATGTTTTTTTTAAACTAGTTTGTCATGCATTTCTTTATTTCAACACATTTACAGGTAAATCCTAATATTTTAAATTTGTGATTAATCATGATTAATCACAGTCCAGGACTGTGATTAACGCGATTACATTTTTTAATCGATTGACAGCACTAATATATATATATATATATAAACTAAGTCACACACACATTAGTCCATCTGCATTAACTTCATTGAGTCCCAGGGATTTAAAGGCTTACCCATCTGCTGAGAAGACCTTCTCTTTACAGATCTCCATTAGTTTTGGGGTCAACCTGTAGGCTTGCAAACACAAAGAACGTCTCGGTTACGTATGTAACCCTCGTTCCCTGAAGGAGGGAACGGAGACGTCACGTCGGATGACCGACGAATTGGGATCTCGCTTAGAGAGACCAATCCACTTCGAGTGTAACTAAACGAGCCAATGCACATTGGCATGCGATTATTGCATCCAGCTGCTGCTGATCACAGCGTGAGTATAAGTAGGCAGCAGGTGCAGCGCATATTCAGGTTTTCGCTGAGGAGCCGAGCCGGTGACCCGGCCGCTCAGCGGTGGTACAGCAGCCGTGGCGACGGGACGTGACGTCTCCGTTCCCTCCTTCAGGGAACGAGGGTTACATACGTAACCGAGACGTTCCCTATCAGTCGGTCACTCCGAGTCACGTCGGATGACCGACGAATTGGGATCCCTACCAAAAGGCCACGGATACTGCCCCTTCCAGTGTCCTGTGGAAGCCTCCTGCGCCCCTACTTTTTGGCGCAGGTCAGGGCTTCACAAGAAGACCAGTTACTGTTGCTATGGCACTACCCACTCAGTAAGACTGGATAACACTGGGAAAACGTACCCGTTCCACTTGGAACAGTAACGCTGCGGAAGCCCATCCTTCCCAAAGGAGGTTCAGAAGCACTTACGCATATGAACAACCGTTTAGGTGCATATGGAAGATTTAGAGGTGATTGTAGCCTCTTGGCAGAATGTCTGCCGGGGAAACACGGGCTCTGAGGCTATACCGTGGACTTTACACATATGAGATCCAATTAGGTCTCTACATATGGACCCTAGCCCTCTACCGGTTCTCACAGATTCATCGAGTGAGGGCCTGGCGCCAGACGCTCCGCCACGTCTGGCTGCCGAAGGGACGGAGGAGCTCGACAGGGTCTACAGTACGGACTCTCTGGAGCAGTTTTAGCAAGCCGACCCGAAACCGGAGCCTCTCAGTGCTTCTACCCGTTTGAGGTGAGAACACAGGAGGAGACCGGTTCCACACGAAGGCTAAGAATCTAGCGAACGTGTCAGGGGTCGCCCAACCCGCAGCTCTATAATTATCTGCCAGCGAGGCGCCACGAGCCAATGCCCAGGAAGATGCAACACTTCTAGTAGAGTGGGCTCTCAACCTGAACAGGCAGGGCACACCCTGTGCCTAATAAGCCAGGGTGATGGCGTCCACTATCCAGTGGGCCATCCTCTGCTTGGGGACGGCATCTTCTGCCGGCCTCCGTGACAGATAAAGAGCTGGTCTGAGGTCCTGAAGCTTTGCGTCCTGTCAACGTAGCATTTCAATGCTCGGACGGGACAAGCAAAGCTAAGGCTGGGTCTGCCTCCTCCGAGGGCAGCGCTTGCAGGCTCACCACCTGGTCCCTGAAGGGAGTAGTGGGAACCTTGGGCACATAGCCAGGCCGGAGCCTCAGGATTACCTGGGACGGCCCAAACTCTAGGCACGAATCGCCGACCGAAAATGCGTGCAGGTCCCCTACCCTCTTGATGGAGGCCAATGCAAGCAGGAGCGGAGTCTGAAAGAAACTTCAGCTCGACTGTCTGCAATGGATCAAATGGGCCCTGCTGTAGTGCTCTGAGCACTAGAGACAGGTCCCAAGAGGGTATAGAGGGGGCCGTGGAGGATTTAACCTTCCTGCCCCCCTAAGGAACCTGATGACCAAGTCATGCTTCCCCACCAACTTCCCTTCCACAGGGTCGTGGTTGGCAGCAATCGCAGCCACATAGACTTTAAGGGTGAAAAGAGACAGCCTTCGCTCCAACCCTTGCTGCAAGAAGGACAGCACGACTCTGATCGGGCACTTCCGGGGGTCTTCTCGGTGAGAAGAGCACCACTCGACAAACAGGTTCCACTTCAAGGCGTAAGCATGTCTCATAGACAGCGCTCTCGCCGAAGTGATGGTGTCAACTACCTCCTGGGGTAGGTCACCTAGAACCTCCGCGTCCCGTCCCGGGACCAGACATGTTTTAAGTTTCCAGAGGTCTGGACGCAGGTGCCATAAGGTGCCCCGTCTCTGAGTCAGTAGATCCTACCTCAGAGGAATCTGCCAAGGAGGGGCTGTCACGAGGAGCATCAGTTCTGGGAACCAAGTCCGAGTGGGCCAGTACGGCGCCACGAGCAAGACCTGCTCCTCGTCCTCCCTGATCTTGCACAGTGTCTGTGCGAGAATGCTCACTGGGGGGAACGCATACTTGCGGGGGCCCCGCGGCCAGCTGAGTGCCAGCGCATTCCGTGCCGAGTGTTTCCTCGGTCAGGGAGTAACAACTGGCAATGAGAAGTCTCTCAATAAGCTGGGCCGTCTGGGGATGGAGTCTCCACTCTCCGGGGAGCGCAGCTCGTGACAGCTCATCGGCTGCCCGGTTGAGCAAGCCCGGAATGTGAATGGCACGAAGCGACCTCAGATGCTTCTGACTCCATAGGAGGAGGTGGCGGGCGAGTTGCGACATGCGACGGAAGCCTAGACCACCTTATCGGTTGACGTATGCAACGGTCACAGTATGTCCGTACGGACCAGTACGTGCTTGCCCTGTAAGCGCCTCTTGAGACGGTTCAGGGCCAGGTGTACTGCCAGCAACTCTAGGCAACTTATGTGCCAGTGCAGTTGGGGGCCCCGTCCAAACCCCCGACACTGCAAGCCCGTTGAACGTGGCGCCCCAGCCGGTGGTGGAGGCATCCGTGTAAACCACAGCATGCCTAGAGACCTGTTCCAGGGGCACTCCTGCCCGGAGAAACGAAAGGTCTGACCACGGGGTGAGGGTTTGGCGGCAGGCCGGTGTGACTTGGACCCGGTGAGTGCCGCGTTACCACGCCCACCTCAGGACTCGGCCATGGAGCCAGTGTTGAAGCGGTCTCATATGAAGCAGCCCCAGCGGCGTCACTGCCGCCGCAGCTGCCATATGCCCCAGGAGCCTCTGAAATTGTTTCAGTGGGACCGCGAACCTGCTCTTGAACGCATTCAAGCAGTTCAACACCGACTGAGCATGTTCCTGCGTGAGGCGTGCTGTCTGATTGACCGAATCCAATTCCATACCGAGAAAAGAGATCCTCTGCGCCGGGGAGAGTTTGCTCTTTTCCCAGTTGACCCGAAGGCCCAACTGGCTGAGGTGCAAGAGCACCAAGTCCCTGTGTTCGCACAACTGGTCCTGAGACTGAGGCAGCATGAGCCAGTCGTCGAGGTAGTTGAGAATGCGAATGCCCTGTTCTCTCAGGGGAACAAGGGCTGCCTCCACAACTTTCGTGAAGACACGGGGTGACAGGGACAGCTCGAAGGGCAGGACCTTGTACTAATATGCCCGTCCTTCAAACGCAAACCGCAGGAATGGCCTGTGGTGCGGAAGGATTAAGACAAGGAAGTACACGTCCTTCAGGTCAATCGCTGCAAACCAATCTCAGGGACGGATGCACCCGAAGATGCACTTCTGCGTGAGTCTCTTGAACGGAAGCTTGCCCAGTTCAGGACGCGCAGATCCAAGATTGGTCTCCACCCACCGCCTTTCTTGGGCACAATGAAGTAAGGGCTGTAAAACCCTGTCTTCATATCGGCTGGAGGGACCGGCTCCATCACGTCCCTCGCCAATAGGACAGTGATCTCCCCACACAAGCCTTTACTGCTGTGAGGTGGAACCTGGGAGAACGCCGGGCGAACTGAATCGCGTAGCCGAGTCAGGTGGTCCACAGGAGCCAGCGAGACGAGCTGGGTAGCGCTTTTTCCAGGCACCCAGACACTATACAAGCGGGACCTGCGGGACCATCGACGTACCCGCGGTGGGGCAGCGAGGTGAAACGCAGGGACCCGGCCCGTGTCGGACCAAAGAGGGGTCTGAGTGTGCGGTGCAACACTTACCTGGTTCCACAGTTTGGCAGAGGGTGCGTGAGTAGGGCCTTTGATGACGCTCTCGAACCGCCCACTGCTGCCTGCTGGCGAGAGAGGGAGAAGAGTGTGGTCCGGTGTTGGTCCGTCCATGACTCTCCATGCCCTCTTGGGACCCAGAGGCAGAGAGAACCGCTTCTTGTCGAGATTTTTTATATATTTTTTTTTTAAACCAAAAGATTCTCCGCCCGGCCCTCCTCCGGGGGAGGGAGAGGTGCATCCACCATCTCCTGAAGCAGTCCTCTTTCCCTCTGGGTCGCCCGTCCTGAGGCCTCTTGCTTTTCCGCTCTCCGCCAGGTTTGACGGGGGCCCGGACGGGCGGGGCGGCCTGCCTACGCCCAGCTCAATGGCACCGCTTCTGGAGGCTGCTGCGGATGCGGTGCGGGAGCAGGGACGGACGCAGGGGCCGCCCTCGGCGACGAGCAGGCTGGGGCGCTGCAGCCAGCGGACGGGTGGAGGCAGCAGCTGCCCGCTGGGCAGGATGTGTTGGATCGCCTCAGTCTGCTCCTAAGCAGTCGAGAACTGCTGGGCCAGGCTCTCAACTGCGTCGCCGAAGAGGCCAGTCTGGGACACAGGGCCCTTGAGGAACCGAACTTTGTCGGCATCCCCATGTCGACCAGACACAGCCAGGTGACGCTCCTGGACCACAAGTGTGGACATCGCACGACCCAAAGACCACGCAATGACCTTCGTCGCTCGTAGCGCGAGGCCAGAAGTGGTACAAAGCCCTTTCAGAACTTCTGGATCGTGACCACCCTCGTGCATGTCCCCCAGTGCTTTTAGCCTGAAGAACCTGCAGTAACGCCGTAGCGCAAGCGGTTGGCAGCTTCTCCACGGGTCACATAAGCATCGCCGGACAGACCAGATGAGTACCTACAGGCCCTGAAGAGGAAGCACGGTTTACCCTACCGGGTGGAGGCGGTATTAGGACACAACGGCATCGCAACCGACCGCTCCACCGGGGGGCCCCGTATACCCCCTAGCTGCACCACCACCGAGGGTGGTGAGGGAGGAGGAGCTAACAGGTCAGTTTCTGGCAGTAAAATGTGCCATCCACAACCTGGTAAGCTCCCCATGCACCTCCGGGAAGAGAGGCACCGGGGGTAGGGTGCTGAGAACCAGCACAAACTACCTCAAGAAACCAGTCATCCAACCTCGAGGGCTCGGGACACGGTGGAAGTCTCCACTCGAGCCCTACCCTCTCAGCGGCCCGGGAAAGCATAGCCGTGATTCTGGATCCGACTCAGGCATTGCTACTGCCGTAGCAGCAGCGCAGCCGAATCTTCTTCCCCAGAAAGCTCCAGCTCACCCTCCGATGCAGCGATCGACATCCGGTCATCGGGAGGAGCACCAGGGATACTGCTGGTACGCCCCTTGTAGAGGGTCCAGCACGTTCCACTGGCAGCTCAACTGGTTTTGGAGTGCAAGAGGAGTGATGGTCCCTCGAGGGTTGGTTCCCTGGAGGGTTTGCCACCACTGTAATCCTCAGACCACCCGTGCCACCACCTGAAGTAGTCCTCGTCTGTCTGCAGCCAGAACGAGAACCAGATCGAGGCAGAGGCATCAGAGCTCCGCCCCTTTCGTGGTAGCAGAGCCTGGCCGCAACTCCAAGATGATCATCTTCCCAGCATGAGAAGATGCCTCATCCACGAACGCCACCTCAGCATGCTTACTGCCCAGGCACGTGAGGCAGTGATCGTGACCATCACCCAGCACCAGGTAACGACCGCATCCAGAAACGCACGGGTGACACGTTGTCTGTAGCAAAACCCAACTCGTCTTTACAAAGACGTAACGTCAAGTTTGCCAGATGCAACGTCGTCTTTAAAAAGACGCACCCGTGAATGCTCTTTTAGGGAAAAAGCTCTTTTAATGTGCTGAAGCGCACAGGGGAGATGGTCACCTGCAACACAAACAGGGGGTAGTGCAACCTGATGTGTGCAATCCACTCGACACGGGAAGAACCACCGCCGCTGAAGCGCCGTACCGCCAGCACGAGAGTCTTCCGAAGAGCGTGCTCAATTCGTTGAATTCACTCGTCAGCAGAAGTCAGGAGCAGAACGATGTAACCGCTCGGCTCCGAAGCGAAAAGCTGAATATGCGCTGCACCTGCTGCCTACTTATACTCACGCTGTGATCAGCAGCAGCTGGATGCAATAATCGCATGCCAATGTGCATTGGCTCGTTTAGTTACACTCGAAGTGGATTGGTCTCTCTAAGCGAGATCCCAATTCGTCGGTCATCCGACGTGACTCGGAGTGACCGACTGATAGGGAACCCTGGGCTGTCTTGATGGGATCTACAGAGAAAGAGAACCAAAGACAAAACATGGATGGTCTTTCTGAAGATAGCAAACAAAGTGTTCCAACTTGCTCAACACAAGGTACTATCTTATCTGTAAGCTTAAAAAACAATAAACATTGTAGCAAGACCAAAAAACAGGCAGTAAAGGATGTTATGACAACCTTATGAAAGGTCAAATTGAAGATATGAAGTTTGAAAAGATGCAGTATATGTTAATCTACCAACGGAACAGAACTGTCAGCCAGTCAAAGTGGATTAATCTCACTGTCAGAAGGCTGACATTTTGAGTGTAAAAAAAAAAAATCATTAATGTTCTGTCGAAGATGGGCAAAACTTGCCAGTCAGCTCTGCCCGTTATCCATTATCCAAAGACAGGATTTATAGCACGGTTCTGTTCTGATATTAAATGCACTTAGACACCGTGGAAAGAAGATCGTCTGTCTTTTAAAACTGTCCTGAAACTTCCCAAATGACATAAAAATGGCAGTCTAAAACAACTCAAGGAGATCCCAAGATCTGCTTAGACACAGGTAAGATTCAGTTAGTCTTCTTCATGTACCTGTTGAAATGGAGTGGACTGAATCAATATCAGGTTTGAGGATGCATTTATGCACCACTTCTGAATTAATCCACAATGCCTTTTACACAACTTGAAATGATAAAAAACAAAACACAAATACAGAAATAAGTAGAAGTATAATGAAAATAGATCAAGACAACACTTGACTGGTGCTTGCTAATGTAAAAGTCCCTGTGATGCTCAAAGAGGTTTTTAAGCGTGTTGCATTGTGGTTTTTAAGATGTTGAATGGTTTTTAGTGCATTGCTAAGTGGTTTCTAGGGTGCTGCCACCCTCCAAAATCTCTGAATTGTGTAGTGTATCATGCTATGATAATGAGAATATAGCAAGGTAATATAATCCGTAAAGAATTATTTGTATTGAAATCAAATTTTAGACACAAACCATCTGGTTTGTTTGTTTTTTTGTGTTCAGCTACAGCTACTAACTTATCAAAAAAACATACAGGCATTACATTTCTGAAAAAAATGCTAAGAATTTCTCAAATTAACAACATATCATTTGAAACTAATAAAATAATATTAATTTAGAAAAAGAGAAAAACAAGAGAATTTTTCACTAGTTTTTAACCATTTTTGATTATATAACATATGCCTAAAACCAAGCATACAGCCATACAATTCTAAAATTTCCTAAGAATTCACAAATTGTGAATTAATTGGATGGATGGATGAGAGATCCCTAATTTTTGACCCTCCCATTACTAAAATGTGCATAAAAATCAAGCTTTCAGTAATAACATTTCCTAATAATTTCTCAAATTTCACTAAATATACTAATAAATACATGAAAATTATATGTATATGAATATACTACAAATACTAGGAACTGACTAATTAATGCCATAAAATGACATGATGCATGATGAATCAGAAAAAAAATCACTAGTGGTCTCAACTCCACTACATGTCCTTTACTTAAAAAAATAAAATAAAAATAAAAACACCTCCTAGTACCTGAGACCCAGAAGAGCATATGAAACCATGTCTATCAAGTCTCACAGTTTGTGGACCCATCGGCCCTCTGAATGCTTTCATTGTTCGTGTGGAGAGTGCGTTTGGTGCAGGGTGGGGTTTCTGGCAGCTGCTAGGTGTCTGATATATTTTTAGTGAGGAGCGCCTACTTGCCACCACAAGGAGGAGACTGAACAAACACTCTGATAGGGATCCACATCTGGCCTGAGGGGAAGTCTGAGGAAAGTTACAGACAGCGTGGACCACGAGACTGAGAAACGGACAGGGGGCGTGAATGAAGGAGGGGTGCGAAGAACAGTCAAAGTTTTATGTTTACGTTTTCATCCAAATCCACGCTGGAATCAGAGCGCGTTTACGCCGCTGCTGTCCCAGTTAGGTGGGCAAGTGGAGGTGTACAACATTTGTTTGTGTGAGTTCAGAGAAACAGATCTATTGTTAACGCAGCTTGTCTGATGATTCCTCCGCCCTCGTGCCACCATCGGCCCATCGGCATCTGGGATGGGTGGCGTCTGTGCCAGTGGATGAGGGGGTGTCCGGGTCCTGAATCCACTCCTGAAGGTACACATCAGCGCTGCGATAGCAGGCTAAATAAACAGAGGGGAGGAAACCCTGTCTAGACGAGGCTGCTGCCGGGCCCGCTACGCACACCAGCCTCCTGTTTACACAAGGGGGGAATGCTGTCCACAGCCAAGAAACGATGGGGTAGAGAGACGGAGAGAGAGAAAGAGAGAGAAGGGAAAGTGGTAGAGCAAAGCAGTGCAGAAAAAAAAAAGCAAAGAGCAAGGTGATACCAGAAAGGACAGCTAAACACCTCAGACACCATGTTTATATAGGCACATCATTTTCCCATTAAGGTCCATTTTCTGGTTACGCCTTTTATTTAGAAGATATTTACATGCTTCACAGCTATTGGAATATTTATATATACATGTAAACAGCATAATCCGAATAAACCTAAATGTTTTCTGGAAATACTGGAAAAGTTCTTAACATTTTTAGTCATTTCGGAATTCGGACAGTAAATATAACCAGCTTATTCATGTCCACCTTAACACGAAATCATGTGATGAATTGCAAAATGTTGGTCGTTAAAATTCTTAGAAATGTAGACCATGACATTTTTTGAATGTTTGTAAAATGTGACCTTGGACCACTTTTTTTTCTTTTTTTTTTTGAAATTGAGATTTATAAATCATCTGATAGCTAAATAATAAGCTTCCCATTGATGTATGGTTTCTTAGGACAGGACAATATTTGGCCGAGATACAACTATTTCAAAATATTGAGAAAATCACCTGTAGAGTTGTCCAAATTAAGTTCTTAGCAATGCATATTACAGATAAAAAATTAAGTTTTGATATATTTATGGCAGGAAATTTACAAAATATCTTTATGGAACATAAAGTGCGAGTGGGCGGTCAGAAAATTTCACGGGAGACCCTCGGGCAGTGCTTAATTTGAGCCAGATCCTGTTCCGGAAAATGTCAGATTTTGGATTTTTGCGTTCCGGTATTTGTTTTTAAAGATCCGGCATTAACAAGTGCGGATCGTGACAGTGCGTGTGTGCATATACGAGACAGAGCGATTGCGGGTTTATGCAGATGTTTTTGGAGCATGATTTGTAGATTATGTATTGGTCCACAACATATTATTGACCAATCAGCTTTCTTAAATTCAAAATCGCTCTCGTTGATTGGTGCTACTGAACCCACTCTCTCCAAAAGTTCAGCTGCTCACAACAATAATTTGTTTTGTGAGCAGCGGGAACATTTGGAGAGAGTGTAATACCAGAAATAAGACCAAATAAAGTGAAATATTATAATGCAAAAATTATAAACACTATAATCATAGCCTATAGTCCCCCTCACTCCAAAACAAATAATTTTAATGTAACGTTATGCAGAACAGATCAAGAATGAAAAAACTAAAGCGAAACTGAAAGTACCGTGGGCTCACGTATATGGGATGATATTAGACTCAAATTGATTTATAGATGCACGCACAATTATCCATGGACTGCATAAATTTTATGCGTGTATCTTACTAACCACAAACAAATGCCTTTCAATTTGAATCTGTGGAATTCAGGATTAAATGATTGTGCAGCGATTTATACAAATACAGACATATTTGCGAATAAAAATGTTATGTTCTGCATTAATATATCATAAATTGCTCGTGCAAAAAGGAATCCGTGCATTTGCGGATCAGGTGACACGCGTGCATTTATCGACATATTGTTCGAGTCAATCTTGTTCGGTTCATTTGGATTTTGAGACTTCATTTTCGCAGTTTACAACATTTCACGACCCTCATACACACAACTACCAATGAACAAAGCCCAGTGCAATTCATTAACGCGTACACGATTTGAAAAATTCGCAAATGTGCATCACTACACTGAAACAAATGCTTTTCAATCAGTGTCTGCAGAGTTAAGAATTGCGTTAATGTGCAGAATTTTGTTCAAATAGAGACATATTTGTGAATACAAATGTTATAGTTTGTATTAAAATATCATCATTTGTGCATGTAGCGATTCAAATGCGCATGTGTGAATCAGGCGATACGCGTGCATTCATTCACATCTCTTCTGAGTCGATTCTATTTGATTCATTTGAATTTTGAGACTTTCGTTCCGCACTTTTAGCCTTGTTCAATCCACACACACACAGCTCGCGATCCACACGCAGCTGAGCCTAAGAAAATCAGCGACCACTAGATGGCACTAGAGACGTGTGCACAGTCCATTGTGTACAGTTTTATGAATATTACATTGTTTTCTTTGTTTCTTTTTGGGTTGGCTGATCTCCTCTGCCCGTAGAAATATAATAAAGATGTTTTAACTTGTCTTAAGACATAGAATAGCTTATATTAATTTTGCCAAACAAGAAATTTGTGATGATACCTTGTCTTTTTTTTTTTGTTATTCAGTGGCACGTTGTCAGTTATTCATTGTTTGTATTATTATTATTATTATTATTATCCATTATAAATAGCCAGTTTTTATCGAAATACGACTTTATATTTGCTCATGTGAAGAGGATGATTTTTCATGTGAAGAAGACCAGGATTTTTTTTTCTTTTAATTTTTTTTTGGGTGGAAAGTACAAAGCCTGGTTTACATAATAAATAATACAGGTGCATCTCAGAAAATTAGAATATGGTGAAAAAGTTCATTTAGTCTTGTAACTTATTTCAAAAAGTTAAACTTTCATATATTTTAAATTCATTACATGTAAAGTAAAACACTTCAAAAGTTTTTTATTTTTTATTTAGTTTTTTTTAGTTTGATGATTAGAGCTTACAGCTAATGCAAGTCAAAAATCAGTATCTCAAAATATTATCGGCACGAATCCAAATGTTCACAATGTTGGCAAATTTGAATTTGAATGCTACAAACTATTATGTAAACCAGGCTTTGTACTTTCTGCCAAAAAAAAAAAAAAACATGGTCTTCACATGAGCAAATATGTGCTTGGCCCGAGCTCAGGCTGAACGACATGGATTGTACTAACCACGGGCTATTTTAATTAACCACTATCTAGATTACCACTAGATAACCACTAGATTCTATAGTGTATATATGTTTGGTTGACTGTATTTGGCTGCAACGTTTGCAATGCAGTGCGTGACGTGATCGAACAGCGGAAATATGAGATGGCGAATCAGCATTGTCCTACTTCATCTTTGCAGCCGACACTGACTCAGAAAACAGTTTAGTAATAAGTAAATTAAATGTTATAGCTATTTTTTCCCCTAGACATTCATTATCATTCCTTTAGCCAGCAGGCTTTATGCATCCGCTTGAGCGCGGAATAGCCTATAAAAGGCTCATTGCAATAGGCTTATAGTTTAAGTTAATATAATAGTTTAATTAATTTAATATAAACGTGTGAATATTAATGGCTTAAATGAGCGACTATAATAATAATAATAATACAAACAATGAATAACTGACAATGTGCCACTGAATAACAAAAAAAAAAAAGACAAGGTATCATCACAAATTTCTTGTTTGGCAAAATTAATATAAGCTATTCTATGTCTTAAGACAAGTTAAAACATCTTTATTATATTTCTACGGGCAGAGGAGATCAGCCAACCCAAAAAGAAACAAAGAAAACACAATGTAATATTCATAAAACTGTACACAATGGACTGTGCACACGTCTCTAGTGCCATCTAGTGGTCGCTGATTTTCTTAGGCTCAGCTGCGTGTGAATCGCAAGCTGTGTGTGTGTGGATTGAACAAGGCTAAAAGTGCGGAACGAAAGTCTCAAAATTCAAATGAATCAAATAGAATCGACTCAGAAGAGATGTGAATGAATGCACGCGTGTCGTCTGATTCACACATGCACATTTGAATCGCTACATGCACAAATTATGATATTTTAATACAAACTATAACATTCGGGATATTCAACCAATATGACATTTTAGCTGTGAAGATCTAGAATTCTTAAAGGGGTCATATGATGCGATTTCAAGTTTTCCTTTCTCTTTGGAGTGTTACAAGCTGATTGTGCATAGATAAGATCCGTGAAGTTGCAAAGACTAAAGTCTCAAAACCAAAGAGATATTCTTTATCAAAGTTAAGACTCTGCCACGCCCCCCTAAAACACCTCATTCAAACACGCCCCACATGTCTACGTCACGATGTTGAAATATTTGCGTAAGGCGTGGTTTCAGTAACCGCAGTAGTGTTGATGCAGCCGTGTCAGGGAGAAGCTGTGTGTTTCAAGGCGAAAGCAAATCCACTTAATTTGGCCTTCCAAAAGTAGATGCATTTAGGAATCATTAAGATTACTTACAACAGAACAGCACAACCCAGATGTTATCACAACACATTTTATGGACGACCGTTTCGTGAACCTAGGAGAGGAGGTAATTCTGACTTTGCTATGACAATCTGGCACTACTGAATCAGCAACTGTAAGTAGGCTATGTTTTGTTATTAGTTTCAGTATTTGCTATTGAGTTTTGCGTGTCGTATGTGTGTGTGTGTGCGCGCGTGAGAGAGAGAGAGAGAGAGAGAGAGAGAGACAGGTTCACATCACATCAGCTATCTTAATCGCGGCTTGTGTGTGTGTGTGTGTGTGTGTGTGAGAGAGTGTGTGAGAGAGAGAGAGAGAGAGAGAGAGAGGGTCACATCACAGCGGAGTGTACGGCCCGTCAGAAATAGTCTTAATCGCGGCTTGTGTGCAAACACATAGGAGCTTCATCACTGTGTCTGTCACGTGACTCTGTTCCCCTCTCATGGTAAAACTAAGGACATCATTAACTGTCTTTACTTTCATTTTGAAAGCTGAAGCTCGCAATTATGGAAAGGGGTTACATTTCCGACGAGTGCTTGCGGTGTTCGGCCAATCACAATGCACTGGGTCAGTTGGCCAATCAGAGCAGACTGTGCTTGTCTGAAGGAGGGACTTTGTAGAAAACGAAGCATTTGAGAGAGGTGGGGCATAGAGGACCTACAACAATGTACAGTATTTGAAAAATAATGTGTTTTTTGAACATTAAAGTATGCCAACATATTATGTTACACCAAATACACAAAATAATGATCTTTAAAAAAGCATCATATGACCCCTTTAATTGAAGATGATGATATTTTGATCAATACACAATTGCTATAAATTTAAAAATCGTTATACAACAATAAATGGTAGAAAATTAAAGTAAGAATACTTAATTATACACACACAAATAAAACATAAAACAAATATAATGTGTTTGGTTTTTACAGTGCAAAAAAAGTATATTTCTTAATTGGTATCTTTGTCTTGTTTTGCAGAAAAACTGTCTAAATGCTTAAAACAAGATAATAATAATAATTCTTATCACAAATATTATTATAGATTTTGTATTATTATAATTATTATTATTATATAACTCACACACACGTATAATAATAATAATAATAATATGTTGTGTGTATGTATATATATGTATATATGTATGTATGTATGTATGTATATATATATATGTATATATGTATGTATGTATGTATATGTATATGTATATGTATGTATGTATATATATATACACTGCCCTCCAAAAGTTTGGAAACACCCCTGGCAAAGTGTGGTTTTGGACGATATCAGCATAAATCATTATCATTTTTTGGTGCAAATACATTAAAGTAACTTGACATTATCATTGAAGACCAGCAATAAAACATAATAATGGCAATATGTGTCAAAAGTCAAAATATATGTCAAAATACATGTCAAAGTCAGACATGCCCCTTTGCCAGCTGTGATGGTTACTGGTTTAAACTTGGCCCAGGATTTTAAAAGATTTTGGGGTCAGCACACCTTAATACTGTAGCTTCAACAATTGATTGCCAATTCAAAGTCAATGTTTGAATAACCTGACAGCTCGGATGCCCAGATTATGCAGAACTGTAATAGCTGCTAATGGTGGATATTTTGATGAATCAAAAATTAAAACATTTTCTATGCATAAACTGTTTATGTAATAAAATATGTTTTCGTAGTTTGTGTTGTCCCTTATCAGTGCAAAATTATCACAAATTAAAAAGGATTCATGTCAATATTGTCCAAAACCCCACTTTTCTAGGGCATTTCCAAACTTTTGGAGGGCAGTGTATATAATACAATATATACACATATATATACACATTCATACACAAACATATTTTTATTATTTCAGAAATTAATTTCAGAAAATTAAGTTAAGTACAGTGGGGAAAAAAATTATTTGATCCCCTGCTGATTTTGTACATTTGCCTACTGACAAAGAAATGATCAGTCTATAATTTTAATGGTAGGTTTATTTGAACAGTGAGAGACAGAATAACAACAACAAAAATCCAGAAATATGCATTTCAAAAAAGTTATAATTTGATTTGTATTTTAATGAGTGAAATATGTATTTGACCCCTTCGCAAAACATGACTTAGTACTTGGTGGCAAAACCCTTGTTGGCAATCACAGAGGTCAGGCGTTTCTTGTAGTTGTCCACCAGGTCTGCACACATCACAGGAGGGATTTTGTCCCACTCCTCTTTGCAGATCCTCTCCAAGTCATTAAGGTTTCGAGGCTGATGTTTGGCAACTCGAACCTTCAGCTCCCTCCACAGATTTTCTATGGGATGAAGGTCTGGAGACAGGCTAGGCCACTCTAGGACCTTAATGTGCATCTTCTTGAACCACTCCTTTGTTGCCTTGGCCGTGTGTTTTGGGTCATTGTCATGCTGGAATACCCATCCACGACCCATTTTCAATGCCCTGGCGGGCTTTAATGCCCTGGCCCTGACGGTACATGGCCCTGTCCATCGTCCGTTTGATGCAGTGCAGTTGTCCTGTCCCCTTAGCAGAAAAACACCCCCAAAGCATAATGTTTCCACCTCCATGTTTGACAGTGGGGATGGTGTTCTTGGGGTCATAGGCAGCATTCCTCCTCCTCCAAACACGGCGAGTTGAGGTGATGCCAAAGAGCTGGATTTTGGTCTCATCTGACCACAACACTTTCACCCAGTTCTCCTCTGAATCATGGGCAAACTTCAGACGAGCCTGTACATGTGCTTTCTTGAGCAGGGGGACCTTGCGGGCGCTGCAGGATTTCAGTCCTTCACGGCGTAGTGTGTTACCAATTGTTTTCTTGGTGAATATGGTCCCAGCTGCCTTGAGATCATTGACAAGATCCTCCCGTGTAGTTCTGGGCTGATTCCTCACCGTTCTCATGATCATTGAAACTCCACGAGGTGAGATCTTGCATGGAGCCCCAGTCTGAGGGAGATCACAGTTATTTTGTGTTTCTTCCATTTGCGAATAATCGCACCAACTGTTGTCACCTTCTCACCAAGCTGCTTGGCGATGGTCTTGTAGCCCATTCCAGGCTTGTGTAGGTCTACAATCTTGTCCCTGACATCCTTGGACAGATTTTTGGTCTTGGCCATAGTGAAGAGTTTGGAATCTGATTGATTGATTTCTGTGGACAGGTGTCTTATATACAGGTAACAAGCTGAGATTAGGAGCACTCCCTTTAAGAGAGTGCTCCTCTCAGCTCGTTACCTGTATAAAAGACACCTGGGAGCCAGAAATCTTGCTGATTGATAGGGGATCAAATACTTATTTGACTCATTAAAATGCAAATCAATGTATAACTTTTTTGAAATGTGTTTTTCTGGATTTTATTGTTATTATTCTGTCTCTCACTGTTCAAATAAACCTACCATTAAAATTATAGACTGATCATTTCTTTGTCAGTGGACAAACGTACAAAATCAGCAGGGGATCAAATTATTTTTTTTCCCACTGTATATTTTACATTAGGTATATTTTATCTTCACTGACTTCCTGTGGTCACTGAATGCTTCAGCCATATGAAAAAAAACAGCATCAATATCCTGTTAAACTCAAAACTTTAAAACCTATATTCACAATTTAGCAGAATAGCATCTGGATGCCTTAATATTCAGAAGGATTTTAGGATAAACTTAGGATAACTGAGGACAACCAAAGTAAGATCAAGGTAATCTTATTTGAATCCACAAATGATTAAATAGCAGTCTGTTCATGCTCAGTGTATAAATCGTCTGTGCTTCAGTGCCATGTTAAAACACATCCTTTTCTTTTATAGCATATGCACCATGAGCTTATGAGCAAAAACCTCTCTGACACAACTCAGACAACCTTGATGGGGGTTTTAATACTTAAATGAAATGGATTCTAAGTCTTGGACATTCAAGATCTCTGTTAGTAGTCCAATCTCACTGTAGTATTGCCAGTTAGCATTGTTTACTACTGTGAGTTGATATTAAACATTACATTTCTTTCTGGATGAAAAATTTATGCACCATAATTAAACTCTACAGCTTATACGTGACCGATTTATCAACAAAGTGAGTGTAAAAAACCTTAAAGAAGATGCAAAATAGGTCAATGTTACTAAAAAGAAGTCTTTGACAAGCTGATACATCGGCCAAGCCCAAGAGTCTTAAAACACTCTTGCAAAAGGCATGTTGTAGAGGGCTAAGAAAACTCATATTAGTCCATCCCTAGTGTATAGTATGATCACAGGAATATCTGTGCAAGTACACAAACTTTCAGGATAGACATGCACTTCACCAGAGTGCAGTTACGGAGCTTCCTGTCAACCCTGGAAACTTCGACCCAAACACGGCCAGATTTGGTTCTACAGATAAATGTGCGATAAATGTTCGAACACAGACACATTAACTCCTCGGCTTAGCTGGACAACAATTTCCACTCTCGTGTGCCAAGCCAGAATCCTGATGTCCCGAAAATACCCCCTCTGACAAATCAAAGGCCATTCGGTTTTATCCCGAATGCAAAAGGGAGATAGCAGGATTATTAACAGAGGAAACATGTCGAGGATGAACATAACAAGGGTCTTCATTTTATTAAAACAGCCAGAGAGTCTCATAAGGTACATTAAATAAGAAGTGGTCCGCTCTCATGAGAAAACATCTGCGATATGAAGACTAGCCGTAGGATGGAAGGCAACAGTAACTCAAAAAGATTTAAACTAATCAAATGGTTGATCCTTTGGGGGGGAGCACATCTCTAAAAGGAAATGTGTGAGAAAAGAGGGTTGGAGGGGACGAAAACAAATGGCTCTTTTAGAGTGGATACAAAACGGACTTCAAAAGCAGTGAAAAATGTGTGCATTCCAGTACAGAGCACAGTTTTAAAACCACAAACCAGATTTTGCAAGGACAAATGAGTTGCATGAGAATAAAGAAAAAAAATAACAGAAAAGATGTAAAAAAAAAAAAAAAAAGAGACAAAACGAACAAACCCAAACCCCCTAAAACACTTGAAACAACAACACAAAAAACAAGATAATGAGTCTTGCTGATGGTATCCTGTAATTAAATGGATTTTCATACGGAAAAGACACCACCCTAAAAAAATATAAAAACAAGGCCAAACCCACCAGATTTTTTGCATGGAAGATTTTTTTTGCACGATCCGGACCTCGCATTAACTTTTTGACTTCTTCTGTGGACAATTCAAATGTTGTGGGTTACAAACAGAAAAACAAGCAGGCCTAAAAATGGCTGATCTGCACAGCAAAGTAGGCGCCTTGATTTCAAAATGCTAATGTTAAAGTAGTACCAAAAAAAGAAATTATCAAAGACGTCAAATTACTCTTTATCACCTCAAGGTCAAAGTAGTAAAGCAGAGTGTATTTTGGGTTGTGTAAATATAATAGCCATTGCTTTTGTCTGTACTTGACTCATGCAGCTTGTTACAGAGAAATGTCCTATATTCCAACTGGACTAACAATTTTCACCTAGCAAACCATGAATCTATGAATATGATATTCTCAACGTTAGGGTGTGCAAACAACCACTCAACACGATAGCAACATGATAAAAACCACTCAAAACATGTTAGTAATCCTTAAAATGTCAAACGGGACACCCCCATGGCCGCAAATCCACATCAGATTAAGATAAGATTATAAGATTAAGATTTAAGATTTTTTTTAAGATAAAATAAGATTATCTTACATCAAGTGCGGCATTCGGGACAGGGACCACAGTCATTCTGGGATAGGCTTGAATGCATTTTATTTTAGATACTGATGAAAAGTATCATGTCAAAATGTATAAGTCAAGAAGCTATTCTTTTTTTTTTAATAAAATAGGACATTTTGAATGATAAATTCAATGATTATCAAGTGCATAATAATTATATATAAAACATTTACTGGCTGGATGAAATGTTCAAAATGTGCAAAATAACCATTTTTTCTCAATAAAATAGAACATTTTGAATGATAATTGGTGATAAATATTCAATGATTATCAACAAATGAATAATTTTCATTAAAACATTTACTAGCTGAATAAAATGTTCAGAATGTGCAAAATGAACCTGTTTTTCCTCTATATACAGGTGCATCTCAATAAATTAGAATGTCGTGGAAAAGTTCATTTATTTCAGTAATTCTACTCAAATTGTGAAACTCGTGTATTAAATAAATTCAATGCACACAGACTGAAGTAGTTTAAGTCTTTGGTTCTTTTAATTGTGATGATTTAGGCTCACATTTAACAAAAACCCACCAATTCACTATCTCAACAAATTAGAATACTTCATAAGACCAATAAAAAAAACATTTTTAGTGAATTGTTGGCCTTCTGGAAAGTATGTTCATTTACTGTATATGTACTCAATAATTGATAGGGGCTCCTTTTGCTTTAATTACTGCCTCATTTCGGCACTCAATTTGTGGCACTGCTGAGGTGGTATGGAAGCCCAGGTTTCTTTGACAGTGGCCTTCAGCTCATCTGCATTTTTTGGTCTCTTGTTTCTCATTTTCCTCTTGACAATACCCCATAGATTCTCTATGGGGTTCAGGTCTGTTGAGTTTGCTGGCCAGTCAAGCACACCAACACCATGGTCATCTAACCAACTTTTGGTGCTTTTGGCAGTGTGGGCAAGTGCCAAATCCTGCTGGAAAATGAAATCAGCATCTTTAAAAAGCTGGTCAGCAGAAGGAAGCATGAAGTGCTCCAAAATTTCTTGGTAAACGGGTGCAGTGACGTTGGTTTTCAAAAAACACAATGGACCAACACCAGCAGATGACATTGCACCCCAAATCATCACAGACTGTGGAAACTTAACACTGGACTTCATGCAACTTGGGCTATGAGCTTCACCACCCTTCCTCCAGACTCTAGGACCTTGGTTTCCAAATGAAATACAAAACTTGCTCTCATCTGAAAAAAGGACTTTGGACCACTGGGCAACAGTCCAGTTCTTCTTCTCCTTAGCCCAGGATCACCCAAATTCTTGAATCGACTTTGCTTGACAATTCTCATAAGGCTGCGGTTCTCTCGGTTGGTTGTGCATCTTTTTCTTCCACACTTTTTCCTTCCACTCAACTTTCTGTTAACATGCTTGGATACAGCACTCTGTGAACAGCCAGCTTCTTTGGCAATGAATGTTTGTGGCTTACCCTCCTTGTGAAGGGTGTCAATGATTGTCTTCTGGACAACTGTCAGATCAGCAGTCTTCCCCATGATTGTGTAGCCTAGTGAACCAACCTGAGAGACCATTTTGAAGGCTCAGGAAACCTTTGCAGGTGTTTTGAGTTGATTAGCTGATTGGCATGTCACCATATTCTAATTTGTTGAGATAGTGAATTGGTGGGTTTTTGTTAAATGTGAGACTAAATCATCACAATTAAAAGAACCAAAGACTTAAACTACTTCAGTCTGTGTGAATTGAATTTATTTAATACACGAGTTTCACAATTTGAGTTGAATTACTGAAATAAATGAACTTTTCCATGACATTCTAATTTATTGAGATGCACCTGTAATAGAACATTTGGAAAGATAATTGGTGATAAATATTCACTGATTAACAACAAATGAACAATGATGATTATTAAAACATTTATTGGCTGAATAAAACGTGCAAAATGAACCTGGTCACTACAGCACTAGTGTTATTTTTTTTTCACACAGATGTGTTCCTTTATCGTGTCCTGGACAAATAAGGACAGGATCACAGGTGACACATGTCATCTGCAGGCAAGTCGATGCAATTTCTCCACAGGCTGAAACCTGGGGCAGCGGCTTGCGATGCTACAGCCCAGCACCTGGAGTGCTAATGAGAGGCACCATCTCACTCTTGTTCCGTCTATGCACCCGTCTCGTTCTCTTGGTCCTTTCTTTTCCCCCCTTTTCTGATACAAGGCTCCTGTCTCACAGACTTGTTAGATAAATTCAGACAGTGACAGCTTGTCAGGTCTCTGAGACAGGGTAGGATAGCCCAGAAAAATGTGTGAAGATCTACTTCCCCGAAAGGCATGCAAATTCAAGATCTCAGCATACTTAAAGCGGTAGGTCACCCAAAATGATAATTCAAGGAATACCAGTATTATCGTCATAATATTGCCAGTAACAGATAAACAGCCCATAGTAAAATTCTATACTTTGTCTAAATAAATAAAATATTAAAATACATATAAAATACTACAAATAAAATAGATTACTGTTCAAAAGTTTGGGTTTGGTAAGATTTGTAACATTTAGTTTTAAGTCTCACAAAAGCTGCATTTATTTAATCAAAAGTACAGCAAAAACATGCTGATTTGGTGCTTTAATTTTTTTATTTCTAAAAAAAAAAAAAAACATACATATATATATCATCTGTAGAAAATCCTGCCATCATTTACACCCTCTCGAGTCGTTTAAAACTTGTAGAACTTACTTTTTCTGTAGAACACAAAAAATGAACAATGTTCACAGGGGATTTCAAGCTCCAAAAATCCTTATTTCTGCAACCAATGCTGACTTTTTTTGTTTGTTTCAAAGAGGAATATAAGTATGAGCTGTTTAATAATGAACATCATAAATCAGGTTCATGTACTCATTCATATGAAACTATATGTTCCTGTAAGAATGTCACAAACTCATTAGAATTAACAGGCATGGGTTTCTGATTCTATACTATAAACTTTAGCTTATACTGACTTCAAAACATCTACACCAGCAATGAATATATATATATATATCCTCAGAGCTCAAGAAACCTTGACCTTTTGTTTTCTTCACCCACTTGTCCTGTCTCTTAAGCCTACAATTCCACAGCTAACGTCACACCAGCCATTATGCATTGACTACTATGTTCTTCTATGTTCATACTTTTGATAAGAACTTTCAGCAGCAGAAATAGCAGACCTGTCAATGCTGAAGTCATACTTGTACCGATCTAAACAAGGATGTGAAGCATTAAAGACACTATTCATGCTTTTAAAAAAGCACAGTGGCATCATAGAAAGCTGGCGTTTAGCTAAAGAGCTATGGCGCCATCTAGCGTAAGCACTTTTTCTGGTTATGTCCTAAATAAATCAGAACCTCTACTTGTAAATCGGTATGATCTGCAGGCAATCACCGACACACACATGTAAACACACAAACAAGCAAGTAATCAGAAGGGCAAATAAAACAAACAAGCGTGCTACTGGTTTCCATAATTCATAAAATACGGCATAGATTGAATCTAAATCAAATAGGAGACATTCCTGGCTGTTTGGCTAAGGTCTTAAGCTTGACACGGCCCGTACACGTCTCTCAACAAAGACACAGTGTCAATACGTCCCAACGCTTAATAGCATCATGTCCTGAGGCCTTTCTCTCTGCTAGGCAAGCTGAACTAAGCTGTTGTAACCCCTTCAGCTAGGTGACCGCCTCAGTGCACGCTATGCCCCTCGGGAAGCGGGAGGTGTATCTGTCTCTCTCTCCATTACTCCATGGTCCCTGCCTCCTAATTACACCAGAGGAATCATCTACACCACATCACAAGCTCCTGCCGATCTGTCAATCATATTTCCGCTGAGCAGCAAGGCAATGCTTTCGCCCTGAAGAGATGGAGAAGGAAAGAAAGCTAAAGAAGATCGACACCTCCCTGGTGGGCCCGTAAGCTCGGATGGAAGAGGTGCGTGTCTGCTGTCTGTGTGTTCGTACATACCCTTTATCGTCTTGTATTACTGCTGTTCTTTGATCTAGTTATATTTATTATTTTGATTCAAGATCATACGCGTAAATCAAAGGGTGTGAGCACTGTGATGGAAAGAACAACAAAGATGCATCAGTCAAAAAAGATGTGCAGAAATGCTGCAAATATACTGTACATGTGACAGCTATTGATTAAAACCAGTGAAGCTAGAAGGTTGAAGGTCACCATATATCAAAGCTTCCTGGGTCAATGAGATGATGTTAATTTTATCTTATCCATTAATTTATTCAAACTACAATTCATACGCTACCAATCAAAAGTTTGCAGTCATATGATTTTAGTATTTTTGTAAGAAAGTCTCATGCTCAACTAGGATGCATTTATATGATCAAAAATACAGTAAAAATAGTAATATTGTGAAATATATTGAAATGTTTTCTGTTTTAATATATTTTAAAATGTAATTTATTTCTGTGATGACAACTTCGGTCTTCAGTGTCACAAGATCCTTCAGAAATTTTAATATGCTAATTTGCTGCTCAAGAAACATTTCTTCTTATTATCAATGTTAAAAACAATTGTGCTGTTTAAAATTTCTGTGGAAACCGTGATACATTTTTCGATGATTTTCAAAGATCTTTCGATGAAGAGAAAGTTCAAAAGAACAGCATTTATTCCTGAAATACAAATATTTAGTAATATTATAAATGCCTTTACTGTGACTTTGATCAATCCATCCTTGCTTAAAGCTGCAGTCCGTAACTTTTTTGGGTTAAAAATGATCCGAAATCAATATTTGAGCAAGTACATAACCAGCTAGTGTTCAAAACTATGACCTTACTTTAGCCCGATTCACTGCGGTAAGCTAATAATAATGTTTTCTAATTTGAGTGGTACAGGTAGGTTTTCGAGGGAAATTCGAGCATGGCACTGCGTCATTATGTCATGTCTGTAATCATAAAGATGTTGTCCCGGCTACTAGACTAGACTGTGAGGATCCTGCAGGTGGCTGCTCATTTATAGCCTTTTCTCACAGCAGCTAGAATAATTAAATGTATCATTTTGATGGCGGATTGTAATCCAGAAAGTATTGTGTGTTTATGAAACACATGTGAATGAAATTAAATTATATTCCAGTTTTAAATGTGTTTCTGATTACAGATAGCCTGGGATTACACAAGATTTGTATTTTAAAGAAACCCAATTCGAAGAGAGCATAGTTTGTTTTTTGGGTTAAAAGAATTTCTTAATATGAAATTCGAATGGTATGACAATTAGAGATTAGACTGTACAGAAATTGAAATCTACACGCTAATACACAATACTCATTGTCACGCAATGCTGATTTTGTTAACATGAATAATTTGAGAATAAAGTATAACAATAATAATAATTTGCACGATTAGATGTGATATGAGCTAACCGATCATTAGATTTAATTACAATTGGTAGCGCAATTTACTGTAATTCCATTTTCCTCAATTGGTCAGAACAAACGTGGCAGACTTGTTACTTGTTCAGATGGCAATATACAGTGAAAATTCTGATTTGGGTCATATATTCCAAGACGTAGGCTAGAATCTGTGATGCCTAAGTACAGTATCCACACCGGTGCGATGACTGACAGACTGACACATATACTCCTCAAAACATTAGATTCATCCATGCTGGAGCCGTGCTGGAGCACAACCCCACACAAGGAAGATAATTCCGCACAGAACTGTAATTCCTGGTTTTCAAACAGAGATGGCGACAAAGAGGCAAAACTTACGAACTGCAGCTTTAATAAAATAATGAATACATCTCTTCTATAAGGAGCATGTATTAATTTTATTTTATTTTTTTTCCTGGTGGGCAAATGTGGTATGACCAACATGTAGAAACATGCACAAAAAATTATAATAAAACAGCAAATGATATCATGGAGCACCCCTGCAAACCTTTATGACTGCATCAAGGTCAATAAGTTGCTAAATATAAAATTATTTTCTTGACAAGAAAAGTTTAGATCAGGTTGTAAAATGTCATGTGGCGTCTCCTCATATTTATGAATTAATAAATTCATGACATTGGTTAAAAATATATATATTTTTTACCTTGAAAAAAGGAGTAATTTAAACTGTCTTGAAAATGTCATAGAAGTTTTTCGAAACCAATGTGAATACAAAGAGTACATTCCTAAGAAGATACCAGCGGAGGGGGGGGGGGGGAGACAGAACAACTAAAATGGGAACATGAGAGATCCAGGCTGTAAGGGAGACGTATGAAGGATGTCTGATTCCCTGATGTTAAAGAGATAACCTGGTGCTGATGTCTTGCCGAGCATGACCAAAGCGAGCCTCAGCGAGAAGCTCATATCCATCACTTAGTTGCCGCTTTCTGTCAGGCACCGAGAAAGACGCCCTATTTTATGACACAAGGGGCCCCACAAAAATAAAACCGTGAATCACACACAGCACACAGTGTTCCGATGCTTGTGAACGGCCTGTGGTGAGGAAGGCAGGGAGGGGCCCCTGTGGCGATAAGCCCGTTTCTTCGGAGAACTCTGCACCCTTCAAGTCAGCCAACTCACGTTGAGTACAGCCAATGAGACAAGACCAACAAAGTCAGTAAGTACCCTTGGAGAACACAAACTAGGGTTGGGTAGGGCAAGTGTGCCCCAGAAACAGGGCGTGTTATTGCCAGGAATCACTAGAATGTTCCCAGAACAAGCAATAAGCTATTAAAGCCTTGAATAAAGTCTTGGACAGCGCATGAACTACAAAAAAACTCATATTCCCAAAACTAGTTGTGGATGAGATTTATTTGATGTAAGGTTCATAAAAAAACTTTGTGAGGGACTGGAGTAGTCAATCTGAAAGTACCCTGCAAAGTTCAAAAGGTCTGCGGTCTTGGTCTCAAAACATGTTGGTCTGGATCTGGTCATTGGACTTTGACTTTCATCAGGATTCTGGTCTTAAAAACTCTAGTTAGACAACAATGCAAGTTACTGCACACCATGTCTAAATCTCCACATACAGACCATAATACATTAAGCCCTAGATCCTCAAACCAACCCAAAAATGGACTAGTGTTTGTACACTCCATCTGCTGAAGCATCTGCTCTGGCTGCTTCAACTCTGCAATGTCTTGACAGAATCACAGACCCAGACAGTCCTGTAAATCCCCATTTTCCACAAGCGATCCCCTGGCAGAATAGCATAAGGCCCATTTCTACTGCTACTACCACTGCAGCTTGAGTTACTGTGATCAAATGCTTATACATTATTAAAACTGTGTACATTTCTTGAAGTTTTAGGATCTTGAGCTCTTATCGTTCTTCATTGTTATGAGTGTGTTAGTTATTAGTAGCTCATAATGAAGTCAGGCTATGGGATTCTACCAAAGAGCTAGTATTTACAAGTTCTTTCTGCTAATGCTAATTAGCTCCTTCAACACTGTAGGTTCAGTTTCAGGTTCTAAGCCACACGAAACACTGTAGCTACCAATGATCTGTGCACACTTTGGAGATTTAGACTGCAGAAACTGAATCACATCTACAATATAAATAAGTTGTTTCCAATTACCAGTATTGGCTGTGGTATAGGTCCAAAAACAAAGCTCAACTGGAATAAAGTAAAAATCAAAAATCTGGCAACAGAGGTATTAAATTGTATCTTTAGAACAAATCAGGCTAAAACGTATATATTCTTCAGTTTTCTCCAGCTAATGTCCATGCACATTAAAGCTAAAAAAAAAATTAAAAAAAACGATCACTTGAAAAATGCATAAAAAATATTATTGGCTCGTGTAACTGAGAGGCGGGACTCTGTATCCTACACCTGTATTGAGCATCGCAATTTCTTGTTCATTTTTCTGCAAAAGAAACCTTACCCTTGGTTGAGCATAACCTGCAGTAAGGAGCTCTCTAAAATTATAGGAAAAGCATTTCAGTTTGTTGTATTTTCTTTCACCCCAATTTCTCAAAAGCAAATGGGTTTACCTTTGAAAAAAGCCCTTGAACCATCAATGTCTGTTGTCAAGTGGTAAATGCAAGGGCATTAAATGTAAGGCCAGGTGTCGAATGGAAGTCATTTCATCCAATGATTACTCTTCATCATCATATAATGATCAAGGAGCATAAGGCTGTTTTACAAGAGCAGATGCACCATATGTCACAAACATGGTTTGATCATGATGCTGCCATATTCAATATGATAATGACCTCATATGCACATGCAAAATGTCAATAATACTGTAATTAACACCTTGTATGGTTTCCTCAATCACCAGATCTATAATTGTTGAACATTTAGGTGCCACATTTCTAGTTGCATACTATATATGACATGGCTCTAGCATAGCAGGAAGTTGCAATGAGCCGACTGAAAGCAAGAAAAAAAATACTTTTTTTGTTTGGTATTTTTAAAATCACAAAGCCTTTCAAAATGCCAATTTTATCATGCAACTCAAACAATAAATGTCATTTTGAAGCTCTATCGTTAAAATAGTCCATGTGACATCAGTGGTTATGAAGTTAATGAGAGTACTTTTAGAATATTTTTGTTTTCTTTGTGCACAAAAAGTATTCTCATAGCTTTGTAACATTACATTTGAACCACTGATGTCACATGGACTATTTTCAGGGCCATGAACGTGTCAGTTGTGTTGCTGTCTATGCAGGGTCAAAAAGCTCAGATTTGATCAAAAATATCTTAATTTGTGTTCTGAAGATGAACGAAGGTCTTACGGGTTTGGAATGACATGAGGGTGAGTAATTAATGACAGAATTTTCATTTTTGGGTGATCTACCCCTTTAAATATATCAACTATATAATAAATACACCCTGATAATTCAATAAAATAAATAATTTTGTCCAAAAAAAGTTTGGAATCTTTAGAGGGCATTTTCTCAAACATTTATTACAGCCACTATTTAAATGATTAATATCTTGATGACGTCTGAAGTTGAATCATAATAATTATATAAGAAGAACACTTCTAGGTTAAAATATCTCAAAATGATGGAGAAGGTCACATTTACCAAATTTATTTAACATTTTAAGACAACTTTTTCATTTTGAAACCAGCATACAGGGCACTGCATCACTCCAATTATCCCCAACTCAAACCATTACCTCTTGTCCCCAATTGTCCCTCAGGCGCTCACCTTTGTCTCGGTTGCTGTGCCTACCAGCTGCACGGAGCGGGGGATGCGGAGGAGGAGGATGAGGAGGTGGTGACGGGCAAGATGCGAGTCATTAGCAGCATTAGCGTTTTCATCCACTTTGTCGCTGCTGTGCGAAACAAACCCTTTTAGTATCCCGCACCACACCACCGCCACTTTACCACACAGAGTTCCGGCGTCGCTCTCCACTCAGGAGTCTGCGTGAAGGATGGAGCCGACCCAGTGTGTGTCCGACACAGATAACTTTATCTCCCGATACAGACATGCGCACCCATTGAAACGCTCAAATCCCAAGCCTGCCAAACACCTTGGCCCAGACATCTCCCTACTCTCACCGAAGCCACGCAAATGCAAGAGGTGAGACATCAATTTGGGCACTATGTGAATAACACTTGTGCAGGGATCGGGAATGGCTGCAGAGGCACGCTGTGAGCGTTACATGCCCCCCATGCACAACACCACCAAGACTGTTTCTTGTGAATTTTGCCTCTATAAAATTAGGTATTGGAAACAACCAAGTAGCAATGTTGATAGGCTACTCAAGATAATGACATCTCTAAACTGTACTAATCTGAACAGTCACGTTGTTTTAATAAAGGGAATTTAAGGCTTTGTTTTGGAAGTAAAGCATAAATGTGTAATAATGACTGCAATCTTATATTCTATTCTTGGCCCTGTTCTGATGAAAATGTACATGTGTACAGTATGTGATGTAAATTCAGTCAAAGAGTCAATTCCATTGACTCCTACGATAGTCGTGGAATTGAGGTCAACTACAAAAATCCTGGATTCAAACACCCCTAGTATAAACCGCAAAAATACGTAAATAAAACAGCTTATGAATAACATGTCACCTGATGTTACATTTACCTCAGGAAAGTTACTCAAAGTGTGTAGCTTGTTAGTTAGTTAGGAAAAATAAACTTTGGATTAGTTACAATATAATCACTAAAATCGTAAATGATTATTAAATATATGAACTATATAGATACACTATATTTTAAACTAATCTGTTAATGGTAACTGAATTTAAAAATTGTCCAAAAAAAGGTTGGAATCTTAAGAGGGCATTTTCTCAAAAACATTTGTGATAATCACTATTTAAAATTTCACTATTTAAAACTATTTAAATTATTATATCTCGACCATGCCATAAGTAGAAACATAGTAATAATATAATTAGAGAAGTTAGACTTTCATTTAGAGAATAAATCTAACATGCGTTTATGGGTCAAAATGACTCAAAATCATGGAGCAGGTCATAAGTAGCAGGTACGGATCGGGAACAGTTGTAAAGGTGCAAACTGAATGCTACAAGGGCCCCCCCCCCACCCCGACTGCGCAAAACAACTAATATGTTGTCCGAAGCTGGACCACATGCGCAGTGGCTAATATGATATGCCAAGCCCACGAGGAGAGGCAGAAGTCATTTCTGTGATGCTGCCCACCTAATGAAAACAAATCACAGGAAATAAACACTAGTCAATGAATGATGCGCAATAACGCAGGCTGAAATATGCTAATGGGAGTATCAAAATATGTCTTAGGGTGAAATTTACAAATGGAAAGATGTAAATGGACGTGAGCGCAGTCTTTCGTGCCATTAGTGGACAAACATACCCACTGACCCTGACCTGAATTAGGTTCGCCTCGGGGTGAGATGTAGGCCGGCTTGCGAGACGGGACGGGCCTTCCAGGCACTCATTACCGTCCTAGAACTATCCTCCAGGACAGACGGAGAAGACATGGGGAGAAGTGAGGGAGAAAAAAGCAGGAGGGGGAGTAGAGGAAAGTTGCTGGAGGGGGGAAATGAAAAATAAGGGTTTGTTATGGTGGAGACAAGCTGCGGAGCAATGCATTTCAAAGCAAATATTTCTGGGCTCGCACTGGGAGACCGAGGGTGGTGAATGGTGCCCAGGGGGCAGTGAAGCGGCACCTCGCCTGATCTGATCTAACCGCGGCTCTAATCCTCGCCACGGGCTGCGTCGGAGATGTGACGGGCCGCGCTCCACCCTCGACAGGGAAAATGACAGAGCCGCATGATCTCGCTCTGATGAGCAAAAACTCATTAGGCCGTGCTTTAAACTTCACAACACTGCTTACCGTCCCTGCAAGCAACACTTAACCTCGCCCACTTTGAGACAACAAGTGAGCGCATGCAATGGGGTATTCAGGCGGATTGCACATTTGGGATGTCAACTCAACAGGAAGGGCTCAACAGGGTTTGTGTACACTAAAAGACAGATATGTAAGAGATGTTTTTTTTTTCAGCAATCAGTTAGTTATGAAACCGTTTAAGAGAAGAAGTGCTGGTTAATACATGATGAAAACATGGACCATTCCATTAAGGAAACAAAAATGTTAAGTACATAACTGCTCTAATTTTTGGGGTTGGTAAGACTTTTAAAACATTCCATCTTTTAAAACGTTTCATCAGCATTTAAAATAACTTTTCTATTTTAATATATTTCAAAATGTAATTTAGATGCAAAGCTGACTTTTCAGCAGTGGTGTAATGTAACGAAGTAATAATACTTCGTTACAGTACTTAAGTATTTTTTGGGAGTATCTTTACTTTACTTGAGTTTTTATATTTCAGACAACTTTTACTTTTACTCCACTACATTTCCTAATTACAATGTATACTTTTACTCAGATTAATTTCCCCGAAGCATATTCTTTACTTTACAAAATAAACAGACGTCAGAAGAACACGGACTGCAGGAAAGCAGGTTTGACGAATCAGTGGTCTGGCGCTTGCAAGTTAGACTCCTAAAAAACCTACACTCATGTGCAAACAAGTGCGCGCACAACCACGGATGATTTCGTTTCCCACTCAAGTCGAGGCTGGGGTGTGCGATATACAGTATATCTTGTGCGATAATATGGTAAGTGTTGTTGTAATCATGTGCGATCTGACATTATCGAGTAGGCTATATTACCAAATCACACACAGAGTGCACGCACGTTGATTTATTAGTCAAAACTCAAAATTCCAGGCATTCTAAATTGTAGACAGCAAAAATGCTTCTGTATGCTTTTTATATTTATATAATTTAATATAGTTGCATAATATACTTGTTTTTGCTCAATTTTGCCAACGAAAATAGTTCCAAACAAAGATCACAGCACTGTTTTGCATCTCTGAGCTATGGACGGTATTTACTCATTGAATGAATCAGCTTTTTGAACAAATCGGTTGAATAAATGATTCAGTGATTCACTCATTAACACAGTCAAATGCTTTGTTCCTGAATGAATCAGCCGTTTGAATGAATCGGTTGAATCTCAATGACTCATTTAACATTTAACAGTCACATCCTGCCACCTACTGGCGGTTTTAATTTCACATTTCGACTATTTTTTCATGTTTTAAATTATTTTAAATATCAGTATTCAACGTTTTATGTAAAAAAAACATTAGGTCTATTTATGCACATGTAACTGCAGTTTAAATGCATCCATGTCCTCTCTGAGATGCATTAAACTGTGTAAATACATCTAAATGCTATTTCAGATGCAGATTCCAGAAATGTATTCTTATGTTGGAATGAAAGACACTAAGTACCGGATGAAGTGCTTCTTATTCTTACCCAAAAATACAAAATGGCATAAAGAGTTAAAAGTGAACACAATCTTGCTACTCAAGCTGTGTATGAACATTTATATATATATACTGTATATATATATATATATTTGCTTCTTTTCCATTTTGCATTTACTTGAATTGTAAATACTTGAATTTACTTGAATTTACTTGAATTGTTGGCCTTCTGGAAAGTATGTTCATTTACTGTATATGTACTCAATACTTGGTAGGGGCTCCTTTTGCTTTAATTACTGCCTCAATTCGGCACTCAATTTGTGGCACTGCTGAGGTGGTATGGAAGCCCAGGTTTCTTTGATAGCGGCCTTCAGCTCATCTGCATTTTTTGGTCTCTTGTTTCTCATTTTCCTCTTGACAATACCCCATAGATTCTCTATGGGGTTCAGGTCTGGTGAGTTTGCTGGCCAGTCAAGCACACCAACACCATGGTCATTTAACCAACTTTTGGTGCTTTTGGCAGTGTGGGCAGGTGCCAAATCCTGCTGGAAAATGAAATCAGCATCTTTAAAAAGCTGGTCAGCAGAAGGAAGCATGAAGTGCTCCAAAATTTCTTGGTAAACGGGTGCAGTGACGTTGGTTTTCAAAAAACACAATGGACCAACACCAGCAGATGACATTGCACCCCAAATCATCACAGACTGTGGAAACTTAACACTGGACTTCATGCAACTTGGGCTATGAGCTTCGCCACCCTTCCTCCAGACTCTAGGACCTTGGTTTCCAAATGAAATACAAAACTTGCTCTCATCTGAAAAGAGGACTTTGGACCACTGGGCAACAGTCCAGTTCTTCTTCTCCTTAGCCCAGGTAAGACGCCTCTGACATTGTCTGTGGTTCAGGAGTGGCTTAACAAGAGGAATACGACAACTGTAGCCAAATTCCTTGACACGTCTGTGTGTGGTGGCTCTTGATGCCTTGACCCCAGCCTCAGTCCATTCCTTGTGAAGTTCACTCAAATTCTTGAATCGATTTTGCTTGACAATCCTCATAAGGCTGCAGTTCTCTCGGTTGGTTGTGCATCTTATACTTCCACACTTTTTCCTTCCACTCAACTTTCTGTTAACATGCTTGGATACAGCACTCTGTGAACAGCCAGCTTCTTTGGCAATGAATGTTTGTGGCTTACCCTCCTTGTGAAGGGTGTCAATGATTGTCTTCTGGACAACTGTCAGATCAGCAGTCTTCCCCATGATTGTGTAGCCTAGTGAACCAAACTGAGAGACCATTTTGAAGGCTCAGGAAACCTTTGCAGGTGTTTTGAGTTGATTAGCTGATTGGCATGTCACCATATTCTAATTTGGTGGGTTTTTGTTAAATGTTAGCCTAAATCACCACAATTAAAAGAACCAAAGACTTAAACTACTTCAGTCTGTGTGCATTGAATTTATTTAATACACGAGTTTCACAATTTGAGTTGAATTACTGAAATAAATGAACTTTTCAAAGACATTCTAATTTATTGAGATGCACCTGTATATAAGGGCAAAATTACTTCTAAATTTGTTTACAGTTTATTAGGAACAAAAACTACATCCAATTAAAAGTGTGAAGACTGTATGGTTGTGCTCACATGGACGACCTGAGTTTGAACCCAATTTGAGATTTGAGACAGCAGATCAGTTGCTAATAGGAATAAGTCACAATAGTCAACTTGTCATCCAACAACTGTCTAGTCAATTAGTGAAGTTAACTAGTTAATCTAGACTTTTTTCCCCACAGCAGAGCTTTCATTAACATACTTAGCTTTAACTTTCGGACAGTTTGCATGGTAAGCCCTCTCTGAGAAGTTGCCTCTTTAAATTAATCTCCTTCAAAGCATCAAATAAAAAAAAAAAAAATATCAAGACCACTGTATACTGTCTACCTGGTTTTGAATGCAAAAGCACGACTAATAAGCACGATTAATGCCCCCTAAGAAGCCGACTGATCCGGATAAGCTGAACCCAAAACCGGCATAATTATACAGCGCTCGCTTAAGACCAATTAAATCAACTAGTCAATTTTGAAAGTATGTAAATCTCCATATTCCTGCCTGCTAAGCAGCCACAAGAGACAAAACCAGCTTGCCAAAAAAGTGGTCCAACAATAGGATTAACAATTTTGGATATTCAGGCAAATACTATTTGGACAAATGAAATACGAAGACTGCAATTCATGTGCTTGGCGATGTGACTGGGCAGGTGGTTGATGATACAGGTTGTTAAGATTTAGACTGTACTGGCATGTGCCAGTGTCTGTTTCCTATGTTACACTACAGCTGTAGTCGAAAGACTGTGTGCCAGACAGGCTTAGACCAACCTGATTAATAAATTACTGCATTTAAATAATCAATGGCACAAGAGAGGCAAATATAGGCTTCATGACAGCTCCCCATCAATAGTCCATCATTTTCTCTTCCTTTCAGTCACTTCTTGGCATGTCTGCACACTCCCCTGAAAAATCTTAAACCTGGATAGGCTGGTTTTAGCTGGTTTAATCTGGTCTCTTCGAATCAGCTGAAAAGCCCCAAAACCTCTTTAAACCAGCAATCATGCAGGAGTAAACCAGATAAAAAATAAAAATCACAGCCCAAGCACATTAGGATGCCGGGCACGGCACTTGACTGACGACATCCCTGAAAGCGTTCATTTTTCTTCATCCGCACACTGTTAACTATGGCACACACCTCTCCTCCCCTCCTCTGTCACAAACCTGAAATCAACTTAAAAATATATCACTCCTGCCATGGAGGTGAAGCCGTAATGCTCCGTTCATGTACAAAATACAAACTTACAAACAGCCTAAATGGATAATCCATTCTCAGTGCACCTCTGCCTGAAACCGAGTTAATCTACAAGATCATTTCCACAATGAATACTCAATTTTTCTGCCAGGAAATATGGGCTGCCGATTACCTCCGACAGCAAAGAGCTGCAATCTTTAAGTCATACACAGTTTTATTTATGCATTTATCAGATTAAAACTCCCACCCAGTTGGAGTCACTGAGCTCACACACAGGCATTTTTGACAAGTCCCATACTGCCACCTACTGGTGAGCAAAATGTTGCCATCTTATTCTGCAAGGCTGGAAACCCAAAAAATGCTTCCTTTGCAGATAATTTGTGTAGGTGTGAAGGCTGCATCCAATCATGACTGACAGACAGACAGACAGACAGACAGACAGACAGATTTCTGAAGGATCATGTGACATTGAAGAACGGTGTAATGAAAAATTCATGAAAAAAAAATCAGCTTTGCCATCAAAGGAATGCATTACATTTAAAATGTATTAAAATAGAAAACAGTCACTTTAAATTTTAATAATACTTCACAATACTGTATTTTTGATCAAATAAATGCAGCCTCAATGAGCAAAAGAGAATTCTCTCAAAAACATTTTCATCTTACAGATGCCAAAATTTATGGTAGTATATATTTATATAATACGTATAATAATAATGATCATCCATTTTTATATACACACAAGCAAAAAATGTTCTTCTAAATAATTCCATGCAAATCCAAGTCTTTGGTCTAACCAGCGAATATGTTCTGACTGGCTGTAATTGTGTAGTGTCACACAGCATTTTCACTTTCAATGTGGAGACTGACAAATTACTTGATGCTGGAAATGTATCGTGTCGCACCTGGTTAGGACACTGTGTAAAGCTCAGTTGAATTTGTTCTAGATCATTAAACATGACTTTATGGTGCCTCGGAAGCCTGTCTGCTGAGGTACTTTCATACAGAAACGCTGTCTGTTCAGTAACAGACTGACTGTAGGACCCCCAACTCTCCACATTTTTGATGTCTGGCTTCTCAAACAAACCTAATTCTACTGATTAACCCATTAGCAGATGCTCTGTGACCTGAATTATGTGTATCAAATAAGGGGGACATACAAAATGTGCAGTATTAGGGGCCACCAGGTCCAAAATTCAGAAGGATAGCTCAATGATAATGAGACATTTGAATAAGTGCCATCCACGGGCATGACTGGGCAGACATTTTGTAAATGTGAATGGAAAATCCAAATGTTGCTAGCAGACTGTAATGTTTATTAATACTACTGATACATTCTTGCAGTAAAGCAGGAGAGTAAACAGCAAAATGGATTCACAGTGAGGCTGAAAGCACTAAGGGCAAAGACAAAACACACAGCATGACAATGTATCATGATGCATTCGTGTGGGACAGGGGTTGAGTTAACAGCTGGCGTTATCTCATTGACTGCTTCAGCGTCGACCTGGAACACGATGAAAAGACGCATCTTGTTACAGCAAAAAAACAGCACAAAACGCATAACAGTTCAACGCAGCAATAAACATTTAAATATGTATGGGTAAATGTAATTAACCCTGACAAACACACGCAAAGACTCATTATACCAGCTGTTGAAGAAACCTCTGCCTACTATGTACTGTTACACTGGTGCATGTAAATGACAAAAATTAAATATCATTCTTGCTTGTGCTCATTTAGTGGAAAAGAGTATGTTACTTTTACATAATGAATCTAATTGGCTTTACAATGGCTGTTTGAGTCAGAAAATAAAAATTGAAATACAATTTCTATTCTTTTAAATGTTAAAACAGAAACTGAATATTGCCAAAAGGCTAAAAAATGAGACCGATGACCGGGTGAAAACAACAAAACAGTGAGTAAGTACAGACAGGCAGATTAGAAAATAACAGCTGACACATTTGTAACAAACTGACTGAAAGTCTGAGACTGAGAGGAACGGTGCTGTTCACGATTAGTTTGGATTCAGTGCAGTAAACACCGTTTAAGAGGAGTTTATAAAAGTTAGTCTGCCTATAGCAGCAGGGGCTGAAGTCTCTCTGGCTGAAGCCATAGAAACAAACTCTAAAACAACACAAACAGCAGTAGACAATTTTGGATGCTGCCAACATTTGAGTTTTCCATTCACGTTAACAAATTTCTACAGAATCATGCCCGTGAAATCAAATCATAGCTGTGTCAAAGTATGTACAAAGAAACAATACCCTGAGGTGATATCATGCACATTACCATAACATTAGTGCGACTTACATAATTCTACTACACACCAAAACTTTTTTTTTATTTAAATTAGCCTAACATTACATTATATTACATTACACAACTAACATTTATTGCATAATACTTTTTTAAAAAGGTACCATGGTATTTTGTACCATTTTGTATTTTGTACCATTTTGTAAGGTACCATAAATTTTTTGGGGACATTTCCATAGTAATGTTTCTTGGCCAGGGATCATGTTAATTCCACAGCATTTTTAGGCATCTTGGATTAACAGTTTAAAAGTTTGGGGGTGGTGTGATTTGTTAATATTTTTCTCTAGTCTTTTTTAACTTTAGTAAAAGTCTCTTATGGTCTGCAAGGCTGCATTGATTTGATATACAATATAGTAAAAACACCAATATTGTGAAATATTATTAGAATTTAAAAATATCTATAATCTGTTGTAATATATTTTAAAATCAAATTTATTGTCAAAACTAAATTTCATTACACCAGTCTTCAGTGTCACATCCTTCAGAAATCTAATACGCTGATTTGGTGCTCAAGAAATGTTGACAAATTATCAATGTTTATAAACAGTTGTGCTGCTTAATATTTTTGTGGAAATTGTGATACATGTTTTTGATGAATATAACGTTCAAAATAATGGCATTTATTTGAAACAAATGCTTTGTAATATTATAAATGCATTTGTCAGTTTTGATCAATTTAATACATTCTTGCTAAATAAAAATATTATTTTTCTTTGTAAAAAAAAATAATCCTACTGAGCCCACACTATTTTAACAATAGTGCAAAAATATAAAAAAAAAAAAAAAAAAAAATATATATATATATATATATACTATTCGAAATATTACTATATCACTCGACATTTTGTAAGTAAAAGTATTTACTGTTTACTTAATGTAAATTTAATGTACACTGGGAATTGTTTTTACACCAATACCAAACAGAACAGCAAAAATAACCTGTGATAGGGAAAGGATTTACATTTTTAACATTACATTAAAAATTCTTCAGCTTGAGGCTCAATCTGGAGGTGTATTTAGATATTGCATTAGTTACAATGTGCATTGGCAAATCTAAAAATCACACTTCACAATGCAAAAAAAAGCAAAAACAATCATTAACGCGGATTTAATAAATATGCAGAGCTGAATCTAATGTCCTTTTTATTGTCTGTTTGAAACTCTGAAATGGAAGGTCACAGACAAAGCTTATCTCAACTGGGACGGTGTGTTTGAATTACGCTCTTTAGGTGTTCCACCCTCCTGTTTCAGTCTCTCTAAAGCAAACCTGTACTCCTCCATCAGAGAAGACTCAGTCCAAGCACCTGAAAGACTTCTGCTCTGTTTGAGGCAGTCAAACACCAGGTAAAAATAGAGTGAAGTGATGGAAGTCACCTCAGGTCACTGGCAGGTTTTCATAATGGACAAAAATGAAAAGGCCCATGGAAAAAAACACTCACAAGGAGGTAAAGAACTGCGGCCGACTCGAACTCACCTTTAAAAACTCTAGTAATAAATACAGCAATTACCTCGCAGGAAAAACAAGCAAAGGAGTCGCGACTGCTCATTAAAGAGTGAATTTACACATTTCTGCAGCCTGTACAGTTCAAGGATCCTTGCTTTGCATATGAAAGGTGTTTAAATATCCATTAGACACCATAATTTGTCAGGAACAGCCCTTCGGGCTAAAGACAGGGAGAAAAACATGCTGTGATGGGAAGGGTGGGAGAGGGTCACCCAAACACACATTGTCATATGTACACACCCTGTAGCAGAGGAGGAGAATAAATTAACCGCGAGGATACCACAGGCAGTGTCAGAGTCACTGAGTTAATGTATACTTGGAGATGCGATGCACTACGCTTGAGGCTGAATACTTCTCATTTAGAATTACTACTAACTCAACTCTTCTTGATAAATGCATCGGAAGTCATTACAGTCAGTTGTGGATTTAAAGGTGCTCATGTTGTCCCCTCTAACACTTTCAAAACAGACTCAAATGTTCAAATATATATTTTTAAATGCAAGTCTGCACCACACATGAGTTAGGGGTAGACAGTATGACCAAAATCTTATATCATGGCATAAATAAAATATATATATACAGTATATACACGCAGACAGGCAGGCAGGCAGACAGACAGACAGACAGACAGATAGTTACTTTGGCTCAAAATTAAACAACAATGTATTATTTTTATTATTAATATTTATAATATTTTACATCATGAAGTACTGTATTTCTATTCTAGTGACTAAGTGAATAATTACATACCAAGATGTTTTATTATTATTATTATGAATATTTTTATTAATATAAAAAAGAATCAGTGGTATTTTAATAAATAATAAGTTTAATGTTACATATAGTCCAATAAGTGCATAGTCATGTAGTATGCATATTTTTATTCTAGTGACTAAAATACTTTTAATTTTAATTATTAATCATTTTAATTAATAATTTAATTTTAAACTTCAATGACGCACACCAAAAGGCAAGATTACCCAGACGACAAATTATAAATGGCCCCGGATTGTGGTTGTTTTGTTTTTCCAGATTTTTTATATCATGCCATCTCACGGTATAAACCGTATAACAAAATATTTGCTATCATTGTGGTATATACGGTCATATCACCCCAGCCCTATTTTGGTGGCCCACAAAACAACACCCTACCCTAATCAATTTTTGGTTCCTTTGCTGCCTCCATTTCTGAGCCTCTACAGCCCATTACACTTTTAATAATGCAACCCTGCCTCATTCTCCCTCCCATGATGCACAGCCCATCTCACCAGCTACACCTGTGATCTCACAGGCCGTAAAAGCGAAAAAACAACTCACAGTCCTTCGCTCTGTGCAGAAAGCAGCCCATTCTCATTCTCACTTCTCTCCAGACCGAGCTTGATGACGCGTTCTGGCTAGCGCTCTCTGGAGAAGCCCAATAAAAGCTGAGCCGCAAACCTTTGCTCCGATACAGGTTTCTGTTGAATTACACCGCAATTTACTTTGCCGTTTACTAGCTCGACTATCGACGATGACGTTTCTCTGCCTTAGTGATCACTGACGAGCTGGCAGGTAGTAAACGGAGGCTGGCAGGCCAGACACAGCCCTGTGATAAAATGTAAAAGTTTACACTTGTAGAGGAGTTTAATGTGATGAAATGCAAGGATGAGCAATATAGGTGCATCTCAATAAATTAGAATGTCATGAAAAAGTTCATTTTTTCTTGTAACTTATTTCAAAAAGTGAAACTTTCATATATTTTAGATTCATTACATGTAAAGTAAAACATTTAAAAAATGTTTTAATTTTGAGGATTAGAGCTTACCGCTCATGAAACTCAAAAATCAGTATCTCAAAATATTAGAATATTTACATTTGAGTTTCAATTAATGACCATCCCTACAGTATAAATTCTGGGTATCTCTTGTTCTCTGAAACCACAATAATGAGGAAGACTGCTGACTTGGCAATGGTCCAGAAGATGAACATTGACGCCCTCCATAAAGAGGGTAAGTCACAGAGGGTCATTACTGAAAGGTGTGGCTGTTTACAGAGTGCTGTATCAAAGCATATTAAATGCAAAGTTGACTGGAAGGAAGAATTTGGGTAGGAAAAGGTGCACAAGCAACAGGGATGACCGCAAGCTTGAGAATACAGTCAAGCAAAGCTGATTCAAACACTTGGGAGAGCTTCACAAGGAGTGGACTGAAGCTGGAGTCAGTGCATCAAGAGTCACCACGCTCAGACGTCTTCAGGAAAAGGGCTACCAAGCCACTTCTGAACCAGAGACAACGTCAGAAGCATCTTACCTGGGCTGTGGAGAAAAATAACTGGACTGTTGCTCAGTGGTCCAAAGTCCTCTTTTCAGATGAAAGTAAATTTTGCATTTCATTTGGAAATCAAGGTCCCAGAGTCTGGAGGAAGAGTGGAGAGGCACAGAATCCATGTTGCTTGAAGTCCAGTGTGAAGTTTCCACAGTCAGTGATGATTTGGGCTGCCATGTCATCTGCTGGTGTTGGTCCACTGTGTTTTCTGAAGTCCACAGTCAACGCAGCCATCTACCAGGATATTTTAGAGCACTTCATGCTTCCTTCTGCTGACAAGCTTTATGGAGATGCTGATTTCATTTTCCAGCAGGACTTGGCACCTGCCCACACTGCCAAAAGTACCAAAAGCTGGTTCAATGACCATGGTGTTACTGTGCTTGATTGGCCAGCAAACTCGCCTGACCTGAACCCCATAGAGAATCTATGTGGTATTGTCAAGAGGAAGATGAGAGACACCAGACCCAACAATGCAGATGAGCTGAAGGCCACTGTCAAAGAAACCTGGGCTTCCATACCACCTCAGCAGTGCCACAAACTGATCACCTCCATGCCACGCCGAATTGAGGCAGTAATTAAAGCAAAAGGAGCCCCTACCAAGTATTGAGTACATATACAGTAAATGAACATACTTTCCAGAAGGCCAACAATTCACTAAAAATGTGTTTTTTATTGGTCTTATGAAGTATTCTAATTTGTTGAGATAGTGAATTGGTGGGTTTTTGTTAAATGTGAGCCTAAATCATCAATTAAAAGAACCAAAGACTTAAACTACTTCAGTCTGTGTGCATTGAATTTATTTAATACACAAGTTTCACAATTTGAGTTGAATTACTGAAATAAATGAACTTTTCCACGACTTTCTAATTTATTGAGATGCACCTGTAAAAGTGCTTATTTCCTGGTGTAATTTAAATAAATGTTGCTTAATTTAGATTTTGTGTGCATAAATGCATAAAACAGTAAATAAAACAATATATCAGAATTTTATAGTTGGTTAAACACCAATTTGAATAATAGCATTAATCTTATAACTTGAATAATATTTGAATTTGAATAATAGCATCAACATTTGTAAATGAATGTATATGAGACCCTTAAATGGATAGTTCACCCAAAAATGAAAATAGTCCTTGTAACAACAGTGGTTCAACCTTAACTTTATGAAGCTATGAGAATACTTTTTGTGTGCTAAGAAAACAAAAATAACGACTTTATTCAACAATTTCTTCTGTTTAATAAAGTCGTCATTTTAGTTTGTTTGTCTTTTTGCACACAAAAAGTATTCTTGTAGCTTCATAAAATTACGGTTGGACCACTGATGTCACATGGACTATTTTAATGATGTCCTTACTACCTTTCTGGGCCTTGAACGGGTCAGTTGCGTTGCTGTCTTTGCAGGGTCAGAAAGCTCTCAGATTTCATCAAAAATATCTTAATTTGTGTTCTGAAGATGAACAAAGGTCTTACTGGTTTTAAACGACATGAGGGTGAGTAATTAATGACAGAATTTTCATTTTTGGGTGAACTATCCCTTAAAGTAATAATTGAATATCTGCAGTCAGCCACAAATGAGCCACATTCAAACCACTTTGGCTAACTGGAGAATAGGGCAGTGGCAGATTTGCAGTTAAAAATACAAGTTTCAAACACCAAGTTCGGTGGTTCAAATCTTTTCATGATGGATAATACATCCACTTATTCACCTCCCTATTTTCTGTGTGTTTGCGCATACTGAAAAAGGTGAGAAAGACAAAGAAAGAACAAAGAATGAGAGAAAGAACCCAGCATAATAAAGTTGTGTTTCTAATCAAATGCCTGCTTATAAAATCAGAAAATTGTATAAAAGGCACAATTTAAGGCAGAACAATCTAAACTGCATTTGGAATAGCAGGATCACTATCTAGCAGTGAACACATTTATAATGTTCCCAGGAAACTTATTTGTGTGTATTCTCTATCTGCACTCCATCAGTACTTAATGTAGCACATCTCAACATCCATGTCAGTAAATCATTCGCTTTCTCCACAAAGCGGCTTAAAATGATTATTTCAATACTTCTTCAGGGAGCCCAAAATATATTCAGTAAAGCTTTCATTTCTGAGAAAGTCAACTGGGTGGCATCAGTGATGGGTTTTACTTAGTGCACTGATACAATGAGAAGCAAAATGAAGCTAAATTTGATCTGTGGGTAAAATTCAAAAAATCAAAACAGTTGCAACTATAATGATGGCAGATGGCCTACTTTACAAACTCTAACTCAAATGCCATTTAGAAAATTAATCCTGTCTGAATAGTGCTAACAAATGATTAAGGCAATGAGCACAACTTTATTCCCTTACCTTCATCAAAGTCAGCATTGTCCTCTGTGTGTTGAGAGAAAGGGAAGCAGTTGGTGATCTCCAGCCTGTCCTCCACCACCAGCCCCAGCAGCACCCCCTGCACCACCTCACCTCACTACCCTGACCTTCCTCCTGGTAATGCTTGATGATCTTCATCACCACCTGAAACACAGAAACACAAGCTTGAAGATCTGCTAACACTCACACTTGACTGAATTTATGTTTTTCCATGATCTTCAAAACCTTTTGATCTAAAAGCTTGAGTGCTTAAAATATACATTTCTTTAAGTAACTAATACATTTCTTTAAGCAACTAAAAAATACATTTCTTTAAGTAACTAATAATTGACTTTATTAATTTACTGATACAAAAGTTTGAAATAATTAAGATGCTTTTATTGTTTTTGAAAGAAGCCTCATGTTCACCAAGGCTACATCTATTTGATTAAAAATACAGTAAAACAGCAATAATTGTCAAATATTGTTACAAATAAAAATGTATATACTGTTTTTAATTGTACTACATTTTAAAAATGTTAATTTGTTCCTGTAATGAATTTTCAGCAGCCATTTCTATAAATTGTTTTTTAAAGAATTTTTTCTGTTTGTTTGTTTGAGAAATTAATTAATTTGGGGTCAGAAAGATTTTTTTAAAGAAAATTAATACATTTATTCAGCAAAGAGGCATTCAATTTATAAAGTGGCAGTAAAGACATTTGTAATATTACAAAAGGTAATATTACAAAAGAATCCTGGTATCATGGTTCACACAAAAACATTAAGCAGCAAAAATTGGTTTTCAAAATAATAAGAACCATTATTAAAAAATTAGCACCAATAATAACTGAGCACCAAACAGCATATTTTAGTGATTTCTAAAGGATCATGTGATGTGAAGACTCGAGTAATGGCTGCTAAAAATATATATATTTTATATAAAGCTTTTTTTAATTAAATAAATTTAACCTTATGGAACGTAAGAGACTTCTTTCAAAAACAAAAAAATATGACCAAACATTTGACTGGTGGTGTGTCTAAATATGTGTATAGTCTGAATAGGTTGAATAGTCCATCGGAAAGCATGTTCTGGAACTATAAATGATAAAGGGTGGACAGTGGAAGGGATTCCTGGAAAGGTCCTGAGAGGAATTTGGTAGCAGGTGGATTTGGGACAAAATAGAGCTTAATCTTTAATCCGTAAACTTTAATACAGATCATAACCATTTGGAATTAGAAATGTCCCCTATAGATAACAGATGAGGACAGATAGAGAATGGGAAAATCTGAGAAGGCAGTGGGGCAGCGGTAATAACAGTGGATGAAATACCACAGATGAAGAGTAAAGCATCCCACACGGCAGCGATAAGCTCAATGGCAGAGCGAAGCTCCGCGTTTTTATAGAAAAATCTAATTCATCTTCAGCCGAGCAGAGCAGGGGCTCGAATCTGTCGACAAAGCAGTATCGATCCTTGGGTCCAGGAGGCCTGGCATCTAACACAATAATAGATTTTCAATTGTGACCAACAGCAGGCACAACCGTATTTAAATCCTAACAACAACAAAAAATGTCCTATGTTAAAGCCTCAAAGGTTTCAAATAAAAATATGTGAGAGATACACTGCTAAACTTGTGCACTGTATTCATTGAACCAGTACTGAAAGGTCAGTGGGGCACGAAGAATAGACATGGTTAACGAGATCTTGGTTCAGAAACCTTTGACATAGGTCCATGCTTAAATCTCCCAATGCTTAACCAGGATTAAGGAACCAATGTGGGGGAAAAAAATCAATACAACACACCATCCATTCATCTTCAAAGCCTGATCCTCATCCAGAGCTTGTGCTTGGAAGGAATTTCTATAAGAGCTAAAAAGACACTTATAACTAGAATCTAGAGCTCTCATAGTGGAACATCCAATACACCTTCCTGCCTTCCTTCACAAGGTAGGTTCAAAATGCCTTAGACATTCACATTTCCAAAACAAAACAAAAATAAAAATAAAGAACTGGTTATGGGGTAAGGCAAGAAAAATACAAAAGATGCACAAAACAGCAGGACCAAGAACTTTCTAAATATAAGGGAACAGAGGTTTACAGGGGGAAAATATTATTTTTTTCCCATTATTTGGTTACTTCAGCATTTAAATTACCCAATTCTACTCACTTTCTACTCCACAGGGTCCAAAAGAAAAGCTGACAGAGCCTGCTAGAGCTGACAATTTTTTCCAAACAATTTTATTAGTGAAATTGACTATCTTCACAGTTCCAATTTAACTTACATAATTATTAGAACCTCAAAAATCTGACAACAAATATTCATGCCCATAATGCCCTAACTGAGAGGCAGAGGTATGAATGATTGTAAGCTGGCAGGGGTCTAGAATTCCTGGTTGTCAGTTGATGGCTGTATTGGTGGCTTGCCATCTGATTATCAATAAAACTGACAATTTCTGAATAAGAGAGCACTTAGGCCATTAGACAAGACCCCAGCAGGCCAAAGAGCCAGTAGTAGCTTTAGTCACATTAAGCCAGGCCTCCTATGCTTTCAGTGCTAGTCAGGACCCATTTCTACTCTACAAGTGAGACAATACCCACAGGTTATCTAGTTGAGGATGTTATGATGTCAAAACAAAAACTTTATTAATGAACATTTTCATCAATAATTTTTTTGACATCAAACTGGTACTGACAGAACATTCACAACTAGTTGATAACCTTTGCAGTTTACAATAATATGACAAGAACAAAGACAATGCAAGATATTAACAAAATGTTCCTGACGAACAAAAATATATAAAAAAATAAGATTGGTTCAAATAATCCAACCAAAACCAAAGTCTAGGACTGACCCCACTTGAGTTGCAGAGGTTGAAACTAATCAGTGAATGAAACTCAACATGTGAATAGGCTTTCACACTAAACCATGAATGGACAATTAATAATTAAAGCATAAAGATTTCACAATATTTTATTATAACCAAATCAAATCAAATCACTTTTATTGTCACATCATCACAGCACATGTGCCTTGGTGAGTGAAATTCTTGAGAGCGTGCTCCATACAGTGCAGAACAATTAACATATAGACAGTACCATTACATACTTACAGACTTATACAGATGACAATGTACAATATACACATACATATACTCAGTACACACAGTGTACTATTAGACATACTTACAGTTATCAATACACATTATACACCGTATGTACACATTCTACATTATGTACACATATATACACACACAGTAATATGCAAAGGTGCAGTAGATTATACATAAGCTGGATACGCAAATGTCACGGATGTGCATTGGATGGTATCCAGTGGTAGCAGATAGATTGTTGTGTTTGTGCACAAATGTTGTAACAGTGTACTCAATGTTTTTAGGAGAGCAGGTTTTCACAAGGACAGTTGTTTTTGTTAAATTGTTACAATAATATCTAAACATTCTAATATTAATATACAGGTGCTGGTCATATAATTAGAATATCATCAAAAAGTTGATTTATTTCACTAATTCCATTCAAAAAGTGAAACTTGTATAATGTATACATTCATTCCACACAGACTGATATATTTCAAGTGTTTATTTCTTTTAATTTTGATGATTATAAGTGACAACTAATGAAAACCCCAAATTCAGTATCTCAGAAAATTAGAATATTGTGAAAAGGTTCAATATTGAAGACACCTGGTGCCACACTCTAATCAGCTAATTAACTCAAAACACCTGCAAAGGCCTTTAAATGGTCTCTCAGTCTAGTTCTGTAGGCTACACAATCATGGGGAAGACTGCTGACTTGACAGTTGTCCAAAAGACGACCATTGACACCTTGCACAAGGAGGGCAAGACACAAAAGGTCATTGCAAAAGAGGCTGGCTGTTCACAGAGCTCTGTGTCCAAGCACATTAATAGAGAGGCGAAGGGAAGGAAAAGATGTGGTAGAAAAAAGTGTACAAGCAATAGGGGTAACTGCACCCTGGAGAGGATTGTGAAACAAAACCCATTCAAAAATGTGGGGGAGATTCACAAAGAGTGGACTGCAGCTGGAGTCAGTGCTTCAAGAACCACTACGCACAGACGTATGCAAGACATGGGTTTCAGCTGTCGCATTCCTTGTGTCAAGCCACTCTTGAACAACAGACAGCGTCAGAAGCGTCTCGCCTGGGCTAAAGACAAAAAGGACTAGACTGCTGCTGAGTGGTCCAAAGTTATGTTCTCTGATGAAAGTAAATTTTGCATTTCCTTTGGAAATCAGGGTCCCAGAGTCTGGAGGAAGAGAGGAGAGGCACAGAATCCACGTTGCTTGAGGTCCAGTGTAAAGTTTCCACAGTCAGTGATGGTTTGGGGTGCCATGTCATCTGCTGGTGTTGGTCCACTGTGTTTTCTGAGGTCCAAGGTCAACACAGCCGTATACCAGGAAGTTTTAGAGCACTTCATGCTTCCTGTTGCTGACCAACTTTATGGAGATGCAGATTTAATTTTCCAACAGGACTTGGCACCTGCACACAGTGCCAAAGCTACCAGTACCTGGTTTAAGGACCATGGTATCCCTGTTCTTAATTGGCCAGCAAACTCGCCTGACCTTAACCCCATAGAAAATCTATGGGGTATTGTGAAGAGGAAGATGCGATATGCCAGACCCAACAATGCAGAAGAGCTGAAGGCCACTATCAGAGCAACCTGGGCTCTCATAACACCTGAGCAGTGCCACAGACTGATCGACTCCATGCCACGCCGCATTGCTGCAGTAATTCAGGCAAAAGGAGCCCCAACTAAGTATTGAGTGCTGTACATGCTCATACTTTTCATGTTCATACTTTTCAGTTGGCCAAGATTTCCAAAAATCCTTTCTTTGTATTGGTCTTAAGTAATATTCTAATTTTCTGAGATACTGAATTTGGGGTTTTCATTAGTTGTCAGTTATAATCATCAAAATTAAAAGAAATAAACACTTGAAATATATCAGTCTGTGTGGAATGAATGTATACATTATACAAGTTTCACTTTTTGAATGGAATTAGTGAAATAAATCAACTTTTTGATGATATTCAAATTATATGACCAGCACCTGTATAACTAAAATATGTTATTTGCGCAAACAGAAAACCACTGACTAAAATGAATGAATATGACATGCCAAAATATTGGCTCGTTTTTAAGTATATTTTTGTCCAAAGACAAAAACTATGACAAAAAATTTAAAAAAATTAACAATGACAATGCAGTAAATTAAAAAAAAATGCAAACACATGGATGGATGTGCAACCTATCTGTGCTGGTAAACCAAAACAGAATCAAACATGGGGGCAATCCATGAAACACTGCTGTTTTTTTCCACAGATAATAATTACGTAGATCTAGATGGTATATTGTGGCACAAAAGATTCTGACAGAACACAGCAAAGAAACAGCTAAAATGGAAAACAACGAGTTCACACAGCAATGTGTACATCAGGATGTGTCAAGTTTCGACAAAGCCCTTGCTCATTGTCTTAGTGGGACAAGGTGACTGGGAGAGCTACAGAGCAAGTGGCATTCACAGGTCGAAAAGAGAGTGATTTCTAACACAAGCCGCATTCACCAGGGATCCAGAGTGAGAATGAGGCAGGCATTGAGTGCTAGTCCCTGTAGTCCATCTGTCAAGCACGTTGAAACTCAGACACTGCAAAGTCATGAGGAAGAGAAGCAAGACTGTTTGGCAAGGTGCACACCAATCGGCTTCTCTGAAAAAAGTGGACGTATGACCTCGGGCAGATGGACATCTACTTTGTGTCAGAACAAAAACTGTAGAAGCTATATAAGAGCTGCTTTAAAAGATGCTTAAAACTTTAAAGTGACATAAACTGAGTTATGAAATGGCGATTAAATGTTTTTGGATAAAAAAAACAGCTTTCAATCAGAGTGGCGGTAGTCTCCTGTTGGCACTTTGACCTTAGCCGGGAAATGGCACAGCGGGCAATTGTGAAAAACGCTGAAGGACAAATACGAAATCCAGATTCGTTTTACTTCCTGTTGCTTGCCAGAGTCTTATTGTGCACCCCCTGCACCAACTCAGCCATCAATCTTTTACGCTTGCTGTAGAAGTGCTCCAGGTTTACGGCGAATCAAGTTCTTCTCTCAGCCTGTTAATCTGCACTTCACAGCCCGCCGTCACTGTGCTTTCGCCTCGTAGAGGGCCCTCAAGGGCCGTATATAAGCTCCACTCACACTAACCTTCTGTCACCATCTGAATCCACCAAAAGGTTGTTGAGAGAGTGAATTACTGTGTCTACATCTCTTAAAGACACCTAAACACATTAGTCATAAAAAGCACCGAAGAAAAGTAACCTGACCCGCCAATACTGTGCCAACTGTGGCTATTTATCCATTGGTATGAAGGGAGGAACCAGCAATTTTGATCATAAACATAGAAGGGATTCAAAGCCTAAACCAGATGCATTCTTCCATTGCCATTTAAATAGGAAAAAGACGAGGTAACTCAGCATTTTTAAATGTAAAGATTTCTGAAGGATCATGTGACACTGAAGACTGGAGAAATGGGCGCTGAAAAAACTGTCATCACAGGAATAAATTACATTTTAAAATACGTTAAAATAGAAAACAATTATTATAAACTGTAATAAAACTTCATCAAATACAAATTTTCATCAAATAAATGCAGCCTAGGCTTTGTGAGCATAAGAGACTTCCTTAAAAAAAAAAAACTTAATTATTATAAAATTATAATGGTAACACTTTAGAATCGGGAACACATATTCACAATTAATTAAGTGTTTTTCCTCAAACTCCCAATTTGTTGCTTATCAAAAGTGAGTAAGGTAGTCGTTTAGTTTAGGTATGGGGTAGGATTAAGGTAGCTAACATATGGTCATACAGAATAAGGCATTAATATGTGCATTAGAGGTACTAATAAACAGTCAATATGCTAGTAATATGCATGCTAATAATATAATATATAATAATATATATGTGTATGTAGCTATGTATGTATGTATATATTAGTAAGAAGCTTATTGCTTACTAAATATATTAAAAAACTAAAAGTACTAATATTGTAATAAAAGTAATAATATTGTATAATAATTTATATAAAAATATATAAATCACACACAGTTTAGTTTAGTTTATAAATATACAGTGGAATATTCCAAAGCCCTGTCTGCTTAGTAGGCAGTGGCACCCATTGATGCTTAGTTATTGCTCTCACCCTTCAGAGTGTTCAAAAGAGCCTGACAACCCAACGCCACTGTTTAAAAAGATGTAAGGTAGTGCTGAAGTGAAGAGTGACACAGTTCAGTGATTTCAGTGGATCACTGCTGCCCCCTGTTGACCATCTGCCTCACACTTGGGTCATGGTGTCGCGATTAATCGCATACAAAATAAAAGTTTTTGATTGCATAATATATGTGTGTTCTGTGTATATTTATTAGATTTTTATATTTACTTATTATATTTACAGTATATATTTTGGAAATATTTACATGTATTTACATGTCTATATTTATATTCATATAATTTATATTATAAATAAATATATTCAATATATTGAATATATTTCTGAAATATATACATGCATGTGTGTGTATTTATATATACATAATTAAAATACACAGAACACACACATATATTATGTAACCAAAAACTTTTATTTTGGATGTGATTAATCGTTTGACAGCAATAATATATATTATATTATATTATATATATATATATATATATATATATATATATATATATATATATATATGCCATAGAAGAACCATTTTTTCTAAATGTTCCATAAAGAACCTTTAACATTTGAAGAATTCTTCAGATTATAAAAAGGTAAGGAAGAGATGGTTCTTTAAAGAACCTTTGACTGAATGGTTCTTTGTGGAACCAAAAATGGTTCTTCTATGGCATCGCTTGAAGAACCTTTTGAAGCACCTTTATTTTTAAGAGTGCATAAAACTAATATTTTAATAAAAAAGAGAAAAAAAAAAGAGATAAAAAAGAGAAAAAAAAATCCTGGGGGAATCAGACATGATTTAAACATCGCCCTGCTATGATTCTCATGCATAAGCAGACCTTATTTCACACTGCTTAAAGTGCTTAGCTTTTGCTTGAAAGGTCAAAAATAAAGAGTTTCACATAACGGAGTGAGAGAGAGAGAAAAAGAGAGAGCAGAGAAGATACATATCCCTGGAAGGGATTTGTAGAGCTCTCCGTTTAAGCTGCTTACCCACCCTGAACAGTTGCCTCTAATCCACCTGCTTTATACATTTAGCTTATTTGCATTCATCTAAAAACTCTGTGAACAGCAGGTCTACAAAATGGAGCACAGCAACAATGCCTGATGCTCAGGTGACTGAACCGAAAGGGAAAATACAGCAGATGGTTAATATCAGGGTCTTCCTCTATCCCTTCTTAACTCACTGTTTTGCTCACAGGGGAGGATTAATAAGAAAACTAGCATATCAATAACACCCACATCAGATGCGTTTCCAGTGACCTGCAAATCAGGGTCAATCAGGATGGAAATTAGCACCCGCCACCAGCCAAATGCGGGTGATTTTGTGTTGTGGCGGGTAAACTCGCTTCACCTACCGGCCACCGTGGCGGGTAAATAAAAATAGCATACTGTTTCACCCGGACGGCGGACACTTTTAGAGGAGGCACACCATCAAAAAAAAAAATGCGTTGTGACGGGATGCGCATAAGAGCTTTATGCCGTCCGTTCTCTATTGGAGCTTTTCGTATTATAATACTTTTGCGCAATGAAATTATTTATAGCGTTTCTTGTACTGTCCTATCAAGGCTATTAATAATCTAATGTATAGCACAGTAATGGAGGCAGGACTCCTCTATCATATGTTGCTGCCTTCGTGTGCTATATATTTAAAAGAAATGTCTTTTAATTTTGTAGTTTATATTTATAAATAAATACATTTACTTGTTTTCATTAATGTATTTTACAACAATGCAAAGAGCAATGTGTAACATTTTACCAGATTTAGTCCTTCACATGTTCACTTTTATTTGTTCCCCACTAAATAATATTATTTCACTAAATGTTTAGATTTTATAAAATTGTGCACTCATGATTTTTCTAGAATAACTTTTGCTGCTAAATTATCCACTAACCTAGTTTATAATATTATTTTTGTCACAGATTATGAATGAGTCTGTTTACACCTGCACGTCATGCGTTTTCTCTGATCTGATATCTATCTGATTTATTAAAACGTTTCCATTTACACTTGGCCACATAAATCTTCACAAAATGGATATAAATCCGATCTTCAATTCCCGCGCTGTATATAAATTTAACGAAGTTCACGTCAACGAAATCAAAAGCGCTGCATTTTATTAATTATCAGCTCATTTCCAGATCAAAGACCGCAATATGAGAGCGCGCAGCATCAGCACTGGAAAGATAAGCCTGTCTTATACTTTTAATGAAGATGATTGTGTTGAGCGTCTGCGTCTTTCTTTCAGCTTCATTCGCGGCAGTTTGTGTGTCTGCGATGCTCAGCTACTCCTCCGCGGTGAGGCTTGTTGCATTAGCGCAGTCATATCTGACTAAAATGTCATATAGCCTATAACACGTTTATAGACACAGTCTCACACGTTTATTATTTTTACATTTTGGGAGGAGTAAAATTCACATATGTGGTTTCAACAACCAGATGCATTTACACATGTCCAGTTCGTCTGGAATGTGGCCCAGACCACCTCCTGAAGTGTTTTGAGCGATCGGATTTATATTACAAAACGCATGAAGAGACCAGGTGTAAACAGCCCCTATATATGTTTTCATGTTATTTTTCATTAAAATGAAGCTGTCTAGTAGATTGTTTAACACACAAAAGAGTGACACAGAAGTATAGAAACTCTACATTGATTAAAAAAAACTGCGCTAGGATCGGATCGGAATCGGCGATAATCAGAATTTTCTGGATCGGATTGGATCGGATCTGAAAAAATGGTATCGTTGCATCCCTACTTTAAATATACACTGTGTATGTGTATGCTTCTGAAATAAACGTTTAGAAAGATGTGATACATTGTTTTGTTAATATGACTCATCAGATAAAGTCTATTTTAAGGGTGTAATCAACTATTTTCCATTGTCTAGTCTTTAATAAGCAAACAAAAATCACAATAAATTGTAATATCGAATCGCATAGTGACTGCTAAGATGTGTTTTTTTTTTTATTGTGACAGTCTGTATAAGTGTAATCTCATAAATAAAATTGAGTAAATATAATTAAAATCCTTAAGCAATGCAACAGAAATTCTAGATCAAAACACACTAAAAAATGTAAGTAGATTCAAATAATTAGATTAATTAATCTCATAAATAAAATTGAGTAAATATAATTAAAATCCTTAAGCAATGCAACAGAAATTCTAGATCAAAACACACTAAAAAATTTAAGTAGATTCAAATAATTAGATTAATTAATCTCATAAATAAAATTGAGTAAATATAATTACAATTATTACGCAATTCAATAGTAATTCAATATTAAATCCGAAACAAAAAAAAATAGTAGATTTAATTTATATGCTGTATATACATTATATACAATGTCCTATATTTACTTTTTTACTTATATATATTTTTAACTGTATTTACCATTTACTATGTTAGTACTTTCCAATAAATATAACAATGATAAACAAAACACATTATTTTAATGAAACATTTATTTGTCAAATTTGACCACAACTCCAATTCAACCATACTTTGCAAATGACAACTTGTTGAATCAATTTTAGCCACTGAACTGTGGATACTTACAAACATACAAAATTCATCAAAAATAACATTTAAAATTTTAGACATTAACCTTTACTTGCCAAATTAGACCAATGAAAAAAACGTCATTAAAGGGATGGTTCACCCAAAAATGAGAATTCTGTCATTAATTACTCACCCTCATGTTGTTCCAAACCTGTAAGACCTCCGTTCATCTTCGGAACACAGATTAAGATATTTTTGATTAAATCTGAGAGCTTTCTGATCCTTCAAAGACAGCAAGGGCCCCAACATGATCAAGGCTCAGAAATGTTGCAAGGGTATCGTTAAAATGGTCCATGTCACATCAGTGGCTCAACCGTAATTTTATGAAGCTACGAGAATACTTTTTGTGCGCAAAGAAAACTAAAATAACTATTCAACACATACAGTTGAAACACATGGACCATTTTATCGATGTCCTTACTGCGTTTCTGGGCCTTGAATTTTTCAGTTCCCTTACTGTCTATGGAGGGTCAGAGAGATCTTGGATTTCATCAAAAATATCTTAATTTGTGTTCTGAAGATGAACAGAGGTCTTACAAGTTTGTAACGACATGAGGGTGAGTAATTTATGATAGAATTTTCATTTTTGGGTGAACTATCTCTTTAACTCTAGTTCAACCTTGTATACTTTGTAAATGACAACATGTTAAATAAATTGAAATTTTAGCCACTGAACTGTGGATGTGCAGACTTACAAAGAAACAAATCATCAAAAATTACTTCTTAAATTACTTACAAAAATTAAACGGCCTGAGGCGGAGTACAATTAAAACCTAACATTAAAGACAACAACACCCAACCAAAATGCATTTTTACAATTATACAACACATGGACGATGGACAATAATCTATGTAATCAGGTAATGTTTTAGTCTCTGAACCCTTGTTTAAAGTTTCAGTGGATCCAGCTCCAGGATTTTTTTTTTGGAAGACCTCCAAAGTATATTTAAAGGGTTAGTTTACCCAAAAATTAAAATTAGCCCATGATTTACTCACCCTCAAGGCATCCTAGGTGTATATGACTTTCTTCATTTAGACCAGGGGTCACCAAACTCAGTCCTGGAGGGCCGGTGTCCTGCAGAGTTTGGCTCCAACCCTAATTAAACACACCTGAAGCAGCTAAATCAAGGTCTTACTAGGCATACTAGAAGCTTCCATGCAGGTGTGTTGAGGCAAGTTGGAGCTAAACTCTGCAGGACACCGGCCCTCCAGGACTGAGTTTGGACAGCCCTGATTTAGACGAATCCAATCTGAGTTATATTAAAAAGACAGCTATATAATATAATATGATATAATAGTTATACATATAATATTAATATACAATAACATACATTATTGTATATAATATCTGTAGAGACATTATTTCCAGGTCCAATACATGGCTGGTTTTGTGCACGTCAGCAAGTCATTGACAGATTTTTTCAAGTTTATCCCTATTTTTCCCAGTCTTTGAAGCATATTTCCTACATTACTTATTTTAGGGGTGACCCCGAATAGTCGACGATTCGATGCTTGGATAGGAGGATCCTGATTCGACTCCCAATCTCACAGTCGAATATACGCGGGGTGTTATGATCGTGCCAATTTGGCTATTTAGTAGGGATGTAACGATTACCGGTTTGATGATAAATCATCATAAAATTCCCCACGGTTAGTATTACCGTTTCATATTTTAATTATCATTAAAACCGTATTCGATTACCGTGATTTGAACAACTCACGATAAATAAATACTGTCCAGCATAAAGCGCAGTTAAGTAAGTCTCACGTGCGCACAGCAGCAGAGTAGTTTCGTTTTGAGTGAAAATAGGGCGGAAAAGCTGGGAGGTTTTAAAAGACTGCTGAGGGAATTATACAAATGAATATATGAATGAATGAATGTACCTCTGAAGGTTCTGCCTGTCTTCAGAAATGATTCGATGGCATTTTGTTTTCATCTTCGCTCCATGTAATACCTAAAGTGTTCTTAATCGCAATACTGCTTTGTTCACAGAGTTTACGTGAAACAGCTGTTATTCAGCTTTTCCATATAAAGCGTCACCTGCTGTCAGAGAGTGGATTTATAGAGACTTATATTTACATTCAGCCTGTGCAGTTTCTGTCTGGCCAAAAACAGACCAAATTTGCATGCCCTGCTGTAAATTTTGACCGACTGATGAAAAACAAGCTTATGTGGATTCTACACATTTAAACAATTCAGATAAGTTATCTAGAATTATTTATGGAGCAGATAAAATACATATAATCATTTATAAATCAATTATCATTTTGACTTAACCATTTTCTTTATTTAAAGGCTGAAATGTGAGGTTTACCTTTTTATGAAACCTTTTCAAAGTTTATTTGCTATTAAACTGTTCTCAGTCAAGTTGTCATTTAAAATCTGGACATCATTGGTAATGTTATTGTTTTAGTGATTATGCAAACAAAAAGTCATTTCATTTTGTTGTTTGTTGATTTTTAAATATAAACAGGGGTGCAAAACTCCCCCCCCCCCCCCCCCCCTGTATATATATATATATACACACATGGGTGGGAATTGCAGGGTACCTCACGATACGGTATAATCACGATACAGCGATTCTGCTATAATCGATATATTGCTAGACAATCATATAATGATACATCACGATATCGGTCAAACTATGAAAACAAAATGCCTGTGAAAAGGTTAAGTGCAAATTTTCTTTCTTTATTCAAGTCCAAACAGTTAGAAAACAGCAAAAAAAGTACTGTAAATCAATTTTAACACGTTAAGTAAATTAATAATTTTATTGATTAATTTATATATTTTTTGTTTGTAGTTTATTTAGAATACATTTAGCTATCACACAAAATAACTTGAGATTCTCTTGCGAGTGCAGTTAAACAGTTTATTAGGAACAATCAAAGCTGTCTTTTAGCATCATTACTCCAGTCACATGATCCTTCAGAAATCATTCTAATATTCTGATTTGCTGCTCAAAACACACTTATTATTATTATTATTCTGTTGAAAAGAGCTGAGAAGTTTTTTTTTTCTTTTTCTTTGATGAATAGAAAGTTCAGAAGAACAGCATAGTTTGTAACATGATAAATGTCTTTATCATTACTTGTGTGCTAAATAAAAGTTTTAATTTCTATATGCTGACTACAAGCTTTTGAATGGTATAGTGTATATTGTTACACTTGGAGTAAGACTGAAGTAATGAAGAAGAGAATTCTTTACAAAAACATTACAAAACCTGGCATTTTCATAGTGTATATTGTTTATGTGCTCTGAAGGAAAAAAACAAACAAACAAACAAACACGCATTTTGAAATTCTGGGTTATTTCTCTCAGCAGATCTTCTTCCAGAAACAGAAAGTAGCTGGGATGAACTTGTTTGTTTACATTCGCGCGCGCCTCACGTGGATGTTTGAATCTGAAAGGCGCGAACGGCGCGTGGGCATGAGATATAATGAGTTGAGACGGGAAAACTGGACATCGCGTCAGTTTCATACGGATTACTTTAACATATAATATTTGTTTTGGACATAACTTACTTCATTTAAAAGTAGACATTTTAAGCTTTCTATACATATATTTCTCATGTATTTGAGGCGAGTATTCGCGGAGATTCAGGTTGTTTTATTTACGTGTCTGTGAAGTAAGGTGACAGAGCCGGCAGAGAACGCACCCCGTTTATTTTATTAATTTTAGAAAAGCACATTATTTCGTTGTTATTATGACTATACAGAAATAAAAGGAGACCTTTTGCAGTTTCAAATGATACCTTATTCTTATCTGTACAATCAAAACTGACAGAGTATTTTTAGTTCTTTTCGCGGTCATAAAGAAAATAGGAGACAGCCCGGGCTGTCTCGGTGCCCGGGCTGTCGGGCTTCGACCCCAAGGTAAGCCAATCAGAGACAGAGTAGGGCGGGTCCATTGCCAACAGGGGGAAAAGACGCTGCAGGTGACGTGACACAGATGACTCGCAGATCCGACGACGACACCCCCCCCCCCCCCCCTCCTCTACTCAAATATTTTTTTTACAGATCTACACGATTCACGTGAATGACCTATTTCAAGGTGAAAACGGCGAATTTCGCCGAAAGGTGACAAGTTTGCACCCCTGTATAAAACTTGAAGTGATTTATGTGTCGGTACTTTTTGAAAATCTCAAGCACATTTTTACAATACCGTGATAATACTGATAACCGTGATAATTTTGGTCACTATAATCGTGATAAGAAATTTTCATACCATTACATCCCTACTATATAGGGGTGCTCAAATGTCAGATTTCACATAGATCAAACGGTTTTCTCCCAATAAGTTAATATATATAGCCTCTCTCTCTCTCTCTCTCTATATATATATATATATATATATATATATAATAATGCAAAACAAATCTGAAAAGAAGCTTTAAATAAATATTTTAACGTGAGTGAAAAAAAGCCAACCAACCCTACAGATTTAAGTTTCGCTTTCCATAATCGGTGACTGACTTGTGGCAGGGATTTAAATCTTTAACAAGACTCTAATTGACACAGGCAGAGAGTGAAAGACTGGATTTTTTTCCGATCAGGTAGGGTACAAGTGATTTCAAAACATTTCTATATATCGTCTATATATTATTTATCTCGTACAAGATGCATTTGGTTGAGTTACGCCACAGTAAAGCGCTTGTAGTACTATGGTGATTATCACTTCAGTGTGCAGCGCGAGCAGTACAAACAACAATGTAGAATATTAATAACTATGACTGGGACTGTCATATACATAACATAATGAGAACACTATTATAATAAAACGCTGTGAGTTTAGTTGCCGTATATCTGCACGTTGTTGCGTGAAGAACGCGTCCACAAAATTAGTTCATTCAGAGCCGCACAGACACGTTCATGCATTCAGGGCACTTTGTGCTGATAGCCTATAAGTTGTAATATAACGTTCTGTTGTATAAATAACGAAGCGTATTCTATATGAGATAAATGATGAGTTAAATCCCATTGGTTAAAAAAACTGCTAAATGCTTCATTCTACGTGGTTATCTTCAGCGCGCGCAGCTCAAAACAGAAATGCAGAACATTAATAACTACTGTCATATACATAACATTATAATGAGAGCACTATTGTAAAAAATGTTGTGAATTCTTATGGTTTCACTTATGTTTAATGTTAACTATCTTTAATCAAAACATAAAACATTATTTTTGTATCTGCGAGGCGTCCGTTACACATTTTCCCTGTGTGTTAACGTCAGTAATTATGACTGTCGAATGTCTGACTTTACTCTTGGTAATGTATTTTGGCCCCGCCCCCAAACATATGATTCGACTATCGGCAAGATTCAAAAATTCCGATTTGACTATGAAAATACTTAGTCGGGGACACCCCTAACTTATTTTATTAATTTTTTGTTCAGTCATTTAATTTACATATTTATTTATATATTTTCTGCCCTTTTTATTTCATTTGTATATATATATATATATATATATATATATATATATATATATATATATATATATATATATATATATATATATATTAGGGATGTTCATTTTGGTTATTTTTCCTAACCGACGCTCGTTAACCGATTATTAACCGTTAACCAACAAGTTTATTTTAAATTAGAACAGAATTAAATTAGAAAGAATAAGTGTCTGTGACCCGTTAAAAATACTAACATTTGTTTTCCGGGGATTCATTTTACATGCGCAAAAAGCAGCAAACAACTGAACATGAGGATTCACATGGTCATATCATATCACATCACGCACCTGCAGCGCTTCTGCAAACGGAGAAAAACATAATAAAGCTTGGCTCTAGTGTGTGTGTGTGTGTGTGTGTGTATTTGACGTGGTCGCACTTGTGCTAGTGCATGGTCTGCGCTGCTCCAAAGCGCGCGCTGCCAGCCGCAGCACATAGTAGCAGGAGAAAGATTTCACTGATCACGTGAAGAGAGGCGCTTTCAGCAGGAGCGCGAAGGTGCGCGCAACGGAGGATTTGGTTTTCAAACTAAAGTAAAAGACCGCTTCTTAAACCAGAGAAGGTGAACATGTTGGTATTCTTGTAGAGAAAACATGCAAGTCCTGTCAGCGACAGCCAGTTTAGTTTTACTTTGAAAAGCTTGTTAACTCCATGCGGGCTTTCATGTGTCTTGCACTGAGGAGAGGCTTCCGTCGGGCCACTCTGCCATAAAGCCCCGACTGGTGGAGGGTTGCAGTGATGGTTGACTTTCTACAACTTTCTCCCATCTCCCGAATGCATCTCTGGAGCTCAGCCACAGTGATCTTTGGGTTCATCTTTACCTCTCTCACCAAGGCTCTTCTCCCCCGATAGCTCAGTTTGGCCGGACGGCCAGCTCTAGGAAGGGTTCTGGTCATCCCAAACGTCTTCCATTTAAGGATTATGGAGGCCTCTGTGCTCTTAGGAACCTTAAGTGCAGCAGAAATCTTTTTGTAACCTTGGCCAGATCTGTGCCTTGCCACAATTCTGTCTCTGAGCTCTTCAGGCAGTTCCTTTGACCTCATGATTCTCATTTGCTCTGACATGCACAGTGAGCTGTAAGGTCTTATATAGACAGGTGTGTGGCTTTCCTAATCAAGTCCAATCAGTATAATCAAACACAGCTGGACTCAAATGAAGGTGTAGAACCATCTCAAGGATGATCAGAAGAAATGGACAGCACCTGAGTTAAATATATGAGTGTCACAGCAAAGGGTCTGAATACTTAGGACCATGTGATATTTCAGTTTTTCTTTTTTAATAAATCTGCAAAAATGTCAACAATTCTGTGTTTTTCTGTCAATATGGGGTGCTGTGTGTACATTGAGGAAAAAAAAATAACAAATGATTTTAGCAAATGGCTGCAATATAACAAAGAGTGAAAAAATTAAGGGGGTCTGAATACTTTCCGTACCCACTGTAAAAAAAAAAAAAATTGCAACCAAATGATGTGCTCGTGCGACCAACTGAGAAAATTAGGCACAAGTGCGACCAGTGGGAATGAGTCTAGAGCCCTGTATATATATATACACTATTATAACGAATAAATAGGCCTATATGAGAAATATATTTTCACTTAAATAATAATTTAAGAAAACGAAAGAAAAACTGTGCAAGCAGCCTATGCAGAGTTTCGGTTCATTTTTGTTCTGCGCGAACAAAGCAGACAGCAGAAAGCGGAATCCTATTTTTTTTTAGTCGAAGGAGACCCAACATTGGTTTCAGTTTCGTTTTAGCCTAAATTAATTCGTTTTGGTTTGTCGTTTATATAGCTATAGCTTTCTTACATTTTTAATTATTGTTCTTTTCTAAATAGCCTACTGTTAATTGAAAGGATTTGTTGAGGAAAGAGGGGAACTAAAATAGCCTAGCTATGTTTACAGTGTTTATTATAATGTTTGTAATTCGTGTCGGCTATTTCTGAATTAAATAATAAAATGCGACTTATAGGCTTATGTTTTTTTTTCTCTCTCTCTAAAAAAATGTTTTTTTTATAGGCGTAGCTTATTTTAACCATGCAGCAAACCTTTTAAAATATTTTGATAAATTACTGAAAAAATAAATAAATAAGTGACTTTAAACCGTTTAACTGATTGTATTAATCGGTCAAACTTCTAATCACATTGCACTTGAATAAATTTAAAAGTGTAATCTGCCGATTGTCCTGCAGGTGACCTCATTACTCTGTCTTCTTAAGATGCACAAGTGGTTTACGATTACTCCAGAGCACTCGTAAATATACGATGATTTTCAAGTGCTACTTAAGTTACGATGCATTTGGGAAACAGACCGTAATATTAAGATCAGTCATACGATCGTTTTAATAACTTCTTAGGGCTTACGATGCTTTTTGAGAAACTTCTTTCATCTGAAAGAAGAAAGTCATAAACACCTAGGATGCTTTGAGAGTGAGTAAATCATGGGCTAATTTTAATTTTTGTGGTGAACTAACCCTTTAAAGTTATTGGGGTATCACAGGTCCAAGGCATATGGCAATCCCACAAGATAGCAGCAGGCTCTGCTAAGATCACCAAGTTAGTTGAAGACAGCTAATTCCTCTTGAACACAAATAGGTGGATCAGCAACATCCTGAAGACACAAATATAAAGAATAACAGGTTAGAGCTAATATTCAACCTGTATGTTACAAGACAAGGACACAGATAATATGGTTCATATCACCTGAAGAAGCAGACCATCTTCAAGGTGCTACAAATCATGACTAAAAAGTTAAATCTCAAACATCAAGTTTACCCCCTCTAAGCTTGTTATAAACACCAGCCCCGTCAGAATGGTCATGTGGGAGACATTGCAACAACTTACAGCAATATTCTTATTGAACAGTGGAACTTACTGTTGGAAACTATAATATCCTTGATTCTGAAAAGACACTTTTAATCAGAGTATCACTTGCAAAGATTTTGAATGACACCAAATGTGGATGGACTTACAAGACTGCCAAATATTATCTATATTTTGAAATAATTATGATCAAAGCTTTGTTGTTTTTAAAGAAGTAGGTGCCATCCAATATGTAGGTGACGTTTTTCTTCTAAAACTGTGCTCCTTGGTGATTCGTATCATGCAAGTTCCCAGTTCTTGTCTCTTTGAGAGTAGATAAAAACATATAGGCAACATACATACATAGTCTGGCCCAAAAAAATAAAAAATAGACAGAATTTGCATGCCCTGCTATAAATTTTGACTGGTTGATGAAAAACAAGCTTATGTGGATTCTACACATTTAAACAATTCGGATAAATATTTCATACATTTTATTACAAACTGTTGTCAGTCATGTCATGTTTTGTGACCTGTGTTTCTACATTTATAAATATAATTATATTGAAGCATTATAGTAAACTGTACTTACCTCCTGCCTTTTGTTGTTCTTTTGAAGTTTTTGGACGATGACATCTATGCTGTAAAACAAATGTTCAACAGTTTTGCCAAGAGATTCATAACTTTACACTTCAAATTAATAACAGTAAGGTAGTGGCTGACTGCCCTTACGAAACTTAGTCAGTGTTAATACAAAAAAAAACATGGTTACTGTAGTTAAACCATGGTAAACACAAATTAACCATGGTATCAAACATTAATACATTAACCATATCTTAACCATGGTATTTGTAGTAAAACCATCCTATACAAATGGTAATCAATCTGCCAAAAACATGGTTACTACACTTTACTACAGTAAAACCATGGTTGATTTTGGTAAAGATGAAAAAGAAACTCGGCCCTCGACTTAAGCGTGATAACTTCTTCACTAACGTTATGCCTCCGTATTTGAGTGATTCCGGATGACGTTTCAGCGGTGCTTTGATACAATGAGGCAGTCATAGAGAAAAGGGGCTCTAGGAAAACTTTGCACCGAGTTTACAGTTGTAATTACGAGTTATACAAAGAGATGGTAGCTTTTTACACACAGTATATTGTAGTTTCGGCTATTCCGACATGGTGTGAACTCACCCAGAGAGACGGCCGATTAAAAAAAGTTTTTTTTTTTCAACGGGCCACTAACGCGGCTGCAGCGCACCAGGATTTGTCCTATTACACCAGTTTAACGTTACTTACAATTGCTGGACTACGGATAAACTAGTTTAGTCGTTGTTTTCTGCAATTACTCATTTTGCTCATAACCGGTAACAATGACGAAACGGCTCGGCGGTTAATAGTAATACGGCCCCTCCCCCTCATACAACTGCGGTCAAGCCAGCCGCGCTTTGAAATGCACGGTCAAGAGGGCCGCACTTTTTTTTTGTATGCGCGTCTAGTCGTGCACTTACAGTACGGGTGCTGAGAGCCGTCGAAATGGTTTTAAAGCTGTCATACCGGCGTTTCCTTTACACTTTTTCTTTTTTTTACTTTTTTGATTTTAATGTTTGTAAATACATTATTTTTGTACATAAACGTTTGTATTGTACATTAATTATCATCTTAATGTTAAAAAATGTTAATATTAATGTTTTTTATTCATTGCTATTTCTTAATTTTAATGCGTGTGTGTGTGTGTGTGTGTATGTATACATATATATATATATATATATATATATATATATATATATATATATATATATATATATATATGTGTGTATGTATGTATATATATATTATCATTTTCATTTTCAAACACTCATAAAAAGTGTTCCTTTATAGGTTAGCTCATTCTGTCAATTGATATTTATTCATAGTGACCCTGACTATTACTGTATTAATTGCCAAGTCATTTTACTGTATCGTTTTGGAGAAAATTAAAAGCAAACTCATCACAAACAACAAAATGCGTCCTAGCACTTGCACTGTGTCCCATTTTCCAACACTTATAAAAAGTGTTCCTTTATAGGTTAGCTCATTCTTACATTTTATATTTATTCATAGTGACCCTGACTATTACTGTATTAATTGTCAAGTCATTTTACTGTATAGTTTTGGAGAAAATTAAAAGCAAAATCACCACAAACAACAAAATGCGTCATAGCACTTGCACTGTATCCCATTTTCCAACACTAATAAAAAGTGTTCCTTTATAGGTTAGCTCATTCTTCTAATTTATATTTATTCAGAGTGACCCTGACTATTACTGTATTAATTGTAAAGTCATTTTACTGTATAGTTTTGGAGAAAATTAAAAGCAAAATCACCCCAAACAACAAAATGCGTCCTAGCACGTGCACTGTGTCCCATTTTCAAACACTCATAAAACGTGTTCCTTTATAGGTTAGCTCATTCTTCTAATTTATATTTATTCAGAGTGACCCTGACTATTACTGTATTAATTTCCAAGTCATTTTACTGTATCGTTTTGGAGAAAATTAAAAGCAAAATCACCACAAACAACAAAATGCGTCATAGCACTTGCACTGTATCCCATTTTCCAACACTCATAAAAAGTGATCCTTTATAGGTTAGCTCATTCTTATAATTTATATTTATTCATAGTGACCCTGACTATTACTGTATTAATTGCCAAGTCATTTTACTGTATCGTTTTGGAGAAAATTAAAAGCAAAATCACCCCAAACAACAAAATGCGTCTTAGCACTTGCACTGCGTCCCATTTTCCAACACCCATAAAAAGTGTTCCCTTATAGGTTAGCTCATTCTTACAGTTTATATGTATTCATAGTGACCCTGACTATTACTGTATTAATTGGCAAGTCATTTTACTGTATAGTTTTGGAGAAAATTAAAAGCAAAATCACCCCAAACAACAAAATGCGTCCTAGTACTTGCACTGTGTCCCATTTTCAAACACTCATAAAACGTGTTCCTTTATAGGTTAGCTCATTCTTCTAATTTATATTTATTCAGAGTGACCCTGACTATTACTGTATTAATTGTAAACTCATTTTACTGTATAGTTGTGGAGAAAATTAAAAGCAAAATCACCCCAAACAACAAAATGCGTCATAGCACTCGCACTGTGTCCCATTTTCCAACACTAATAAAAAGTGTTCCTTTATAGGTTAGCTCATTCTTTCAATTGATATATATTCAGAGTGACCCTGACTATTACTGTATTAATTGTAAAGTCATTTTACTGTATCGCTTTGGAGAAAATTAAAAGCAAAATCACCCCAAACAACAAAATGCGTCATAGCTCTCGCACTGTCCCATTTTCCAACACTAATAAAAAGTGTTCCTTTATAGGTTAGCTCATTCTTCTAATTTATATTTATTCATAGTGACCCTGACCATTACTGTATTAATTGTCAAGTCATTTTACTGTATAGTTTTGGAGAAAATTAAAAGCAAAATCACCCCAAACAACAAAATGCGTCCTAGCACTTGCACTGTGTCCCATTTTCAAACACTCGTTAAAACGTGTTCCTTTATAGGTTAGCTCATTCTTTCAATTGATATATATTCAGAGTGACCCTGACTATTACTGTATTAATTGTAAAGTCATTTTACTGTATCGCTTTGGAGAAAATTAAAAGCAAAATCACCCCAAACAACAAAATGCGTCATAGCTCTCGCACTGTCCCATTTTCCAACACTAATAAAAAGTGTTCCTTTATAGGTTAGCTCATTCTTTCAATTGATATATATTCAGAGTGACCCTGACTATTACTGTATTAATTGTAAAGTCATTTTACTGTATCGCTTTGGAGAAAATTAAAAGCAAAATCACCCCAAACAACAAAATGCGTCATAGCTCTCGCACTGTCCCATTTTCCAACACTAATAAAAAGTGTTCCTTTATAGGTTAGCTCATTCTTCTAATTTATATTTATTCATAGTGACCCTGACCATTACTGTATTAATTGTCAAGTCATTTTACTGTATAGTTTTGGAGAAAATTAAAAGCAAAATCACCCCAAACAACAAAATGCGTCATAGCACTTGCACTGTGTCCCATTTTCAAACACTCATAAAACGTGTTCCTTTATAGGTTAGCTCATTCTTCTAATTTATATTTATTCAGAGTGACCCTGACTATTACTGTATTAATTGTCAAGTCATTTTACTGTATAGTTTTGGAGAAAATTAAAAGCAAAATCACCCCAAACAACAAAATGCGTCCTAGTACTTGCACTGTGTCCCATTTTCAAACACTCATAAAACGTGTTCCTTTATAGGTTAGCTCATTCTTCTAATTTATATTTATTCAGAGTGACCCTGACTATTACTGTATTAATTGTAAACTCATTTTACTGTATAGTTGTGGAGAAAATTAAAAGCAAAATCACCCCAAACAACAAAATGCGTCATAGCACTCGCACTGTGTCCCATTTTCCAACACTAATAAAAAGTGTTCCTTTATAGGTTAGCTCATTCTTCTAATTTATATTTATTCATAGTGACCCTGACCATTACTGTATTAATTGTCAAGTCATTTTACTGTATAGTTTTGGAGAAAATTAAAAGCAAAATCACCCCAAACAACAAAATGCGTCCTAGCACTTGCACTGTGTCCCATTTTCAAACACTCGTAAAACGTGTTCCTTTATAGGTTAGCTCATTCTTTCAATTGATATATATTCAGAGTGACCCTGACTATTACTGTATTAATTGTAAAGTCATTTTACTGTATCGCTTTGGAGAAAATTAAAAGCAAAATCACCCCAAACAACAAAATGCGTCATAGCTCTCGCACTGTCCCATTTTCCAACACTAATAAAAAGTGTTCCTTTATAGGTTAGCTCATTCTTCTAATTTATATTTATTCATAGTGACCCTGACCATTACTGTATTAATTGCCAAGTCATTTTACTGTATCGTTTTGGAGAAAATTAAAAGCAAAATCACCCCAAACAACAAAATGCGTCATAGCACTTGCACTGTGTCCCATTTTCAAACACTCATAAAACGTGTTCCTTTATAGGATAGCTCATTCTTATAATTTATATTTATTCATAGTGACCCTGACTATTACTGTATTAATTGTCAAGTCATTTTACTGTATAGTTTTGGAGAAAATTAAAAGCAAAATCACCCCAAACAACAAAATGCGTCCTAGCACTTGCACTGTGTCCCATTTTCAAACACTCATAAAACGTGTTCCTTTATAGGTTAGCTCATTCTTCTAATTTATATTTATTCAGAGTGACCCTGACTATTACTGTATTAATTGTCAAGTCATTTTACTGTATAGTTTTGGAGAAAATTAAAAGCAAAATCACCCCAAACAACAAAATGCGTCCTAGTACTTGCACTGTGTCCCATTTTCAAACACTCATAAAACGTGTTCCTTTATAGGTTAGCTCATTCTTCTAATTTATATTTATTCAGAGTGACCCTGACTATTACTGTATTAATTGTAAACTCATTTTACTGTATAGTTGTGGAGAAAATTAAAAGCAAAATCACCCCAAACAACAAAATGCGTCATAGCACTCGCACTGTGTCCCATTTTCCAACACTAATAAAAAGTGTTCCTTTATAGGTTAGCTCATTCTTCTAATTTATATTTATTCATAGTGACCCTGACCATTACTGTATTAATTGTCAAGTCATTTTACTGTATAGTTTTGGAGAAAATTAAAAGCAAAATCACCCCAAACAACAAAATGCGTCCTAGCACTTGCACTGTGTCCCATTTTCAAACACTCGTAAAACGTGTTCCTTTATAGGTTAGCTCATTCTTTCAATTGATATATATTCAGAGTGACCCTGACTATTACTGTATTAATTGTAAAGTCATTTTACTGTATCGCTTTGGAGAAAATTAAAAGCAAAATCACCCCAAACAACAAAATGCGTCATAGCTCTCGCACTGTCCCATTTTCCAACACTAATAAAAAGTGTTCCTTTATAGGTTAGCTCATTCTTCTAATTTATATTTATTCATAGTGACCCTGACCATTACTGTATTAATTGTCAAGTCATTTTACTGTATAGTTTTGGAGAAAATTAAAAGCAAAATCACCCCAAACAACAAAATGCGTCCTAGCACTTGCACTGTGTCCCATTTTCAAACACTCGTAAAACGTGTTCCTTTATAGGTTAGCTCATTCTTCTAATTTATATTTATTCATAGTGACCCTGACCATTACTGTATTAATTGTCAAGTCATTTTACTGTATAGTTTTGGAGAAAATTAAAAGCAAAATCACCCCAAACAACAAAATGCGTCCTAGCACTTGCACTGTGTCCCATTTTCAAACACTCGTAAAACGTGTTCCTTTATAGGTTAGCTCATTCTTTCAATTGATATATATTCAGAGTGACCCTGACTATTACTGTATTAATTGTAAAGTCATTTTACTGTATCGCTTTGGAGAAAATTAAAAGCAAAATCACCCCAAACAACAAAATGCGTCATAGCTCTCGCACTGTCCCATTTTCCAACACTAATAAAAAGTGTTCCTTTATAGGTTAGCTCATTCTTCTAATTTATATTTATTCATAGTGACCCTGACCATTACTGTATTAATTGTCAAGTCATTTTACTGTATAGTTTTGGAGAAAATTAAAAGCAAAATCACCCCAAACAACAAAATGCGTCATAGCTCTCGCACTGTGTCCCATTTTCCAACACTAATAAAAAGTGTTCCTTTATAGGTTAGCTCATTCTTCTAATTTATATTTATTCACAGTGACCCTGACTATTACTGTATTAATTGTAAAGTAATTTTACTGTATAGTTTTGGAGAAAATTAAAAGCAAAATCACCCCAAAAAACAAAATGCGTCCTAGCACTTGCACTGTGTCCCATTTTCAAACACTCGTAAAACGTGTTCCTTTATAGGTTAGCTCATTCTTCTAATTTATATTTATTCATAGTGACCCTGACCATTACTGTATTAATTGTCAAGTCATTTTACTGTATAGTTTTGGAGAAAATTAAAAGCAAAATCACCCCAAACAACAAAATGCGTCCTAGCACTTGCACTGTGTCCCATTTTCAAACACTCGTAAAACGTGTTCCTTTATAGGTTAGCTCATTCTTTCAATTGATATATATTCAGAGTGACCCTGACTATTACTGTATTAATTGTAAAGTCATTTTACTGTATCGCTTTGGAGAAAATTAAAAGCAAAATCACCCCAAACAACAAAATGCGTCATAGCTCTCGCACTGTCCCATTTTCCAACACTAATAAAAAGTGTTCCTTTATAGGTTAGCTCATTCTTCTAATTTATATTTATTCATAGTGACCCTGACCATTACTGTATTAATTGTCAAGTCATTTTACTGTATAGTTTTGGAGAAAATTAAAAGCAAAATCACCCCAAACAACAAAATGCGTCATAGCTCTCGCACTGTGTCCCATTTTCCAACACTAATAAAAAGTGTTCCTTTATAGGTTAGCTCATTCTTCTAATTTATATTTATTCACAGTGACCCTGACTATTACTGTATTAATTGTAAAGTAATTTTACTGTATAGTTTTGGAGAAAATTAAAAGCAAAATCACCCCAAAAAACAAAATGCGTCCTAGCACTTGCACTGTGTCCCATTTTCAAACACTCGTAAAACGTGTTCCTTTATAGGTTAGCTCATTCTTCTAATTTATATTTATTCATAGTGACCCTGACCATTACTGTATTAATTGTCAAGTCATTTTACTGTATAGTTTTGGAGAAAATTAAAAGCAAAATCACCCCAAACAACAAAATGCGTCCTAGCACTTGCACTGTGTCCCATTTTCAAACACTCGTAAAACGTGTTCCTTTATAGGTTAGCTCATTCTTTCAATTGATATATATTCAGAGTGACCCTGACTATTACTGTATTAATTTCCAAGTCATTTTACTGTATCGTTTTGGAGAAAATTAAAAGCAAAATCACCACAAACAACAAAATGCGTCATAGCACTTGCACTGTATCCCATTTTCCAACACTCATAAAAAGTGATCCTTTATAGGTTAGCTCATTCTTCTAATTTATATTTATTCATAGTGACCCTGACCATTACTGTATTAATTGTCAAGTCATTTTACTGCATAGTTTTGGAGAAAATTAAAAGCAAAATCACCCCAAACAACAAAATGCGTCATAGCTCTCGCACTGTGTCCCATTTTCCAACACTAATAAAAAGTGTTCCTTTATAGGTTAGCTCATTCTTCTAATTTATATTTATTCACAGTGACCCTGACTATTACTGTATTAATTGTAAAGTCATTTTACTGTATAGTTTTGGAGAAAATTAAAAGCAAAATCACCCCAAACAACAAAATGCGTCATAGCTCTCGCACTGTCCCATTTTCCAACACTAATAAAAAGTGTTCCTTTATAGGTTAGCTCATTCTTCTAATTTATATTTATTCATAGTGACCCTGACCATTACTGTATTAATTGTCAAGTCATTTTACTGTATAGTTTTGGAGAAAATTAAAAGCAAAATCACCCCAAACAACAAAATGCGTCATAGCTCTCGCACTGTGTCCCATTTTCCAACACTAATAAAAAGTGTTCCTTTATAGGTTAGCTCATTCTTCTAATTTATATTTATTCACAGTGACCCTGACTATTACTGTATTAATTGTAAAGTAATTTTACTGTATAGTTTTGGAGAAAATTAAAAGCAAAATCACCCCAAAAAACAAAATGCGTCCTAGCACTTGCACTGTGTCCCATTTTCAAACACTCGTAAAACGTGTTCCTTTATAGGTTAGCTCATTCTTCTAATTTATATTTATTCATAGTGACCCTGACCATTACTGTATTAATTGTCAAGTCATTTTACTGCATAGTTTTGGAGAAAATTAAAAGCAAAATCACCCCAAACAACAAAATGCGTCATAGCTCTCGCACTGTGTCCCATTTTCCAACACTAATAAAAAGTGTTCCTTTATAGGTTAGCTCATTCTTCTAATTTATATTTATTCATAGTGACCCTGACCATTACTGTATTAATTGTCAAGTCATTTTACTGTATAGTTTTGGAGAAAATTAAAAGCAAAATCACCCCAAACAACAAAATGCGTCCTAGCACTTGCACTGTGTCCCATTTTCAAACACTCGTAAAACGTGTTCCTTTATAGGTTAGCTCATTCTTTCAATTGATATATATTCAGAGTGACCCTGACTATTACTGTATTAATTGTAAAGTCATTTTACTGTATAGTTTTGGAGAAAATTAAAAGCAAAATCACCCCAAACAACAAAATGCGTCCTAGCACTTGCACTGTGTCCCATTTTCAAACACTCATAAAACGTGTTCCTTTATAGGTTAGCTCATTCTTCTAATTTATATTTATTCATAGTGACCCTGACCATTACTGTATTAATTGTCAAGTCATTTTACTGCATAGTTTTGGAGAAAATTAAAAGCAAAATCACCCCAAACAACAAAATGCGTCATAGCTCTCGCACTGTGTCCCATTTTCCAACACTAATAAAAAGTGTTCCTTTATAGGTTAGCTCATTCTTCTAATTTATATTTATTCACAGTGACCCTGACTATTACTGTATTAATTGTAAAGTCATTTTACTGTATAGTTTTGGAGAAAATTAAAAGCAAAATCACCCCAAACAACAAAATGCGTCATAGCTCTCGCACTGTCCCATTTTCCAACACTAATAAAAAGTGTTCCTTTATAGGTTAGCTCATTCTTCTAATTTATATTTATTCATAGTGACCCTGACCATTACTGTATTAATTGTCAAGTCATTTTACTGTATAGTTTTGGAGAAAATTAAAAGCAAAATCACCCCAAACAACAAAATGCGTCATAGCTCTCGCACTGTGTCCCATTTTCCAACACTAATAAAAAGTGTTCCTTTATAGGTTAGCTCATTCTTCTAATTTATATTTATTCACAGTGACCCTGACTATTACTGTATTAATTGTAAAGTAATTTTACTGTATAGTTTTGGAGAAAATTAAAAGCAAAATCACCCCAAAAAACAAAATGCGTCCTAGCACTTGCACTGTGTCCCATTTTCAAACACTCGTAAAACGTGTTCCTTTATAGGTTAGCTCATTCTTCTAATTTATATTTATTCATAGTGACCCTGACCATTACTGTATTAATTGTCAAGTCATTTTACTGTATAGTTTTGGAGAAAATTAAAAGCAAAATCACCCCAAACAACAAAATGCGTCCTAGCACTTGCACTGTGTCCCATTTTCAAACACTCGTAAAACGTGTTCCTTTATAGGTTAGCTCATTCTTTCAATTGATATATATTCAGAGTGACCCTGACTATTACTGTATTAATTTCCAAGTCATTTTACTGTATCGTTTTGGAGAAAATTAAAAGCAAAATCACCACAAACAACAAAATGCGTCATAGCACTTGCACTGTATCCCATTTTCCAACACTCATAAAAAGTGATCCTTTATAGGTTAGCTCATTCTTATAATTTATATTTATTCATAGTGACCCTGACTATTACTGTATTAATTGCCAAGTCATTTTACTGTATCGTTTTGGAGAAAATTAAAAGCAAAATCACCCCAAACAACAAAATGCGTCCTAGTACTTGCACTGTGTCCCATTTTCAAACACTCATAAAACGTGTTCCTTTATAGGTTAGCTCATTCTTCTAATTTATATTTATTCAGAGTGACCCTGACTATTACTGTATTAATTGTAAACTCATTTTACTGTATAGTTGTGGAGAAAATTAAAAGCAAAATCACCCCAAACAACAAAATGCGTCATAGCACTCGCACTGTGTCCCATTTTCCAACACTAATAAAAAGTGTTCCTTTATAGGTTAGCTCATTCTTCTAATTTATATTTATTCATAGTGACCCTGACCATTACTGTATTAATTGTCAAGTCATTTTACTGTATAGTTTTGGAGAAAATTAAAAGCAAAATCACCCCAAACAACAAAATGCGTCCTAGCACTTGCACTGTGTCCCATTTTCAAACACTCGTAAAACGTGTTCCTTTATAGGTTAGCTCATTCTTTCAATTGATATATATTCAGAGTGACCCTGACTATTACTGTATTAATTGTAAAGTCATTTTACTGTATAGTTTTGGAGAAAATTAAAAGCAAAATCACCCCAAACAACAAAATGCGTCCTAGCACTTGCACTGTGTCCCATTTTCAAACACTCATAAAACGTGTTCCTTTATAGGTTAGCTCATTCTTCTAATTTATATTTATTCATAGTGACCCTGACCATTACTGTATTAATTGTCAAGTCATTTTACTGCATAGTTTTGGAGAAAATTAAAAGCAAAATCACCCCAAACAACAAAATGCGTCATAGCTCTCGCACTGTGTCCCATTTTCCAACACTAATAAAAAGTGTTCCTTTATAGGTTAGCTCATTCTTCTAATTTATATTTATTCACAGTGACCCTGACTATTACTGTATTAATTGTAAAGTCATTTTACTGTATAGTTTTGGAGAAAATTAAAAGCAAAATCACCCCAAACAACAAAATGCGTCATAGCTCTCGCACTGTCCCATTTTCCAACACTAATAAAAAGTGTTCCTTTATAGGTTAGCTCATTCTTCTAATTTATATTTATTCATAGTGACCCTGACCATTACTGTATTAATTGTCAAGTCATTTTACTGTATAGTTTTGGAGAAAATTAAAAGCAAAATCACCCCAAACAACAAAATGCGTCATAGCTCTCGCACTGTGTCCCATTTTCCAACACTAATAAAAAGTGTTCCTTTATAGGTTAGCTCATTCTTCTAATTTATATTTATTCACAGTGACCCTGACTATTACTGTATTAATTGTAAAGTAATTTTACTGTATAGTTTTGGAGAAAATTAAAAGCAAAATCACCCCAAAAAACAAAATGCGTCCTAGCACTTGCACTGTGTCCCATTTTCAAACACTCGTAAAACGTGTTCCTTTATAGGTTAGCTCATTCTTCTAATTTATATTTATTCATAGTGACCCTGACCATTACTGTATTAATTGTCAAGTCATTTTACTGCATAGTTTTGGAGAAAATTAAAAGCAAAATCACCCCAAACAACAAAATGCGTCATAGCTCTCGCACTGTGTCCCATTTTCCAACACTAATAAAAAGTGTTCCTTTATAGGTTAGCTCATTCTTCTAATTTATATTTATTCACAGTGACCCTGACTATTACTGTATTAATTGTAAAGTCATTTTACTGTATAGTTTTGGAGAAAATTAAAAGCAAAATCACCCCAAACAACAAAATGCGTCCTAGCACTTGCACTGTGTCCCATTTTCAAACACTCATAAAACGTGTTCCTTTATAGGTTAGCTCATTCTTCTAATTTATATTTATTCAGAGTGACCCTGACTATTACTGTATTAATTGTAAAGTCATTTTACTGTATCGTTTTGGAGAAAATTAAAAGCAAAATCACCACAAACAACAAAATGCGTCATAGCACTTGCACTGTATCCCATTTTCCAACACTCATAAAAAGTGATCCTTTATAGGTTAGCTCATTCTTCTAATTTATATTTATTCATAGTGACCCTGACCATTACTGTATTAATTGTCAAGTCATTTTACTGTATAGTTTTGGAGAAAATTAAAAGCAAAATCACCCCAAACAACAAAATGCGTCCTAGCACTTGCACTGTGTCCCATTTTCAAACACTCGTAAAACGTGTTCCTTTATAGGTTAGCTCATTCTTTCAATTGATATATATTCAGAGTGACCCTGACTATTACTGTATTAATTGTAAAGTCATTTTACTGTATCGCTTTGGAGAAAATTAAAAGCAAAATCACCCCAAACAACAAAATGCGTCATAGCTCTCGCACTGTCCCATTTTCCAACACTAATAAAAAGTGTTCCTTTATAGGTTAGCTCATTCTTATAATTTATATTTATTCATAGTGACCCTGACCATTACTGTATTAATTGTCAAGTCATTTTACTGTATAGTTTTGGAGAAAATTAAAAGCAAAATCACCCCAAACAACAAAATGCGTCATAGCTCTCGCACTGTGTCCCATTTTCCAACACTAATAAAAAGTGTTCCTTTATAGGTTAGCTCATTCTTCTAATTTATATTTATTCACAGTGACCCTGACTATTACTGTATTAATTGTAAAGTCATTTTACTGTATAGTTTTGGAGAAAATTAAAAGCAAAATCACCCCAAACAACAAAATCCATTGTTACACGCATCATCTCTGCATATACCAACACTCATAAAATAGTTTCCCTGTCGATACTCCACTCGTACTGCGTCTTGATAAAGACGCATATGGGAAAAAGCCTTTTTTCTCCTGAACTGAAGTCTGTTTCAATCACGCAGTGAAACTGCACGACTATTGGTTCGTGCAGTGGTAAAAAAAAACGAACCAATGGGTCGCCAGCGGAGCTGCACGAACCTATGGCGACGATTCCCGCCAGATCCCGCCAAAATGGGCTGGGAATCTGGCTATATAAGTAGTCGTTTCGCCATAGGATGCTCAGATTTATTCGCCTTCAGCGACGATGACTTCGTCTACACTGACCCAGAAGCCTACTCGCCGTTGACACGCCTCACAGCTGGACCCAGCGACCTCGATCTGCTCGGCTGATCCGCCTTTCTACGCGCCCCAGCATCGCAGCAGTTCCGGTCCTGTTCGCTGCCGCCATCCGGCGATTATCACCTAAGTCTCTAAAAGAGCAAATCGACGTTATAATGCCGCGCCGTTACTGCGGTTCGTGCAGGTCCCCCCTGCACGCCGATGACGGTCACAGCAAGTGTGTTTCCTGCTTGGGGAAATCCCATGCAGATGACGTGCTCGCTGGCTCTGATTGTTCTCACTGCAAGAGCATCAGTCTCGCCTCTCTGCGCTCACGGATCACTTTCTTTTCAGAGAGCGACCCCGCCCCTCGCGCCCTCCCGTTTTCTTCCTCCCAAGGACCTGTGAGGAAAAAACAGCGGGGCAGAGGTTCTCAGCGCCCGGTTGAGAGCGAGCTCACGCCAGCTCAGATCCCGCGTGCCTCGCTTTCGCCACACAGAGAGGTGTCTCGCGTCCTTTTTTCCCAACCTTACCAGCGTCCCTCTGCAAGCGTGAGCGATCTGGTCTCGTTCGGGGGAAGTGATGATGAGTTGGCCGATGACAGCATGTCACTGGTAGCTTCAGATGCTGAGGAGCTGTCGGGCTCAGTGACTGACCCCGCCCCCTCAGGTTTGCCCACGCCCAGCGCCGCCAAAGCCGGGATGGATGCCGAACTTTTCCGTGTCCTCTCAAAAGCGGTTGAAGAGCTGGGTTTGGAGTGGTCTCCACCAGAGGAGCCCTCTCGCAGCCGTCTGGATGAGTGGTTTCTGCCGGGGCACCGTCAGGCCCCTCAGCAACGACCATCGCCGTTCTTCCCTGAAGTTCACGACGAGCTCACGAGATCTTGGCGCTCCCCTTACTCTGCCCGCCTCCGTACTTCCGCTTTATCCGCCCTCACTACAATTGACGGCGCTGAAGAAAAGGGATATGAGAGGATGCCTCAACTGGATGAGTCAGTGGCTGCACATCTCTGCCCACCCACTGCCATCGGCTGGAAGGCGAAAGCCAATCACCCGTCCAAGCCATGCAGGACCACTTCAGCAATCGCTGGACGCTCCTACGCTTCAGCTGGACAGGCGGCTTCGGCGCTCCACTCTATGGTATTCTCCAAGTCTATCAGGCCAAGCTCCTCTCTGCCATAGATGAGTCTGAGCCTAATCCTGTGACTCTCAGGGAGCTGAGAAGTGCAATGGACCTGGCTTTGCGAGCCACCAAGACTACCGCTCAGGCCATAGGAAGGTCTATGGCCAGCCTGGTAGTGCTCGAGCGCCACCTGTGGCTCACGCTGACGGAGATTAAGGAAGCGGACAGGGTCTCCTTCCTTGATGCTCCAATTTCCCCCAGCGGCCTCTTTGGACCTGCGGTGAAAGGATTCGCTGAGCGCTTCACAGAGGCACAGAAGGCGTCACAGGCTATGCGACACTTCCTGCTCAAGCGCTCCAGCCCAGCAGCTGCTCAGAGTCGCCCCAGAACTGCGCCGACTCAGCAGCCCGCGAAACCTGCACCTGCCGTTTTCGCCCCTCAGCCTGCTAGGACTCAGCAGCCGCGAGGGCGTTCACGCTCAGCCAGACGCCACCCCCCTCCGAAGCGCCAGGGCCCCCGACCCAAGATAGCGTTGGACCCTGCACCTCCGGCGTCCTCCTGATCTGCAGGACAGGAAGAGGAGAGGGTCGAGTCCCGCCACGGCCGGACCGCCCACCAAAAGGCCTCTCATGAGAAACCTCTTTGCACCCCGTTTTCTTCCGGGTGCAGAGGAAATTGTGTTTGTTGCTACAGGGTCCGTACAAGCGCCCATGCAACCGTCCGCTGTGATTGTGGAAAAAATAAAACACAAACATTCTCAAAAAAAGAGCAGTTTTCCTCTTCCGTCCCTCACGAGTGCCCTGCCTCCGTGCAGCCGGCCACTCGAGTTTATCCAACCCCTTGCCACGCGGGACGAGGCCTGGCAGGCCATCCCCGGAGTGTCAGAGTGGGTTATGGGGATAATAAAACAAGGTTATTCACTCCAATTCACTCGAAGACCCCCGCGTTTCAGCGGCGTGGTCTCCACCTCGGTGCACGGCGAGAACGCTCGCGTTCTACGCTCAGAGGTGATGACGTTGCTGGAAAAAGGAGCCATAGAAATGGTTCCTCCAGCTTTGAGCGAGTCAGGCTTTTACAGCCGTTATTTCCTCGTCCCCAAAAAGGATGGCGGCCTCCGGCCCATCCTCGATCTCAGACGCCTGAATCACGCCCTTATGAGATGGCCGTTCAGGATGATCACGCTGAAGCAGATCCTCTCGCAGATATGCACAGGGGACTGGTTCTGTTCTCTGGACCTGAAAGATGCATACTTTCACATCCAGATAGCCCCCCAACACAGACGATTCTTGAGATTCGCCTTCGAGGGAGTGGCTTACCAGTACACGGTCCTACCCTTTGGGCTGTCTCTGGCCCCCCGTACTTTTACGAAGTGCATGGACGCGGCTCTTTCCCTTCTCAGACAGATGGGAATCCGCATTCTCAACTACCTCGACGACTGGCTCATTCTGGCCCAGTCAGAGGTAGAACTACTTTCACACAGAATCCTCATCCTCAGCCACTTAGAGCGCCTGGGGCTCAGGGTCAATTTCGCCAAAAGCGCACTGTCTCCCAGCCAACGAGTATCGTTCCTGGGTACAGTTCTGGACTCAGCTCGCATGAGAGCGGTGATAGCGCCAGAACGCGCTCTGGCCATTCAGAAACTCGTGGCCATCTTCAAGAGCGACACCGCTCGCCCACTCAAAGTGTTTCAGAGAATGCTGGGCCTCATGGCCGCAGCATCGCCAGTGTTACAGCTGGGCCTGCTCCACATGCGACCCCTTCAACGCTGGTTGAAACCACGGGTTCCACACAATGCATGGCGTCATGGACGCCTGCATATCAGGGTGAATCAGGCCTGTGTAACAGCCCTGACCCCCTGGAAGAACCCGCGGTGGATGGAGAACCCGCGGTGGGGGCGCTGTGCGAAGGCAAACCAACCTTCGGCCATTGGTCGAACGCGGAGAGCGGCTTCCACATCAACTGCTTGGAAATGTTAGCAGTTTGTCGAGCCTGCCAATTTTTCCTGCCGGACCTAATAGGACGCCGTGTGCTGATTTCGCTCAGACAACATGTCCGTGGTTTCCTATATAAATCACCAGGGAGGTGTCTCCTCGAAGCGCCTCTTTATTCTGGCAGAGCGCCTTCTGGAATGGGCTCAGCTCAACCTGTGCTCGCTGAGGGCAGCACACCTGCCGCGCAGACTGAACCAAGGAGCGGATATGTTATCTTGGAGCAATGTCCCCTCAGAGGAGTGGATGCTCCATCCGCAGGTGGTTCAGAAGATCTGGAAGATCTTTGGCAAGGCAAAAGTAGACCTTTTCGCCTCCAAAGACATCTCTCACTGCCCAATTTATTATTCGAAGGACAGGGACGCGTTGGCCCACGACTGGCCCAACCTCCTCCTTTATGCATTCCCCCCGATCGCCCTGCTTCCACAGGTCGTCAGGCGTGTCAGGGAACAGGGTCACAAGGTGCTATTGGTGGCCCCCTTGTGGAGGAACCAACCTTGGTTGTCAGAGCTGAATCAGCTACTGACAGCAGCCCCCTGGCCCGTGCCCCTGAGACAGGATCTCCTCTCTCAGGCGAACGGAACAATATGGCACCCTCGACCCGAGCTGTGGGCTCTCTACATTTGGCCGCTCAACGGGAGCCTACTGGCCTCCCAGAGCGAGTGTTAAACACCATTTCTGAGGCTAGAGCCCCGTCTACGAGATGCCTCTACGCCCTTAAGTGGTCTGTTTTCTCCACTTGGTGCCTCAACCGTGGTGAAAACCCCTCTACCTCTGAGTTAGCGGTGGTTCTGTCCTTTCTGCAGGAACTGCTAGATAAAGGAGGTTCTCACTCTACACTCAAGGTGTTCGTAGCAGCTATAGCGGCCTTTCATGCCCCTATAGCGGGCCAGTCGGTAGGCAGAGACAACTCAGTTGTCCGTTTTCTGAAGGGAGCCAGGAGGTTGAATCCACCTCGGCCCCTTACTGTTCCTACATGGGATCTGCCCACTGTACTGAGGGCCTTGAAAGGCCCTCCCTTTGAGCTGCTACAGTCTACGAACCTCCGGTCACTTTCGCTGAAAACTGCTCTGCTACTAGCACTAGCGTCGGTTAAGCGAGTTGGAGACCTGCAGGCGCTCTCTATTAGCCCTGCCTGCCTGGAATTCGGGCCTAACGACTCCAAGGTCATCCTGAAACCAAGACATGGTTACGTACCAGAGCATGTGAGCGGAGCTGAGCGGTGAGAATTCCCGCTCCCCGCTCACGTGGGTGTTCGCTCCCCCGCTCCACCGCTCAAAGTTACAGCAGACCGCTCCGCTCATTTCCGCTCCCCACTCACCTACAATTTCATCCCGCTCCGGTGAAATCGCTCCACGCTCGCTCACATTTAAAATTCTTCTGCATGCCTAACACCTGCCGTTTTCAACCGAAGCCTTACGCCTGGGACACACTGTCTGCGTGACGGACGTGGAGCGGGTTTGTTGTGTAACTGCTGTGGGAAAAATCCGTTTCACTTCTATTCTGTCGCGGGGCCGCGGTTTGCAGTGTGTTTGGACCGCACACCTGATACACGCATATTCCGCAGGCAGTGTGGCTGCTCTAATCTGTTAACATAGGCACGGAAAAGAAAATCAACACGCAGCAAACCAGCTCCGCGACGCGTCCGCCACGCAGCCTATATACTATAAAGAACTCACAGCAACATCAGTCAAAATAGAACATATATTTATATCTCTTTCTCTATTAAATAAAAAATCACGGACAGGGTTAAGTAGACTACATTACAATATTCGTATGACAAAACTTATTTAATTGACTATTAGCCAATATTTCCTATTTCAACCATATTCAAAATGCTCACGTTTTGCCTCTCCATGTTCGCGCAGCACACTGTCATGTTTCCGCATGATGTGTCTTTTTAGATTAAAATACGAATCCTTACTTACTGAAATCGTATCACCACATTCCTGTTCATGTTTAACATCGTTATCATCTATTTTTTTGACAGGAATTGTGCACCTGTATGACCTGTCGGTTTGCTTTTGGAAATATTTCATGAACTCCATCTCTCCTTCACAACGAACGATTTTTGAAGTGTAGGCTGACAGTTTTGTTAATTGTTGAAGGCACAGGTGAATTCTGGGTGATTTGTGCATGCCCTAGACTCGTGGTGTGAGCGGTATCGGAGCGGAACAGGAGCGAGACAGAGCGATCGCTCCGGCCTTTGGATAAAAACCCGCTCCGCGCTCCGACTATATTTCGTACGCTCCGCTCCGCGCTCGCTCCCCGCTCCGCTCCGCTCACATGCTCTGTTACGTACCTAAGGTACTTTCAACCCCGTTCAGAGCTCAGGTCATCACGCTCTCTGCGCTTCCTCCGTCTGAGGTGGACTGGGAGTTATCCTTGTTATGCCCTGTCAGAGCTCCGAGAATCTACTTTGAGCGTTCCGCCCCCTTCAGGCGTACGGAACAGCTCTTTGTTGGCTTCGGTAACCGCGCCAAAGGGCATCTGGTCCTTCTTTGGGCCTGCAATGCCCCATTAGAGTACGAGCCCATTCGACTAGAGGCATCGCCTCGTCATGGGCGTGGTCTAGCGGTGTGTCCATTACAGAGATTTGTGCGGCGGCTGGCTGGGCCACTCCGTCCACATTTGCTAGGTTTTATAACCTGGACATTCCGGCCTTACAGGCCAGAGTCCTCTCTGCTTAGATGAGCTTGTATACATACGCTGTGGGAACAATCCTGTCAGAGATTTCTTGACCGCAATGCGCTCAGGCTCTCTGATTGGCACCCTGCATACTCCGGTTAACGGAGTATACAGGAGTCATATGGAATGATCATCCAGGCCGAGAATGACCTCTATGAGTTAAGCTCGCTTTAGCCTGAAGTATACTACTTACTTCTAAGTAAAACTACTTTACTACAGTAAAATGACTTGACAATTAATACAGTAATAGTCAGGGTCACTATGAATAAATATAAATTGTAAGAATGAGCTAACCTATAAAGGAACACTTTTTAATAGTGTTGGAAAATGGGACACAGTGCAAGTGCTAGGACGCATTTTGTTGTTTGGGGTGATTTTGCTTTTAATTTTCTCCAAAACTATACAGTAAAATGACTTGGAAATTAATACAGTAATAGACAGGGTCACTATGAATAAATATAAATTGTAAGAATGAGCTAACCTATAAAGGAACACGTTTTATGAGTGTTTGAAAATGGGACACAGTGCAAGTGCTATGACGCATTTTGTTGTTTGGAGTGATTTTGCTTTTAATTTTCTCCAAAACGATACAGTAAAATGACTTGACAATTAATACAGTAATAGGCAGGGTCACTATGAATAAATATAAATTATAAGAATGAGCTAACCTATAAAGGAACACGTTTTATGAGTGTTTGAAAATGGGACACAGTGCAAGTGCTATGACGCATTTTGTTGTTTGGGGTGAATTTGCTTTTAATTTTCTCCAAAACTATACAGTAAAATGACTTGACAATTAATACAGTAATAGTCAGGGTCACTATGAATAAATATAAATTGTAAGAATGAGCTAACCTATAAAGGAACACTTTTTATTAGTGTTGGAAAATGGGACACAGTGCAAGTGCTAGGACGCATTTTGTTGTTTGGGGTGATTTTGCTTTTAATTTTCTCCAAAACGATACAGTAAAATGACTTGACAATTAATACAGTAATAGGCAGGGTCACTATGAATAAATATAAATTATAAGAATGAGCTAACCTATAAAGGAACACGTTTTATGAGTGTTTGAAAATGGGACACAGTGCAAGTGCTATGACGCATTTTGTTGTTTGGGGTGAATTTGCTTTTAATTTTCTCCAAAACTATACAGTAAAATGACTTGACAATTAATACAGTAATAGTCAGGGTCACTATGAATAAATATAAATTGTAAGAATGAGCTAACCTATAAAGGAACACTTTTTATTAGTGTGGGAAAATGGGACACAGTGCAAGTGCTAGGACGCATTTTGTTGTTTGGGGTGATTTTGCTTTTAATTTTCTCCAAAACTATACAGTAAAATGACTTGACAATTAATACAGTAATAGTCAGGGTCACTCTGAATAAATATAAATTGTAAGAATGAGCTAACCTATAAAGGAACACGTTTTATGAGTGTTTGAAAATGGGACACAGTGCAAGTGCTATGACGCATTTTGTTGTTTGGAGTGATTTTGCTTTTAATTTTCTACAAAACGATACAGTAAAATGACTTGACAATTAATACAGTAATAGGCAGGGTCACTATGAATAAATATAAATTATAAGAATGAGCTAACCTATAAAGGAACACGTTTTATGAGTGTTTGAAAATGGGACACAGTGCAAGTGCTATGACGCATTTTGTTGTTTGGGGTGAATTTGCTTTTAATTTTCTCCAAAACTATACAGTAAAATGACTTGACAATTAATACAGTAATAGTCAGGGTCACTATGAATAAATATAAATTGTAAGAATGAGCTAAACATTAAAGGAACATTTTTTATTAGTGTTGGAAAATGGGATACAGTGCAAGTGCTATGACGCATTTTGTTGTTTGGGGTGATTTTGCTTTTAATTTTCTCCAAAACTATACAGTAAAATGACTTGGAAATTAATACAGTAATAGACAGGGTCACTATGAATAAATATAAATTGTAAGAATGAGCTAACCTATAAAGGAACACGTTTTATGAGTGTTTGAAAATGGGACACAGTGCAAGTGCTATGACGCATTTTGTTGTTTGGAGTGATTTTGCTTTTAATTTTCTCCAAAACGATACAGTAAAATGACTTGACAATTAATACAGTAATAGGCAGGGTCACTATGAATAAATATAAATTATAAGAATGAGCTAACCTATAAAGGAACACGTTTTATGAGTGTTTGAAAATGGGACACAGTGCAAGTGCTATGACGCATTTTGTTGTTTGGGGTGAATTTGCTTTTAATTTTCTCCAAAACTATACAGTAAAATGAATTGACAATTAATACAGTAATAGTCAGGGTCACTATGAATAAATATAAATTGTAAGAATGAGCTAACCTATAAAGGAACACGTTTTATTAGTGTTGGAAAATGGGACACAGTGCAAGTGCTAGGACGCATTTTGTTGTTTGGGGTGATTTTGCTTTTAATTTTCTCCAAAACGATACAGTAAAATGACTTGACAATTAATACAGTAATAGGCAGGGTCACTATGAATAAATATAAATTATAAGAATGAGCTAACCTATAAAGGAACACGTTTTATGAGTGTTTGAAAATGGGACACAGTGCAAGTGCTATGACGCACTTTGTTGTTTGGGGTGAATTTGCTTTTAATTTTCTCCAAAACTATACAGTAAAATGACTTGACAATTAATACAGTAATAGTCAGGGTCACTATGAATAAATATAAATTGTAAGAATGAGCTAACCTATAAAGGAACACTTTTTATTAGTGTTGGAAAATGGGACACAGTGCAAGTGCTAGGACGCATTTTGTTGTTTGGGGTGATTTTGCTTTTAATTTTCTCCAAAACGATACAGTAAAATGACTTGACAATTAATACAGTAATAGGCAGGGTCACTATGAATAAATATAAATTATAAGAATTAGCTAACCTATAAAGGAACACGTTTTATGAGTGTTTGAAAATGGGACACAGTGCAAGTGCTATGACGCATTTTGTTGTTTGGGGTGAATTTGCTTTTAATTTTCTCCAAAACTATACAGTAAAATGACTTGACAATTAATACAGTAATAGGCAGGGTCACTATGAATAAATATAAATTATAAGAATGAGCTAACCTATAAAGGAACACGTTTTATGAGTGTTTGAAAATGGGACACAGTGCAAGTGCTATGACGCATTTTGTTGTTTGGGGTGAATTTGCTTTTAATTTTCTCCAAAACTATACAGTAAAATGACTTGACAATTAATACAGTAATAGTCAGGGTCACTATGAATAAATATAAATTGTAAGAATGAGCTAAACATTAAAGGAACATTTTTTATTAGTGTTGGAAAATGGGATACAGTGCAAGTGCTATGACGCATTTTGTTGTTTGGGGTGATTTTGCTTTTAATTTTCTCCAAAACCATACAGTAAAATGACTTGACAATTAATACAGTAATAGTCAGGGTCACTATGAATAAATATAAATTGTAAGAATGAGCTAACCTATAAAGGAACACTTTTTATTAGTGTGGGAAAATGGGACACAGTGCAAGTGCTAGGACGCATTTTGTTGTTTGGGGTGATTTTGCTTTTAATTTTCTCCAAAACTATACAGTAAAATGACTTGACAATTAATACAGTAATAGTCAGGGTCACTCTGAATAAATATAAATTGTAAGAATGAGCTAACCTATAAAGGAACACGTTTTATGAGTGTTTGAAAATGGGACACAGTGCAAGTGCTATGACGCATTTTGTTGTTTGGAGTGATTTTGCTTTTAATTTTCTACAAAACGATACAGTAAAATGACTTGACAATTAATACAGTAATAGGCAGGGTCACTATGAATAAATATAAATTATAAGAATGAGCTAACCTATAAAGGAACACGTTTTATGAGTGTTTGAAAATGGGACACAGTGCAAGTGCTATGACGCATTTTGTTGTTTGGGGTGAATTTGCTTTTAATTTTCTCCAAAACTATACAGTAAAATGACTTGACAATTAATACAGTAATAGTCAGGGTCACTATGAATAAATATAAATTGTAAGAATGAGCTAAACATTAAAGGAACATTTTTTATTAGTGTTGGAAAATGGGATACAGTGCAAGTGCTATGACGCATTTTGTTGTTTGGGGTGATTTTGCTTTTAATTTTCTCCAAAACTATACAGTAAAATGACTTGGAAATTAATACAGTAATAGACAGGGTCACTATGAATAAATATAAATTGTAAGAATGAGCTAACCTATAAAGGAACACGTTTTATGAGTGTTTGAAAATGGGACACAGTGCAAGTGCTATGACGCATTTTGTTGTTTGGAGTGATTTTGCTTTTAATTTTCTCCAAAACGATACAGTAAAATGACTTGACAATTAATACAGTAATAGGCAGGGTCACTATGAATAAATATAAATTATAAGAATGAGCTAACCTATAAAGGAACACGTTTTATGAGTGTTTGAAAATGGGACACAGTGCAAGTGCTATGACGCATTTTGTTGTTTGGGGTGAATTTGCTTTTAATTTTCTCCAAAACTATACAGTAAAATGAATTGACAATTAATACAGTAATAGTCAGGGTCACTATGAATAAATATAAATTGTAAGAATGAGCTAACCTATAAAGGAACACGTTTTATTAGTGTTGGAAAATGGGACACAGTGCAAGTGCTAGGACGCATTTTGTTGTTTGGGGTGATTTTGCTTTTAATTTTCTCCAAAACGATACAGTAAAATGACTTGACAATTAATACAGTAATAGGCAGGGTCACTATGAATAAATATAAATTATAAGAATGAGCTAACCTATAAAGGAACACGTTTTATGAGTGTTTGAAAATGGGACACAGTGCAAGTGCTATGACGCACTTTGTTGTTTGGGGTGAATTTGCTTTTAATTTTCTCCAAAACTATACAGTAAAATGACTTGACAATTAATACAGTAATAGTCAGGGTCACTATGAATAAATATAAATTGTAAGAATGAGCTAACCTATAAAGGAACACTTTTTATTAGTGTTGGAAAATGGGACACAGTGCAAGTGCTAGGACGCATTTTGTTGTTTGGGGTGATTTTGCTTTTAATTTTCTCCAAAACGATACAGTAAAATGACTTGACAATTAATACAGTAATAGGCAGGGTCACTATGAATAAATATAAATTATAAGAATGAGCTAACCTATAAAGGAACACGTTTTATGAGTGTTTGAAAATGGGACACAGTGCAAGTGCTATGACGCATTTTGTTGTTTGGGGTGAATTTGCTTTTAATTTTCTCCAAAACTATACAGTAAAATGACTTGACAATTAATACAGTAATAGGCAGGGTCACTATGAATAAATATAAATTATAAGAATGAGCTAACCTATAAAGGAACACGTTTTATGAGTGTTTGAAAATGGGACACAGTGCAAGTGCTATGACGCATTTTGTTGTTTGGGGTGAATTTGCTTTTAATTTTCTCCAAAACTATACAGTAAAATGACTTGACAATTAATACAGTAATAGTCAGGGTCACTATGAATAAATATAAATTGTAAGAATGAGCTAAACATTAAAGGAACATTTTTTATTAGTGTTGGAAAATGGGATACAGTGCAAGTGCTATGACGCATTTTGTTGTTTGGGGTGATTTTGCTTTTAATTTTCTCCAAAACCATACAGTAAAATGACTTGGAAATTAATACAGTAATAGACAGGGTCACTATGAATAAATATAAATTGTAAGAATGAGCTAACCTATAAAGGAACACGTTTTATGAGTGTTTGAAAATGGGACACAGTGCAAGTGCTATGACGCATTTTGTTGTTTGGAGTGATTTTGCTTTTAATTTTCTCCAAAACGATACAGTAAAATGACTTGACAATTAATACAGTAATAGGCAGGGTCACTATGAATAAATATAAATTATAAGAATGAGCTAACCTATAAAGGAACACGTTTTATGAGTGTTTGAAAATGGGACACAGTGCAAGTGCTATGACGCATTTTGTTGTTTGGGGTGAATTTGCTTTTAATTTTCTCCAAAACTATACAGTAAAATGAATTGACAATTAATACAGTAATAGTCAGGGTCACTATGAATAAATATAAATTGTAAGAATGAGCTAACCTATAAAGGAACACGTTTTATGAGTGTTTGAAAATGGGACACAGTGCAAGTGCTATGACGCATTTTGTTGTTTGGGGTGAATTTGCTTTTAATTTTCTCCAAAACTATACAGTAAAATGACTTGACAATTAATACAGTAATAGTCAGGGTCACTATGAATAAATATAAATTGTAAGAATGAGCTAACCTATAAAGGAACACTTTTTATTAGTGTTGGAAAATGGGACACAGTGCAAGTGCTAGGACGCATTTTGTTGTTTGGGGTGATTTTGCTTTTAATTTTCTCCAAAACGATACAGTAAAATGACTTGACAATTAATACAGTAATAGGCAGGGTCACTATGAATAAATATAAATTATAAGAATGAGCTAACCTATAAAGGAACACGTTTTATGAGTGTTTGAAAATGGGACACAGTGCAAGTGCTATGACGCATTTTGTTGTTTGGGGTGATTTTGCTTTTAATTTTCTCCAAAACTATACAGTAAAATGACTTGACAATTAATACAGTAATAGTCAGGGTCACTATGAATAAATATAAATTGTAAGAATGAGCTAACCTATAAAGGAACACGTTTTATGAGTGTTTGAAAATGGGACACAGTGCAAGTGCTATGACGCATTTTGTTGTTTGGAGTGATTTTGCTTTTAATTTTCTCCAAAACGATACAGTAAAATGACTTGACAATTAATACAGTAATAGGCAGGGTCACTATGAATAAATATAAATAAATATAAATTATAAGAATGAGCTAACCTATAAAGGAACACGTTTTATGAGTGTTTGAAAATGGGACACAGTGCAAGTGCTATGACGCATTTTGTTGTTTGGGGTGAATTTGCTTTTAATTTTCTCCAAAACTATACAGTAAAATGACTTGACAATTAATACAGTAATAGTCAGGGTCACTATGAATAAATATAAATTGTAAGAATGAGCTAACCTATAAAGGAACACTTTTTATTAGTGTTGGAAAATGGGACACAGTGCAAGTGCTAGGACGCATTTTGTTGTTTGGGGTGATTTTGCTTTTAATTTTCTCCAAAACGATACAGTAAAATGACTTGACAATTAATACAGTAATAGGCAGGGTCACTATGAATAAATATAAATTATAAGAATGAGCTAACCTATAAAGGAACACGTTTTATGAGTGTTTGAAAATGGGACACAGTGCAAGTGCTATGACGCATTTTGTTGTTTGGGGTGAATTTGCTTTTAATTTTCTCCAAAACTATACAGTAAAATGACTTGACAATTAATACAGTAATAGTCAGGGTCAATATGAATAAATATAAATTGTAAGAATGAGCTAACCTATAAAGGAACACTTTTTATTAGTGTGGGAAAATGGGACACAGTGCAAGTGCTAGGACGCATTTTGTTGTTTGGGGTGATTTTGCTTTTAATTTTCTCCAAAACTATACAGTAAAATGACTTGACAATTAATACAGTAATAGTCAGGGTCACTATGAATAAATATAAATTGTAAGAATGAGCTAACCTATAAAGGAACACTTTTTATTAGTGTTGGAAAATGGGACACAGTGCAAGTGCTAGGACGCATTTTGTTGTTTGGGGTGATTTTGCTTTTAATTTTCTCCAAAACTATACAGTAAAATGACTTGACAATTAATACAGTAATAGGCAGGGTCACTATGAATAAATATAAATTATAAGAATGAGCTAACCTATAAAGGAACACGTTTTATGAGTGTTTGAAAATGGGACACAGTGCAAGTGCTATGACGCATTTTGTTGTTTGGGGTGAATTTGCTTTTAATTTTCTCCAAAACTATACAGTAAAATGACTTGACAATTAATACAGTAATAGTCAGGGTCACTATGAATAAATATAAATTGTAAGAATGAGCTAACCTATAAAGAAACACTTTTTATTAGTGTTGGAAAATGGGACACAGTGCAAGTGCTAGGACGCATTTTGTTGTTTGGGGTGATTTTGCTTTTAATTTTCTCCAAAACTATACAGTAAAATGACTTGACAATTAATACAGTAATAGGCAGGGTCACTATGAATAAATATAAATTATAAGAATGAGCTAACCTATAAAGGAACACGTTTTATGAGTGTTTGAAAATGGGACACAGTGCAAGTGCTATGACGCATCTTGTTGTTTGGGGTGAATTTGCTTTTAATTTTCTCCAAAACTATACAGTAAAATGACTTGACAATTAATACAGTAATAGTCAGTGTCACTATGAATAAATATAAATTGTAAGAATGAGCTAACCTATAAAGGAACACTTTTTATTAGTGTTGGAAAATGGGACACAGTGCAAGTGCTAGGACGCATTTTGTTGTTTGGGGTGATTTTGCTTTTAATTTTCTCCAAAACGATACAGTAAAATGACTTGACAATTAATACAGTAATAGGCAGGGTCACTATGAATAAATATAAATTATAAGAATGAGCTAACCTATAAAGGAACACGTTTTATGAGTGTTTGAAAATGGGACACAGTGCAAGTGCTATGACGCATTTTGTTGTTTGGGGTGAATTTGCTTTTAATTTTCTCCAAAACTATACAGTAAAATGACTTGACAATTAATACAGTAATAGTCAGGGTCACTATGAATAAATATAAATTGTAAGAATGAGCTAACCTATAAAGGAACACTTTTTATTAGTGTTGGAAAATGGGACACAGTGCAAGTGCTAGGACGCATTTTGTTGTTTGGGGTGATTTTGCTTTTAATTTTCTCCAAAACGATACAGTAAAATGACTTGACAATTAATACAGTAATAGGCAGGGTCACTATGAATAAATATAAATTATAAGAATGAGCTAACCTATAAAGGAACACGTTTTATGAGTGTTTGAAAATGGGACACAGTGCAAGTGCTATGACGCATTTTGTTGTTTGGGGTGATTTTGCTTTTAATTTTCTCCAAAACTATACAGTAAAATGACTTGACAATTAATACAGTAATAGTCAGGGTCACTATGAATAAATATAAATTGTAAGAATGAGCTAACCTATAAAGGAACACTTTTTATTAGTGTTGGAAAATGGGACACAGTGCAAGTGCTAGGACGCATTTTGTTGTTTGGGGTGATTTTGCTTTTAATTTTCTCCAAAACTATACAGTAAAATGACTTGGAAATTAATACAGTAATAGACAGGGTCACTATGAATAAATATAAATTGTAAGAATGAGCTAACCTATAAAGGAACACGTTTTATGAGTGTTTGAAAATGGGACACAGTGCAAGTGCTATGACGCATTTTGTTGTTTGGGGTGAATTTGCTTTTAATTTTCTCCAAAACTATACAGTAAAATGACTTGACAATTAATACAGTAATAGTCAGGGTCACTATGAATAAATATAAATTGTAAGAATGAGCTAACCTATAAAGGAACACTTTTTATTAGTGTTGGAAAATGGGACACAGTGCAAGTGCTAGGACGCATTTTGTTGTTTGGGGTGATTTTGCTTTTAATTTTCTCCAAAACGATACAGTAAAATGACTTGACAATTAATACAGTAATAGGCAGGGTCACTATGAATAAATATAAATTATAAGAATGAGCTAACCTATAAAGGAACACGTTTTATGAGTGTTTGAAAATGGGACACAGTGCAAGTGCTATGACGCATTTTGTTGTTTGGGGTGATTTTGCTTTTAATTTTCTCCAAAACTATACAGTAAAATGACTTGACAATTAATACAGTAATAGTCAGGGTCACTATGAATAAATATAAATTGTAAGAATGAGCTAACCTATAAAGGAACACTTTTTATTAGTGTTGGAAAATGGGACACAGTGCAAGTGCTAGGACGCATTTTGTTGTTTGGGGTGATTTTGCTTTTAATTTTCTCCAAAACGATACAGTAAAATGACTTGACAATTAATACAGTAATAGGCAGGGTCACTATGAATAAATATAAATTATAAGAATGAGCTAACCTATAAAGGAACACGTTTTATGAGTGTTTGAAAATGGGACACAGTGCAAGTGCTATGACGCATTTTGTTGTTTGGGGTGAATTTGCTTTTAATTTTCTCCAAAACTATACAGTAAAATGACTTGACAATTAATACAGTAATAGTCAGGGTCACTATGAATAAATATAAATTGTAAGAATGAGCTAACCTATAAAGGAACACTTTTTATTAGTGTTGGAAAATGGGACACAGTGCAAGTGCTAGGACGCATTTTGTTGTTTGGGGTGATTTTGCTTTTAATTTTCTCCAAAACGATACAGTAAAATGACTTGACAATTAATACAGTAATAGGCAGGGTCACTATGAATAAATATAAATTATAAGAATGAGCTAACCTATAAAGGAACACGTTTTATGAGTGTTTGAAAATGGGACACAGTGCAAGTGCTATGACGCATTTTGTTGTTTGGGGTGATTTTGCTTTTAATTTTCTCCAAAACTATACAGTAAAATGACTTGACAATTAATACAGTAATGGTCAGGGTCACTATGAATAAATATACATTATAAGAATGAGCTAACCTATAAAGGAACACGTTTTATGAGTGTTTGAAAATGGGACACAGTGCAAGTGCTAGGACGCATATTGTTGTTTGGGGTGATTTTGATTTTATTTTTCTCCAAAACTATACAGTAAAATGACTTTACAATTAATACAGTAATAGTCAGGGTCACTGTGAATAAATATAAATTAGAAGAATGAGCTAACCTATAAAGGAACACTTTTTATTAGTGTTGGAAAATGGGACACAGTGCGAGAGCTATGACGCATTTTGTTGTTTGGGGTGATTTCGCTTTTAATTTTCTCCAAAACTATACAGTAAAATGACTTTACAATTAATACAGTAATAGTCAGGGTCACTCTGAATAAATATAAATTAGAAGAATGAGCTAACCTATAAAGGAACACTTTTTATTAGTGTTGGAAAATGGGACACAGTGCAAGTGCTAGGACGCATTTTGTTGTTTGGGGTGATTTTGCTTTTAATTTTCTCCAAAACGATACAGTAAAATGACTTGACAATTAATACAGTAATAGGCAGGGTCACTATGAATAAATATAAATTATAAGAATGAGCTAACCTATAAAGGAACACGTTTTATGAGTGTTTGAAAATGGGACACAGTGCAAGTGCTATGACGCATTTTGTTGTTTGGGGTGATTTTGCTTTTAATTTTCTCCAAAACTATACAGTAAAATGACTTTACAATTAATACAGTAATAGTCAGGGTCACTATGAATAAATATAAATTATAAGAATGAGCTAACCTGTAAAGGAACACGTTTTATGAGTGTTTGAAAATGGGACACAGTGCAAGTGCTATGACGCATTTTGTTGTTTGGGGTGATTTTACTTTTAATTTTCTCCAAAACTATACAGTAAAATGACTTGACAATTAATGCAGTAATAGGCAGGGTCACTATGAATAAATATAAATTATAAGAATGAGCTAACCTATAAAGGAACACGTTTTATGAGTGTTTGAAAATAGGACACAGTGCAAGTGCTAGGACGCATTTTGTTGTTTGGGGTGATTTTGCTTTTAATTTTCTCCAAAACTATACAGTAAAATGACTTTACAATTAATACAGTAATAGTCAGGGTCACTATGAATAAATATCAATTGACAGATTGAGCTAACCTATAAAGGAACACTTTTTATGAGTGTTTGAAAATGAAAATGATAATATATATATACATACATAACATACATACATATATATATATATATATATATATATATATGTATACATACACACACACACGCACACGCACACGCACGCACACAAACATTAAAATTAAGAAATAGCAATGAATAAAAAACATTAATATTAACATTTTTTAACATTAAGATGATAATTAATGTACAATACAAACGTTTATGTACAAAAATAATGTATTTACAAACATTAAAATCAAAAACGTAAAAAAAAAGAAAAAGTGTAAAGGAAACGCCGGTATGACAGCTTTAAAACCATTTCGACCGCTCTCAGCACCCGTACTGTAAGTGCACGACTAGACGCGCATACAAAAAAAAAGTGCGGCCCTCTTGACCGTGCATTTCAAAGCGCGGCTGGCTTGACCGCAGTCTCATACACGGGCACGCTATGCTGCGTTAAAACAGGAACAATTTACTCATTTTACATAACGTTACATTTCAAGTTGCCGAGCTGTATTCACTGTATTTTAGCTGAATATTTGGTGGTTTAAAAAAATAAAAATAAACCTACAAAGTCACAGTGATTCTAGAATTGCCCCTTCCAAAAAGTAGTTAATAGTTAACGTTACCACAGAACAGCAAGGCTGCAACCGCATTCAAAAAATTACACCGAACGTTTTGTGTACCCGAAAACACAGCCAATATTTCTTTACCTTTTGATAACTGACTACTTACCAGTATTTTAAAGGAGTCTTAAGGTGGTTTTAGCCTCAGTTTTCTTTCTTCTTCTTCTTCCAGTTTTCTTTCTTGTGACCAGCAAGCAGATTTCCCGTCGTTGAGAGCAGGGTCGTTGTGTTCACGTGATCACAATAACCGCGAAACTTACTCAATATTTTAAGTAGATGCAAAATACAAAAAAAATTGATAGAAAATAAGCAGCAATTTCTGTTCTTAAAACTGACAAGTTTTATTGCAACATTCTCAAATATTTTCGTTTAAATGTACCAAAAACATTAAGGACATGTGAAAAATATAATTTGTTAGTTAAATGCTTAATATTTTTATTAAAACATACTTAAGTAGAACAAGTAAATTTGAGATAAAATAAACTGTGGGACTTTTACTCATTAATTTTGGTAAACCCAAGTCAAATAATCTCTTAAATGATATTCAGAGATTTTATTAAGTTAATACAAGTTTTTATTTTTGTAATATTTACAAAGCCTCTGAATTATTTTTTACAGTGTACTCCTCCGCGGTGAGGCTTGTTGCATTAGCGCAGTCATATCTGACTAAAATGTCATATAGCCTATAACACGGTCTCACGCGTTTATTATTTTTACATTTTGGGAGGAGTAAAATTCACATATGTGGTTTCAACAACCAGATGCATTTACACATGTCCAGTTCGTCTGGAATGTGGCCCAGACCACCTCCTGAAGTGTTTTGAGCGATCGGATTTATATTACAAAACGCATGAAGAGACCAGGTGTAAACAGCCCCTATATATGTTTTCATGTTATTTTTCATTAAAATGAAGCTGTCTAGTAGATTGTGTTTAACACACAAAAAGAGTGACACAGAAGTATAGAAACTCTATATTGATAAAAAAAAAAAAATCTGCGCTAGGATCGGATCGGATCGGAATCGGCGATAATCAGAATTTTCTGGATCGGATCTGAAAAAATGGTATCGTTGCATCCCTAATGAAAATGTCAGTATTTCATTGAGACTTGAGATTAAATAAACTGCTTAAGTATTGTCGATCTTGTAGTATTAATTTTCACATGCAGTTACACATTGTCGGTTAAAAACAAGAAAGTGGCTGGTAAAAACATTGAGTGGCTGGTAGATTTTGAAATCCACCAGCCACAGTGGCCGGTGGACAAAAAAGTTAATTTCCATCCCTGCTGCAAATGCTTTTGCCTTGTGGAATAAAATGTAACAGGATCTGGTGACTTCACTAAGAGCCCAAAAGAAAAAGATTCTGATTATTAAAAACAATGAAGATGGACAGACATTAGAGCACTCTAGGGGCTCCAAAGACAGACAGCCACTGTCAACTGATATTGTCATTAGTACCCATCATAACCACAATTTGTCACCAAATGACAAACCAAGATTGATTACGGCATCTTTTAAAGTTTACATGAATGTGCACAAAGCCTCCTAATTGTTTGTTTCATGGGGATAGGGTTGATTACAAGGGTATGAGAAAGTGACAGCAATAATCAATCATGTTCCAAAAGTTTTTCAGCCTAAAAACATTTAAATTCTTTTTTTTATAACAATTATAATAATTTTAAACATCAAACATACTATATATTTTATACTATAGCAAGTTAATATATGTTTTAAAATAGCTGTTTGTTACAGAAAATAGACAAAAACTACTGGTCAGACATTTGGAGTCGGTATTAAGATTTTTTTTTAAGACGTTCATAAAGATTGCATTTATTTAATTCAAAATTATTATATATTCCTGTTTTGTCAAAACTGAATTTTCAGCAGCCATTACTCAAGTCTTCAGTGTCACATGATCCTTCAGAAATCATTCTAATATGCTGATTTGGTGCTCAAGAAACTTGAGCTTTTTTTTTTTTTTTTTCAATCTTAACAGTTGTGTTGTTTAATGTTTGTGTAGAAATTGTGATATATTTTTTCAGGATTCTCTGATAAATAGAAAGTTCACTAGAAAATTATTTATTTGAATTAGAAATCTTTAATATTATATATGTCTTCTTTGTCACTTTCGATTTAATGCATTCTTTCTGAAAAAAATAAATACTCTTACTGACTTTTGAACTGTAGTGTATATTTGCTTAAAGTATATTTTGACAACTTTCTGGAATACACTTGCATTCAAACAGGATCTACAATTCACAGAACTTTTGACTGTTTTATCTTCTGGGTAAACATACAAAAGGGGAAAGTGGTACATTATTCTGAACCCATCATCCATGTCTGTACACATTTTTCTGCAGCACAGAGCTAAAAAGACAAATGAATGATGTCTGCAAATACTGAGTAAAAAACAAAAAGAACAAAACTCCCAGCGATGCATTCATGAGGGACGAAAGAAAAACCTTAGTCAGTAAAATCGTGGTAAAAAAGGTAAAAAAAATTACCTTCAGGAAGCCCAAAATGTTTCCTCAAAAGCATCATTCCAGCTCAGAATGTGCAAGAAGGCACATGAACTGTCAGCATCTTTAAGTTTGAGCATCAAGACACCGCAGAGATTGTTCTGGAAACCCCACAGGCAAAAAAAAATAAAAATCATTCAAACAGCTCCAACCAACAGCAAACAGGAAGCTGAGCTTTAGTAAAGCCCCAAAAAAGGCTGTGGGGCAAGTGGATAGAAAATCAATGAAATCATTGATGGCAGCTTGACTTGAGGCACCTTGACAGGAAACAGTTTTTTTGGGCTGCAGCCTAAAAAAAAAAAAAGTAGAACACTGAGCATGACGGTTTTCATGAAGCAAAGCACAAACTAATGCTTCTGTACATTCACAACATTTCACACTCATTCCCTTAGCAGTGGGGAGCGAGGTAGGGAAGTAAAACAAGCGAGAAGCTTCCATAAGCATCAAGTTTAATTAGGTTCAGTGAATTTATTTTATTGTGGCCGACCGTACAAACAGATTATCTACAAAAATGCAGCAAAAAATAATTTGACTTCTGTTCAGGCCTGTAAAACTGAAGCAATGATCTACAATCTGATGGAAGTAATTCCATTAAATTAATTATGCATAAAAAGAAAACAGCTGCTTGGCAAATGAGGGTTTACAATAAGATATTACTATTTACTTACTTCATAATTATAAAAACCAGGGACTCTCAGCTAAACTCAGGGACAGGGTGATCATAAGTTAGCCCATGTCTTTATGAGCACATCTCCAATTAATTTCTGATAAAGTCAAAACAAATGCCATCACACTGACAAGCTCATTGAAATATCAAGCACAAAATGTCTTCATACTGAGTAACAAGGGTGTAATTGTGCAACAATAGGACTGTTTTGACTAAAGAGAAAGATGTAAGTATCCATTCAATAATATAAGACAGATAGTTAGAATCTAACATCTAATGATATCCTCTCAACTTCACAATGGGGACTAAAGCAAGCATAACCTATAGACCAATTTCGTGTAGACGTCACAGTTATGTCACTAGCAGCTGCGCGTGCATTGTGGTGGCAGAAACACACGGTAACAAGCGGAGTGAAACGGGAAAAATCCACGGAATAAGAGATAAAACTGTATTGTATGATCTTTCTGCCACCACCTAAGCTCCACCCAGAGAAAAACGTCACAATGTTTACTAACAGAAAAAGGGTATATACAGAAGCACAGAGGGATTGGATGGGTGCAAGATGTGTGTAACCTAGACACATATAACACAAACAATGACTAATGAAAAATGCTGGTGATGAATATGGAAGAATATCAATGTCTATGTTCATTGATAACAATGGTCAGTCTCTCTGTAAAAATAAAAAATAAATATTGGGACTATTTTTACAAAAATATCTATTGCCACTTCAGTTGTTAACATGCATTGATTAACCCATGTTAATGTTTTCCAGCTAAGTGAGAAATAGAAATATGCCTGTGTAAAAAAGTTAATGTGCTTTTTTAAATGAAATGTGTACAGTTATAATCTGTCAGAGGGGCAAACAGGAATTATAGAGTTCTAGTCATGTGACTATTTACACCAGCCATGTAAATATGTTCACATGAAATCAAAACAGTTTTCACTTTAAAGTTGACAACTCTGTAGACAATTTAAACTCAAAAGTAAATGTTGCTAATTTGACCTGTGGAATTAAATGGGATAACTATAAATAAACCCCTAAATGGGCAATAATATAAAGCGAAGTGTTTTAAGTATTTAAAATATTATAATTTCTAATGTCATCCTGAAATAAACCATTTCATTCCTTAATTTTCCACTAAATGCATTTGTAACTAGCTTTAAGAAATTATTATTATAATTGTTGTTGTTATTATTATTATTATTATTATTTGTAGTTTGGCATATTCTCATCACATCAGTCAGCAGTGATCTGCAGGTGAACTAAACATCAGAGACGTTGATACACCCGAGGTCACTGTCTGTGGACTCAGCTACATTGATTCTGTTGAACGTGGTCTTACCAGTCCTTCGATCTGGATTTGTTTGACGGGAGAATCCGGGGTTTTTCCAGGTTTCTTTACGGGATGCCATCTTCACGCGCGCCAGGGATACAAAACCGCTACACCGGTGCCTCCCGTTGAACCCATAGGGTTGAACCTGATAGCGATGACTGAATCATTCATTGGAATCGGATCTTCTCAATGCATGAGTTGAACCGGTTAATGCGATTACTAATGCGATTACAAAAAAATCAAGAGCAATAAAGAGCAATATGTGACAACAGATTTCTTTATTCGCCACATTATGGCGGTTTTTGAACTGATAACTTGCAAAGAAATGAACTGTTCAAAGGAATCGATTCGCGAAAAGGATTCATATTTCCCTTCACTAGAACGTGCAGCTGTAAAAGTGAACCGAAGAAACAGTGACTACTGTGAATTGTTCCTAAAGTGAGTTAACTAATAAAATTCTGAAAGTTTTTATCTAATAATAATAATAAATTAAACATACATATATATATATATATATATATATATATATATATATATATATATTAATTGTAGTTATCATACATGTATTTTCTATTATTATTGATTAGAATTAACGAGATAACCAAAAGCCGTTTGCTGTTTTCTACCCGGTTCCCATTTTTCGTAACCACTCTGGTACCATGCTGTTAATGTTTGAGACTGGCGTGAGCGTTGTTGAACTGTTTTGTTGACATATTTGCACAAATCAAGAGTATTAGTCCTCACGTGCTCGGATTTATTGATATTCTTCTCTTATCCAGTCAAGATAATCTATTCGTTTAAACTGTCTGTGGTGTATGTATCAATAATTCACCATGAAGATAAAACGTCAGAAACACGCGAAGAAAACCATCAGTTTTTACAAGTACAACTTTTGCTTTAGGGAACCTTTCCAAATATTAATTGATGGGACGTTTTGTCAAGCGGCGTTAAAGAATAAAATTCAAATTAAAGAGCAATTGCCAAAGTATCTCATGGGAGAAGTTCAGCTCTGTACCACAAAGTAAGTTTATGTTCTTCTTTCTGGTATTTATGTCAGTGTATTAGTTCTTGTATAATAACATGTGTTTTGTTCTGTGCAGCTGCGCACTTAAGGAACTTGAAACCCTTGCAAAAGACCTCTATGGAGCAAAACTCATCTTACAGAGATTTCAGATCAGGAAATGCAAACACATGAAAGATCCAGTTCCTGCATCAGAGTGTTTGTTGTCAATGCTTGGGGAGACAAATCCACACCACTACTTCATTGCAACTCAGGTAAGGACTCTATAACTGGACAAAAATGTAATTTGGTAAAATAAAAAATAACACATAATGATCCTTATTACCAGGATCAAGAGCTGACAACGGCCCTGAAGAAGATTCCTGGGGTTCCTCTGCTCTACATTATCCTCAACACCATGGTGTTAGACAAGCTCTCAGAGCGTTCGCTGAAGCACGTTGAAGCGGTTCAGCTGGGTGAGTTGGTGAGCCCATCACAACAGTCAAGCATCCAGACTCTGAAAGAGAAGGAGGGCCTCAGCAAAGACAGTCATGACAGGAGAGGCAAAAAACGTAAGAGGAAATCCAGCAATCCCAACCCACTTAGCTGCCTGAAGAAAAAGAAGAAACCTATGCCTCAGCAGCCCAAAAAGACAGAAGGAGAGAAAAAGAAGCGGAATAGACCTAGAAAGCGACGGCCTGCTGGGGGAGAGGAAGCGGCAGTCAGCTCCAATCCCACAACTGCCTAGAGACAAGCCTCGCTTCTACCAGACTACCATTTATTTGTTTCTCAGCATGTTTTATTATAAAGTTTGTCCTTTTTCCAGACCATGCATTTGTGCCAGCAAACAACTTTTGTCTAATAAACAAATGTTTCTTTTATTATCAATACCTGTTTTGTTTTTGTGACCGTTTAAGGTTGAATTATTTTAGATTAGATATGTGCTTTGTGTTTTTATAATGAAAAATATATGACCAGAGAGAATGCACGGAAAGCTGTGGTTGGCTTTGTTACAATGAGGAACATCGGTACAAACTAGGGATGTGCGCTACGACTAATTTGACTGTCGTTTAAACGGAAGTTTTGTATCCGACTAGTCGACTAGTCTAAAAGCTAGAAACCCCCCAAAAATGGCAAAAAAACAAAACAAAAAAAACTGTGCGTGTGTCTATATAACAGCATAAATTTGAAATACGTAATCTTTGAATCACTGTCAAATCCCTCAATGAATTCTGCTAAAAATAGTTCACGATTATGCCGTATGCTTGCCTCGCATTATCATCAATTAATTTGAGGCGGTCGTTAAACAGAAAAAAAGATAGAGCATACACTCTTCATAAACCAGTGCATAGCTTATTTAATCAGATCGCCTGGAGCAATGCAGAAATGGAAAATCAATCAATAGACTGACAGAATTCTTCCTTTTCATATAACGTTAGTCAACATATTAAAAGACATATTAAAACAAGTAAAAAACAATAGGAAAGTTTATCAAGGAATAGCATTAAAACGGCTTTTAAAAATGGCTATATTGTCTAAAAACAAAACAATGCTCGTTTTACTTACTCAGACCGTGCGCATTTGTTCAGTGAATTTAACATGTTAACGTGGTCTGGCGAAAGACGGGACTAGAGGCGATTCTGCAAACCCCGCGCTCGGCAGGAGCTGAAGTCACAGGCACACAGAGAGATAACTACAAGCAAGCAGACAGTTTCGAAAAGAGCCTGGAAATCCTGCACCACCACCGAAGTGGGTCTTCGTTTAGAGCAGGGGTGTCAAACTCATTTTCACCGAGGGCCACTTCAACATTATGGCTGCCATCAAAGGGCCGGTTGAAACTGTAGGACTGTACAAATGTTACTACTCCTAAACATATTGTTAAATAACTGTCTCTATTTAAGTTACAAATATTGCATGTGCATTTGCATAGATGTAAAAATATATGTTATTGCTCTGTGTTATTTTAACATAAATTCTTTTAATTTATCAGGTTAAGAAATCCAAATTACTCCATAAATCAAAGTGAATAAAGACAAGTAGGCCTATCATCAAACACAGGTTCAACATTAACTTTGTTAAAAACTTTTTTTGTTACATTTATGGTACAACCAATCATTGTGAGCTGCTAAGAACGTGTGACAGATATGGCATTTAAGATAAAAACAAATGAGCCCGGTCTCATGAAAATGCATATCAATAGCACGATTTTCTGTTTCTATTTGGCGTGCGAATTATACGCAGAAATTGACTTTGGCGTGCATATGATATGCAATCAATGCTTAAAGTAGAAAAAAAAAGAAGTGGCCATACTCAAACCCATTCCAGCACCCAAAAATAAATAAATAAATACAAACTAAAGTACTAAAAAAGTATAGCCTAATGTATTTTTTTTTCTTTAAAATTTACTGATTCAAATTATTTTACTACTCTGCGCTAGGGTGACCACCTGCTATAGATCTGTTTCAGGACAGTAGCCTAGATGTGATTTTGCCGGACAATGCGGGACACGTGCGAGACAGATAGGTACATTTATACTGGTATGCTGTGAAAATACTGATTTACATTCGTTGGCATATGCGTCAGTCAATTTAGGTTTCTGCCGGTGCATGCCCACACTTATGGCAACATTAAACTCAGGAGAGAAGATCATTTTTGAGCGCACACACATAATGTCTGACCGATATAGAGCGCGTCCGTTTTCTGTGAGAGTGAATGAATGGGAATCCACCTGCGAGCGGAGAGGTTTGCGCTCGCGCATTTGATGCGCTCTTGCAGGCTATAATGCGTTCTGGACATTGTCATTAAAATAACTCCGCAGAAAAAGGAGAAGAAAGTCGTGTCTGAAAGCTTCCATCGATTTTTTAATTCCTTAAATGAATAGAGAACATCGTGTTTTTCCGTCTATGGTGCTCGAGCACTTGATAAGGTCCGCTTTATTCCTTTGAGCCGTCCACGCAGTCATCATCAATGGAGAAACCATCGCGTATCATATGCACACCAAAGTCAATTTCTGCGTATAAATAGAACGCCAAATAGAAACAGAAACTTGTGGTATTGATACGCACTTTCATAATGTATGATATAAAGTAGCATAGGTTTTTTTTTTGTTTTGTTAGACAATCATATGCTCTCGCGGGCCACATAAAATGATGTGGCGGGCCGTAATAGGCCCGCGGGCCTTGAGTTTGACACCCCTGCTTTAGAGGAATAGACGGCGCGGATAGGATCGCGGACCGCAGCGGCAGGTTGTAGTCTATGACATGATAGACATTTGGCTTTGGCTAGCCTCCAAGCTAACGCATACATGCCTGTATTGAATATGATTACGCATAGCTCCAGTAAAGTTACTGTAAGCCAATTTGACATTACACAGTTTACAAAAAACGTTTCCATTTCCTTCTAATTCAAAATAATCCCAGACCTTGCTGGTCTTTCGCGTGGAGCTCGCGGCAACTGACATGAAGAAAACGCATGTGAGGTAAAATTATAGTTCCCGCCCAGATACGCTTTTAAAAATATTTATATATTTAAATATTTTGATATGTATTCTTTTTCAAAAGTTTTATTTTAACTGTTCTTTAAAATGTTTTAAATGTAACGTTAAAATGATGGTAATTTGAATGATAAAAATCATCTTTTTTTTTTTTCTCTCGTGTAGTCGACTATTGTTTTCAGTGTCGACTAGTAGGAGCTGTACCGTTTAGTCGACTAGACCCGCACATCCCTAGTACAAACATTGAAATCTGTGACTATAATACACTTCAAAAATATTGATAAGTTATATTTATGTTTAATAAACATATAAACTTTTTTTTTTTAATATTGTTGGAAATGTTCAAATATGTGACCCTAGATCACAAAACCAGTCATAAGTAGCACGGGTATATTTGTAGCAATACTAGTCAACAATACATTGTATGGGTCAAAATTATCAATTTATCTTTTATGCCCAAAAAAATCATTAGGCTATTAAGTAAATATCATGTTCCATGATGATATTTTCTAAATTTCCTACTATAAATATATCAAAACTTAATTGATTAGTAATATGCATTGAGAACTTAATTTGGACAACATTAAAGGTGATTTTCTCAATATTTAGATTTTGTTTTTTGCACCCTCAGTTTCCAGATTTTCAAATAGTTGTATCTCAGCCAAATATTATTCTATCCTGACAAACCATACATCAATGGAAAGCTTATTTATTCAGCTTTTAGATGTATAAATATCGATAAAAAAATTGACCCTTATGTTTTGTGGTCCAGGGTCATATGATTAATAATAATTTAATATTTATTATTATAAATTATTATTACAAAGTAATAATGTTTTAATATTATTATTTAATAATAATTTATGAAATTAAGTTTAAAAGTCAGAATTTGTGGTATCAGTTGAGGGCAGATGGAAGTTCACATGTAAATGTATTTTATTTATTTTTTTATCACAAGAGGGTGGTATAGCCTCCAAGAGCCCATGAGGCTGGTTCTTATGTCCTATAAGTGTGATCTTGTGAGGACTGCATTTATTAATGTTACATTACATTAATATTGCTTCCCAATGCTTTGGGAATTTACTACATGCACAATCTGTTTTGATGTAGGTAATTTTATCAAATTGGCTAAACTTTTTGTAGGACACTAGAATTTAAGTCTGGTGATTCATGCATGGCAGAGGTTCTGAAAGAGAACCGAAAGCCTAGGCTCTCTTTTCATGGATGAAGAGAACTTGGTCCCATTCTGTCTCTTTGAATGTCTGTAACGTCAAAGACTTTGTTGGTTTGATCTATTGGGTTTAAATATAGCCTCAATTGTGTCTTCACTATTTTTGTCCCGAGTTGGGATGTATTGCTTATTTGTACAGGTTGCTTGGGAAACGCAGAGAGGACACAACAGCATGCGGCTCACATGGCTGCCTGGGCGGTTCACAACCACTGACTTCAGACCCATGAGTACTTTAAGGATCAACAGTGGCTACTGTGGGAACAAAAAATATTAGTTAATACTAAAATCTGCATGGGATAAAAATCAAAGCTATGACCTGACAAATGTAATTTGTGATCTATTCAGTCAACATAGGTCCACTTACTATTTACCATCCTGGCACTGCCAAGGACATTCCATAGACTCCAGCTGTCTTCACTAGTACTTCATGTGAAGCCATAGCAACTCCAGATCCACACGTCATCTATTCAACTGCATTAAACATTTACAAAGCTCATGGCAAATCAGAAACACTACAGGCGAGGCTGACGTTAGTCTCTCTACGTCACTCCCTTGCACATAAAACAGTCTTGTTATGTCGCATGCAAAATCAGAGTGTGCGCATGTTTATGGCGTGGCAGGGGGTGAAGGGAGGGGGTGTTTTAAGTGTCCATCCCAGAGCGGACTCACCAGTAGTGGACAGTGTGACAGGGAGATAAAACAGTGACAGAGCTGTATCTACAGCTGACAAGAAGAACAGAGAGCTCTCTGCAACTCATCAGCACTTCTAGAAACAATGGAAGTAGTTCTTACCAGACTGAGAGATTTCTCCTGTAAAGAAACTTCTTTTGATCACTGTAAAGCAGCAGTGATGTGCAGGGACCATTGCTCACCCCAGGAGGTGTGCAGAGGGAAGCATGTGGCTGGAGAGGGGGATGCAGGCCGGCTGGACATTGAGACTGCACTGGCCTGGCTGAGGAAGGAGCTGGTAAGATTTGAATTTAGTACAGTTCACTACATTATTACTCATTTGGATGCAAATATTAGGCAATGTCCCATGATAACATTTTGCCTTCAGCAATGGCATGGATCCCAGGGGCAGGGGGATGTTTAGGAAAACCAATTTAAGGAAAATATAAAATTCTAATATATTTTTTAATGTAATATAATTATTTTACCTGGTGTAAGTCTTACTTTTTTCAGTTAACTCTTTTGTTATATTTTGCAATACAGTTTATTTTATTTTCAACCTCTTTCTTATAAAGAATAATCGGGAATTAATCTTTAGATGTTCACAAAAATCCTAACATAAATTCTTATTAATTAATTTTTTTTTTTTTATTAATTAAATTATTTTATTGCCCTATATTTTGGCAGGTTGTTTATTTATATTAAAATTATAATTATTATATTATAATGATAAAATAAATGTTTCTATATAATTATAGTTCCAAAGTGTGGGGTCAGCAAGATATCTTTTAAAGAAATTAATAATTTTATTCATCAAGGATCAAAGTGATCAAGTGATCACATCAAGTGATCAAAATTCACAGTAAAAATAATTATTGTATAATATTACAAAATAAGTCTATTTCAAATAAATGCCGATATTTTGAACTTTATATTCATCAAAGAATTCAGAAAAAGATATTAAGCAGCACATCTCTTCTCAACATTGAAATTAATAAGAAATGTTTCTTGAGCAGCAAATCAGTATATTATAATAATTTCTGAAGGATTATGTGACACTGTAGACTGGAATAATGGCTGCTGAAAATTGCCATCACAGGAACAAATAAAACGTTCAAATATAATTAAAACAGAGAACAATGATTTTAAATTGTAGTATTATTTCAAAGTTTTACTTATTTTGCTGTATTTCTATCATATAAATGGTGTTAATTGGTGAGCATAAGAGACTTATAAGAGTCTCATAATATAAAAATTATATTGATTTTATTTTATTTTAATTTTTTCCTACTCCCTGTGTATAGTGGGTGTCCTGGGTGGTCTAAGCATTTCATGCGTGTCTATTGTTGTAGACATAGGTCATGTTGTTTCAAACTCGAGTAAAATCAAAGGTCAGCTTGCGTCTTTACAACGTTACTCCTCATAAGTATAAAATGACAACCGTCTTGTCATTAACATTCATGTTGCGACCCTTACAACGTCCCGGGGGTTAAGTTCTGAGCAAGCCCATTCTCAGTAGATATATTGCTTGGCATTTACAGCCTCTGTACTCATGGCATGTCATGGTAACCTTTCACACAAAAGACACCACAGAAACCCTTTAAGAGGAGCTAATTATGTCTCATTGGTCTATATTCATCACTTCAGTACTTCTGTGACTTCAAATCTAAATCTTGAACAATGTTTATTATTCTTGTCACAATTTCTTTAGCCATATTTTAACTGTAATTGATTTAGAACATGTTTATGACTAAATGTCAAACACACTGTTCTTTGATAAGAATGGATATATGGTTGTTTAAAAATTACTTCTGGAGTCGGGTGAATTCAAGTCAGTTAGGCCACTACTTGTTATTCCACATTCTATATTCTGCTCATTAACTAAAAGGGTTTGCCTATAACAGCATTCACTTTACTGTTCTTTTCCAGCCTTAACACAGTTCTAATGGCTCCTACAAGTTCCAGTGTTCACTTCCAGTCAGCATTTATGCCAATTCACTCAGCTGTTGATTTGTGTTTTCTCCTATAAGAAATCAGGTTTAAATTGAGTTCCATTAAATGTGCTTCAGTGAAACAGAGAAAAACACGTAAACACACTCAAGCAAATGTACTGTTCACTCTTATAAGCAGTTCAGTGGCTGGGAAGGGTTTCGCCTACTCCCAACAAAGTTCATGTCCTTTTCTCTTTAATTTTCTTTGATTAAAGGGGTGGTTGACTGTTTTTTTTCTAGGCTTGATTGTGTTTATGGGGTGCAGTCTAGCATGTTCATGCTTGTTTTTTTTAAAAAACGCATTATTTTTCACATAATTTACCTTTATTCCACACCTCTCTGTCCCTTCTCTGACAAACGCCTTGATTTATTTCCTGGTTTTATGAAGCTCCTCCTTCAGAAATACGCGATGGGCTGAGATTGGTTAGCTGGCTCAGTGTGTTGTGATTCGCTAAACCGCCTCTACTGCATGTCTGAACGTCCCGCCCCTCTCCTCAGTGGCATGTGCTCCGGTTGAATTGTAAACAGTGGCGTTGTCTATAATGCTTATCAATTTGAGCCCGATTGAGACCCAGAGGATATTCGTGCGCATACAATGACTTACAAAGATACATAACAGCTACAAGTGTATGCACTACTTGCACTATTTAGGATAAATCACTATACAGGATGTACCCTATTATACTTTATCGACACGAATTGATAGGTGAAACAACAAACAGCCACCCACAAATAGTCTATTTAGCATCAGGCTGTCAATCGAGAGTCACGCAGACCTATAACAACCCAGCCACAACCCACACAAATTGCGAATAACATGCCTTACCTTAACACAGAATGCCTTGTGTTCTTTTTGCCATGGTGGCTATGGTGCTAACTGCAGAATGGATTTCAAGGACTTCGCAGTTCGCGCGCAGATCTACGGCCTCCAACGTTTATATTTGTTTCTACAAATCTTTGAGCAAAGTCACTTTAGTCTTTGCTTTGAGTTAATGTACTAAACATGAGTGGAATTTGCACCGCAGCGCCCCCACACCTTGATGCTCATGACAAGAATAGCATGTACAGTTTATTGAAGTGAATTAGATTTAAATCGCCGTCATGCATTGAATGATATTTTTGCAATTTTACACATAATAATCCACGATGATCACATTACACAAAACCGAAATTGCACGTCAAAATAACACATTGTAAATATTTTTTGAGACCCCCCAAAATTTCACAAATCACTTTTTCAGGGGAGCCCATGCCTTACTAAGGGGAGCCGAGCTGAAGTTCGCACCCTGCCCTTACCTGTTGTTTTTGTAGGCATTAAACTGCCAGAATTTTAAAAGAGGATATCTCCGTTTGCATTGAACTTTCAGCGCCGCAACTCTGCAGATATTGTTTATGCTCAAACAGCAACATTACACACTAACTAATGTTAAAAAAGTGAAATCGCAATCAACCACCCCTTTAAATCTTTCAAAGCAGGTTCCATGATTAGTCTGCCATGGTAATTAATGCAGTTTTTGGCGGGAACACTTCTTGTTTCGTCCTTTCTGCAGTCAGAAACAGGCTCATGAAATGTGCTGGAATGCAGGATATTATTTCCTCTCAATTCATCCAATTAGACTGCCATGGCCACCAATAAAAAGAGCAGAAAGACATTTGCATCTGAAAAAGACATTGCCCGTCTAAAATACTTTCAACTACCGCTGTTGAATACAAGGATAAGAACTTATTCAGTAGCCTATAGTAACATCTTAACCTTGACCTGATCATTCTGGCATGAATATGTGAATATGTTAGAACTGTAATGTTTGTTCTGGTCACTCTTTTCAGAGGCTTTGAATGTCAGAGCTTTCCCAGTGTCGCGCTGTGTTTATTTTCTTGAGGTTTAGTTTAGAAATAAAGAACAAAATGTAAATTGAGGTGGAGGATAATTTCTAAACAGTTTCCCAGAATGAGGTTTGTATAAGGCCTACTGATTTTAATGTTTTTAGGCAAAAAGATTTTGATGATTTATGATGTGAATATGGAAAGTAGGACCTACGTCAGCTTTATATACCAGTGTGTGAATTATAAAAAGCCGTTGAGGTGGTCACCTTTGTAGAGAAATTTCTGGCAGTTTTTAGGCGCCTTTTCAGATCCATTAGTTTGTTGTCTACTAAGCTAAAAGGCATCTTTAACAAATTTCGGTGAAATTTCATGGGTAAAAAGGGTCCATTAATTGTCAACAGTGTGACCTTGAGTCCCAATGTGCATATTATCCACCCTATCTGCCCTAAATAGTATTAAAATTACTAATATCACATAGAATTTAGGATGGATAGTATGCACATTGGGACGCAGGCTAAGGGTGCATAATAAGGGTGCATATAATTTTTTTCATATCAGCCCACCTTCTATTGGTCAACGCGGAATATTGGCGAGACCAAAATTTGAACACGAGCAAAATCTTCGCTGAGATTGGGAATTTTTTTCGCCATCAAACGAAACTCCCTATCTCGCAGATTTAAATAACTGGATATCGCACACGAAATTTCGCATAATGAAGTTCCTAAACGTAAATTATAGGGAGGAGCGAGCCCATCTAATCTTTCAATCAACAGTCAGATTACAGTTGCATCTCAATAAATTAGAATGTTGTGGAAAAGTTCATTTATTTCAGTAATTCAACTCAAATTGTGAAACTCGTGTATTAAATAAATTCAATGCACACAGACTGAAGTAGTTTAAATCTTTGGTTCTTTTAATTGTGATGATTTAGGCTCACATTTAACAAAAACCCACCAATTCACTATCTCAACAAATTAGAATACTTCATAAAACCAATAAAAAAAACATTTTTAGTGAATTGTTGGCCTTCTGGAAAGTATGTTCATTTACTGTATATGTACTCAATACTTGGTAGGGGCTCCTTTTGCTTTAATTACTGCCTCAATTCGGCATGGCATGGAGGTGATCAGTTTGTGGCACTGCTGAGGTGGTATGGAAGCCCAGGTTTCTTTGACAGTGGCCTTCAGCTCATCTGCATTGTTGGGTCTGGTGTTTCTCATCTTCCTCTTGACAATACCACATAGATTCTCTATGGGGTTCAGGTCAGGCGAGTTTGCTGGCCAATCAAGCACAGTAACACCATGGTCATTGAACCAGCTTTTGGTACATTTGGCAGTGTGGGCAGGTGCCAAGTCCTGCTGGAAAATGAAATCAGCATCTCCATAAAGCTTGTCAGCAGAAGGAAGCATGAAGTGCTCTAAAATATCCTGGTAGATGGCTGCGTTGACTGTGGACTTCAGAAAACACAGTGGACCAACACCAGCAGATGACATGGCAGCCCAAATCATCACTGACTGTGGAAACTTCACACTGGACTTCAAGCAACATGGATTCTGTGCCTCTCCACTCTTCCTCCAGACTCTGGGACCTTGATTTCAAAATGAAATGCAAAATTTACTTTCATCTGAAAAGAGGACTTTGGACCACGGAGCAACAGTCCAGTTCTTTTTCTCCTTAGCCCAGGTAAGATGCTTCTGATGTTGTCTCTGGTTCAGAAGTGGCTTGGTAGCCCTTTTCCTGAAGACGTCTGAGCGTGGTGACTCTTGATGCACTGACTCCAGCTTCAGTCCACTCCTTGTGAAGCTCTCCCAAGTGTTTGAATCAGCTTTGCTTGACTGTATTCTCAAGCTTGCGGTCATCCTTGTTGCTTGTGCACCTTTTCCTACCCAAATTCTTCCTTCCAGTCAACTTTGCATTTAATATGCTTTGATACAGCACTCTGTAAACAGCCACATCTTTCAGTAATGACCTTCTGTGACTTACCCTCTGTGTGGAGGGCATCAATGTTCGTCTTCTGGATCATTGCCAAGTCAGTAGTCTTCCCCATTATTGTGGTTTCAAAGAACAAGAGATACCCAGAATTTATACTGTATGGATGGTCATTTATTGAAACTCAAATGTAAATATTATAATATTTTGAGATACTGATTTTTGACTTTCATTAGCTGTAAGCGCTAATCATCAAAATTAAAACAAAAAAACTTTTGAAATGTTTTACTTTACATGTAATGAATCTAAAATATATGAAAGTTTCACTTTTTGAAATAAGTTACAAGAAAAAAAACTTTTTCACGACATTCTAATTTATTGAGATGCACCTGTATAAGCAGCTGTAAGCAGGGGGGGTATATCAGAGCTCGAGTTGAAGCTGCTTCATCGAGCCCCTCAACAGTGGACAGCAAGCCAAATAAGTTTACATTCAATTTCCTAAAGATTATATGGACAAACGAACTCATTAAACAATGGTATACGTGACCGTACCTTAACTTCAGCATAATGTAACTTTTGTGGTTACAAAAATGTTATTTGAAAACGCTGTTGAAGCATTTAGCATAATGTAACTTTTGTGGTTACAAAAATGTTATTTAAAGACATGGTTGAAACATTTAGTAGGCTATATACTTATGTCAACAAAATCATATAGCGAGGGGTGAGAACCAGAAAGGTGTAAGTGACATTTCACCAACATTACAGGAGAGCCAAAACAAAAATTTTACCATAGTTTGATCTGACTTTGTGTACTGATTTCAATTGTTTATAATAAAAATTTGTACACTCATGGATGACAATACTTTTGCCAGTAGAAAGAGCTCATTAAGAGTTTTCATTTGATATATATCCATTTCACCAAAAATGTCACTTACGCCCTTCTGGTTCTCAACCCTCGATAGATAGGCCTATGCTATACATATCTATGAACAAAATATAGCTAGATATAGCTAAAGATACAGCTCCTTGACTTAACTAAGATGATGTTCACTTTCTGCAGTGTGCATTATTAACAACTGAGTTAAATTCTTAAAACCGGTTTGTATTAATTCTAAATTTGACTTGAATGTTGAGCATGTATTTGCTTACACAAAATACTGTTAAAAAGTTAATTAACTATGATGTAACTTACTCATCTAAAAATAATTGAATAAAAGCATAAGTAAAAACATTCCTCTGCTTTGTAGATGGAGATGCGCTCTCAGGACCAAGCTTTGATTCGCCAGCTGATGGATCTTCATGACGGCATTCAGGAACTGAAGCAGGAGTGTGCAAAAGCCATAGAAGATGAGGAAGAGGAGGAAGAAGAACCTTGTTGGGACTCTGGGAGTGAGGGTGGGGGAAGCAGTATGTCCTCCTTCTCAGGAGAAATGAGCTTTTACCCTTCTATCTACTCCTTTAGCACATGTATGAGCCCTGATCCTCTTGGAGCCTACCTGCCCAAACGGGCCTTTAGTAGACGCAGCTCTGTGCCCTGAAACCTCCAGTTCAGATCACATGTGCTTGATTAATACAGCATGTTCCAATATGCATGTTACATTAGAGTTGAGTCTCACAGAACAAAATTACTTATGTGAGAAATTTCATAATGTCATATTGGATACAGTATTTAAAACAACCGGAGTAACACAACTGCCTTATGCTCAGAATATACTATAAAGTGAAAAAGTAAAACATTTTACACTGTGAAAAACTTGACAAAGTCTTTGGTGATAGACTGCTGTTCTACCTGAATGCACTAATAGAGATACATAGAATGCACTGAGGAAGTTTGTTTTACTTAATCCACGCTTATATATCTGTAAAAGTATTTTCTCTCATTTCACAAAACTGAAGTGCCTCTTCAAACTAAGTGCATGACACTGACAGCAAAAGAAAGTTACCAGAATAGTATTTTGAAAGTTGAACAATGAACAACTTATTCAATTGTATTATGAGAGTCATTGGAAAATAAAGAACACGTTTTTTTCCACTGATAAGCTCATTTGTCTAGGACAAATATCACTAATGATATGCTATGACATGTTTTGACATCATACTTAGTATCATACTAGTACCACAAGTATGATAATAAAAACCTATAAACCTGATCAATGTTGAGATTAATCATTTCATGATGCAATAAGGAGTTTAAATCAATAAGACATTTTAATAAACGGATGATGACATGTTTTTGCACCCATTGTATATACTACGCTAATAATTCCATGTTCAAAGCTGAACAAGTGTTGATATTTGTTCAAAGCTGAACAAATATCAACACTTGGTTTTTCAGTCATACAGCACAATCTCATTAGTAGTAAGAACAGATATGAGCTATATCTTCTATAGACAAATTAATCATAGAAATTGTATCTATGCCAAGCATACAAGTCTCAACTAACCTTCTTAAGGCTAGTTCCCTTTACATCTGTTATTAACATGTTTTGTATCCGAATAGTATTATATATATTATTAATAGGATATTTTTAACTGCATTGCATTTACACTGTCATTCCAATGCTTCTCCAGTCTGATCATCACATTAAAATCCAATAAAGTCAGGGGTCAGAATCCATCCTAGACCGATGTGGTTTTATGATTACATTGTGTTTCGGATGCATTTAAACCTGTGGTCAAGTGCTTTCTAATCATGATTTGATCACCAAAAAAGTATGTTAATGCCAGGTGTAAAGGGAGGTATATGTAGTTTTGAGTACAAATCTCAGCACCCAGTTTGACTGATATTTGGTCAAGTTTTCACATACATGAACATGCTTTCAAAATATTTCCCAACAAGACATTTTAACAAAGTGCACTCCAGGACAGGACAGTTATTTGTGTTCCACTCCTCTACACGCATCTGCTCGCCAGGGCATTGTTCTCTCGTTAAGCCCTGCTCTGTTCTGTGGGGTCACAGGTGCTCAGTGCTGTCAGCGTCCAGGAGCAGAGATCCGTTCTCCCGCCTGAGCCTCTGAATCTCCTTATTGAGTCCCAGCAGAGTCTGAGCCAGCTGACGGTCCTGAGAGCGCATCTCCAGCTGCATGACAATCACACAGCAACAGATCAGAAACATTCACATATCTATCTATCTATCTGTGTCTGTCTGTCTATCTGTCTAATAGGGATGTGCGGGTCTAGTCGACTAGTCGACTAAACGGTACAGCTCCTACTAGTCGACACTGAAAACAATAGTCGACTACACGAGAGAAAAAAAAAATTATGATTTTATCATTCAAATTACCATCATTTTAACGTTACATTTAAAACATTTTAAAGAACACTTAAAATAAAACTTTTGAAAAAGAATACATATCAAAATATTTAAATATTTTTAAAAGCGTATCTGGGCGGGAACTATAATTTTACCTGACATGCGTTTTCTTCATGTCAGTTGCGGCGAGCTCCACGCGAAAGACCAGGAAGGTCTGGGATTATTTTGAATTAGAAGGAAATGGAAACGTTTTTTGTAAACTGTGTAATGTCAAATTGGCTAACAATAACTTTACTGGAGCTATGCGTAATCATATTCAATACAGGCAGGTATGCGTTGGCTTGGAGGCTAGCCAAAGCCAAATGTCAATCATGTCATAGACTACAACCTGCCGCTGCGGTCCGCGATCCTATCCGTGCTGTCTATTCCTCGTCTAAACGAAGACCCACTTCGGTGGTGGTGCAGGATTTCCAGGCTCTTTTCGAAACTGTCTGCTTGCTTGTAGTTATCTCTCTGTGTGCCTGTGACTTCAGTTCCTGCCGCGCGCGTTTTGCAGAATCTCCTCTAGTCCCGTCTTTCGCCAGACCACGTTAACATGTTAAATTCACTGAACAAATGCACACGGTCTGAGTAAGTAAAGCAAGCTTTGTTTTGTTTTTAGACAATATAGCCAACATGAAGTACATTTTTAAAAGCCGTTTTAATGCTATTCCTTGATAAACTTTCCTATTGTTTTAAACTTTTGTTTTAATGTGTGTTTTAATATGTTGACTAACGTTATATGAAAATGAAGAATTCTGTCAGTCTATTGATTGATTTCCCATTTCTGCATTGCTCCAGGCGATCTGAATAAATAAGCTATGCACTGGTTTATGAAGATTGTATGCTCTTCCTTCTTTTCTGTTTAACGACCACTTAAAATGAATTGATGATAATGCGAGGCAAGCATACGGCATAATCGAGACCTATTTTTAGCAGAATTCATTGAGGGATTTGACAGTGATTCAAAGATTAAGTATTTCAACTGTATGCTGTTATATAGACACACGCACAGTTTTTTTTTTTTTTTTTTTTTGCCGTTTTTGGGGGGTTTCTAGCTTTTAGACTAGTCGACTAGTCGGATACAAAACTTCCGTTTAAACGACAGTCAAATTAGTCGTAGCGCACATCTATCTATCTATCTATCTATCTATCTATCTATCTATCTATCTATCTGTCTGTCTGTCTGTCTGTCTGTCTATCTATCTATCATCTAATTGTGTGTCTGTCTGTCTGTCTGTCTATCTATCTATCTATCTATCTATCTGTCTGTCTGTCTGTCTGTCTGTCTATCTATCTATCTATCTATCTATCTATCTATCTATCTGTCTGTCTGTCTGTCTGTCTATCTATCTATCATCTAATTGTCTGTCTGTCTATCTGTCTATCTATCTATCTATCTATCTATCTATCTATCTGTCTGTCTGTCTGTCTGTCTATCTATCTATCTATCTATCTATCTATCTATCTATCTATCTATCTGTCTGTCTGTCTGTCTGTCTGTCTATCTATCTATCTGTCTGTCTGTCTATCTGTCTATCTATCTATCTATCTATCTATCTGTCTGTCTGTCTATCTATCTATCTATCTATCTATCTATCTATCTATCTATCTATCTGTCTGTCTGTCTATCTATCAACTGTCTGTCTGTCTGTCTATCATTCTGTCTCTATGTCTGTCCATCCATCCATCCATCCTTCCATATATGTATATCTGTCTGTCTATCATCCATCTATCTGTCTATCAGTTTTTCTTGTCCATCCATCTGTCTATCCATCCATCCATATATCTGTCTGTCTGTCTGTCTATCATTCATCCTTCCATCTATCTGTTTTTCTGTCCATCCATCCATCCATATATCTATCTGTCTGGCTATCATTTACTCTTCCATCTATCTGCTTTTCTGTCCATCCATCTCTGTCTATCCATCATCTATCTGTCTATCATCCATCCTTTCACCTGTTTGTCTGTCATTCATCATTTCATCTTTCTGCTTTTCTGTCCATCCATCTCTATCCACCATCTATCTGTCTATGCATCCTTCCATCTATCTGTTTTTCTGTCCATCCATCCATCCATCCATCCATTCGTCTGTCTTTCTATTTTTCTGTCCATCCATCTTTGTCTATCCATCTATCTGTCTATTCATCCATCCTTCCATTTATCTGTTTTTCTGTCCATCCATCCCTTCCATATATCAGTTTTTTTGGTCCATCCATCTCTGACTATCCATTCATCCGTCTGTCCAAGCATCCTTCCATATATCTGTTTTTCTGTGCATCCATCCATTTATCTATCCTCATCTAACCGACAAAAAACAACAAATGTAACAACCAAACAATACATTATAAATGTCACTTAAGATGTAAAAGTATCAGTGGTTTCTAAACTCACCAGTTCTGATCTTAACCAAGTTATGGCTCCGTCTATTTTGGCTCTCCGAAGCTCTTCGTTTACTTGTAAACTCTTTACGATCGGATGAATAGCTGTCTCAGCAGAGGTTCTCGGTTCTGATGATGTTCTGAAAGCATGTAACAGCTTGTTCTTGATGTTCTCCAGAACCATGATGGACACTGAGTCCTCATACTGAGTGTCGGAGTTCATTGTGATATCCAGTCGAGCAATAACCGCGAGCACAAGTGAGTTCAGGTCCAAACGTCCCTCCAAAAGAATTGAGTGCTTTTATACTGCTCCAGTATTTCTTATTGCCTTTTCTTCTACCCAACTGAAGCTGCATCCATCCTTTCACATAAGTCTTTCTCCTCCTTTGGCACACTGTCTCTTCTAACTAAATTGCAGAGATCGATACAGAGATTCCGTCCCGGATTTGAAGCATGTTTTTGTGTCTCTCTTGCTCTGGGACCAGCTTGTTTTGTCACTGTTTCTATGGCAATCCGGCCCCTCCACCCCATCCCCATCAGTAACCCCAATAAGAATGGAGGGACATTGTAGACAAAGACTATTGTTGCATTTGAAGAACTGAAAAGATTCCCCTCCCCTTCTCCTTCATTCTGCTCCTCTAAGCCCCCATTCAAGCATTGTGTGAGAAATAGGGTGTGAGAAAGATCTCAGTCGTGTCTTTGTGAGGCATCACTGTCTCTGTTTTACAGCAAGTTTTCTCTGACCTTTAGACTGGTTTTAGCAGCTGAAAGCTCTCCTTTTCAGCGCCGCAAACAAATGAGCAGTTGGGAAGTCGGACACCGTGTTACTCAACAGTTTGTTGAGAGCAAGAATGTTTTTTATCACTTTTGCAGATAAAGACATGGAATTCTCAGAGGAATGGAGAATCCACGTCGTTTTGGCAGGCCGAGAACAATCTTTTTGCTCTCTAGAGAAACAGGAACAGAAGTCTAGTGTTCTGCCTTCTGTTGTGTACAATGACTGCGACAAGGGAATAAGTGAGAAAAGGAAGGAGGGAACGTATTGAAAGACATGACTGACCAAATCCTATCAGCTCTTAAAGGATCTTTTATACATCACCTCAAGAAAGCTGAATGAGAGACACAATATGTGAATAGTGGAGAAAAAAATTAGAGCACAAATGCACTTACTTCAGTTATCTGTAGACTACGGATTAGATCTTGAACTTAATGAAGTCTCAGTGCATCCGTAAATGTGATAGATTATGCAAACTATATTAACAATCCCTGGACATGTTGCTTGAAATAATGCAACCTTTACGCTGCGTTTAGTGAACCGCACATACAAATGAGATTAAGTTTTCTGGCCATAGAACAGAGCACAACATGACAATATAATAGAGGCTGAATGTGCTGCTTGGCGTGACAATTCGGTATAAGCCATTTATCTAAGAAAAGACAGCCTCTGTTTCAATACTGAATGGAAATCTTCACAAAAACATGTTCTTGTGTCTAAGAGTTATAAAGGGGGATAATAGATGTTTCACTTAATAATAAAACAAATATTTTGTAAACTTTATATTGAGTGTACCAAAAATAATAGAATTGTATATAAAAATAAATATATAAAGTTTTTTTTTTCCTTCGAGTTAGTCCAGCAGGTTCACTTCATTAGTCTGAATTACTCTTTGCAGATAAGCATTAAATAAATAAATAAATAATAATAAATAAACAAAAATAAGGTAATGGAAATGTGTGGGGTAAAATGTGTGTATATATATATATACAGGTGCATCTCAATAAATTAGAATGTCGTGGAAAATTAATTCAACTCAAATTGTGAAACTCGTGTATTAAATAAATTCAATGCACACAGACTGAAGTAGTTTAAGTCTTTGGTTCTTTTAATTGTGATGATTTAGGCTCACATTTTACAAAAACCCACCAATTCACTATCTCAACAAATTAGAATACTTCATAAAACCAATAAAAAAATTTTTTTTAGTGAATTGTTGGCCTTCTGGAAAGTATGTTCATTTACTGTATATGTACTCAATACTTGGTAGGGGCTCCTTTTGCTTTAATTACTGCCTCAATTCGGCGTGGCATGGAGGTGATCAGTTTGTGGTACTGCTGAGGTGGTATGGAAGCCCAGGTTTCTTTGATAGCGGCCTTCAGCTCATCTGCATTGTTGGGTCTGGTGTTTCTCATCTTCCTCTTGACAATATCACATATATTCTCTATGGGGTTCAGGTCAGGCGAGTTTGCTGGCCAATCAAGCACAGTAACCCCATGGTCATTGAACCAGCTTTTGGTACCTTTGGCAGTGTGGGCAGGTGCCAAGTCCTGCTGGAAAATGAAATCAGCATCTCCATAAAGCTGGTCAGCAGAAGGAAGCATGAAGTGCTCTAAAATTTCCTGGTAGATGGCTGCGTTGACTGTGGACTTCAGAAAACACAATGGACCAACACCAGCAGATGACATGGCAGCCCAAATCATCACTGACTGTGGAAACTTCACACTGGACTTCAAGCAACATGGATTCTGTGCCTCTCCACTCTTCCTCCAGACTCTGGGACCTTGATTTCAAAATGAAATGCAAAATTTACTTTCATCTGAAAAGAGGACTTTGGACCACTGAGCAACAGTCCAGTTCTTTTTCTCCACAGCCAAGGTAAGACGCTTCTGACGTTGTCTCTGGTTCAGAAGTGGCTTGGTAGCCCTTTTCCTGAAGACTTCTGAGTGTGGTGACTCTTGATTCACTGACTCCAGCTTCAGTCCACTCCTTGTGAAGCTCTCCCAAGTGTTTGAATCAGCTTTGCTTGACTGTATTCTCAAGCTTGCGGTCATCCTTGTTGCTTGTGCACCTTTTCCTACCCAAATTCTTCCTTCCAGTCAACTTTGCATTTAATATGCTTTGATACAGCACTCTGTAAACAGCCACACCTTTCAGTAATGACCTTCTGTGACTTACCCTCTGTGTGGAGGGTGTCAATGTTCGTCTTCTGGATCATTGTCAAGTCAGCAGTCTTCCCCATTATTGTGATTTCAAAGAACAAGATACCCAGAATTTATACTGTATGGATGATCATTTATTGAAACTCAAATGTAAATATTCTAATATTTTGAGATACTGATTTTTGGCTTTCATGAGCTGTAAGCTCTAATCGTCAAAATTAAAACAAAAAACTTTTGAAATGTTTTACTTTACATGCAATGAATCTAAAATATATGAAAGTTTCACTTTTTGAAAAAAGTTACATGAAAAAAATAACTTTTTCACGACATTCTAATTTATTGAGATGCACCTGTATATATATATATATATATATATATATATTAGTAAACCTTATTGCTGATTTACATGTGGATATATAGCCATTTTGATTCATTTCCTAGTGAATCAGCATATAAATGATAAATGCTTTTACTTAATATTCATTAAAAAACGCGCTTCAAACTGATCACTAATGATGAGAAATTAAAAAAAAAATCCATTCTTGTATAAAGAATTTATGAGGGCTCTTTGTGTAATGTTTTTTTTATTAAAAAGGTCATTCATATTTACAAAAACTGTTAAACTGTTAAAAGCAAAAACTGATCATTACATTATAAAAGGCATATAATATCATATACAGTAAGAAAATATTGCATGGTAAATTAGGTTAACATTTATGATGATATGTAATAGCTCTAATTTAGGTATAAACGACTCTTAGTCATGTAGTAAAAATCAAAACTGCAAAAAAAGTCAAAATGCAAAAACAAGGTGCTTCTCTGTGATGGGGTTAACCATAAGCATATTTATCTGATGCAGCTCTGTCGTTTGGTGTGATCTGTCCACTCAACTTCATCAGCAGCTTGACAATAAGGCCGGCCTGGAGAAAAAACACAAAGATGATCAACACGGGTTAGATATTTTCACAATGAATAGTCAAGATGCAAAGACACTTACTTGTTTGGTGTGCACAATGAAGTTCTTCTTGTTCTCTAAACTGTGTATTTGGACGTACTGGTCAGCCTGACCCAGCTGCCACATAAATGTCCCATACTCCAAACTGAGATGAAGCACCTGATGAATAAAACACCACAATGTCACAGAAGATTTGAGGGATAATTTACATGTAAATGCATCTGTCCATTTGATATAAAGTGACTGGAATCTCACTTTTGTCTCCATGTTCAGTAGATGAAGGCCTTTGGTGTTCACCCCCACATACACTCGAATGACCTTGTGGGTACTGGAGCTGGCCTTGGTGAACACCTGTCCTGTGAAGAAAGCCGCCCCATAGGTGGGGATATCCCAGCAATTCTGCAGAAAGAGTCTCTGGAGGTGGTGCATCTCTTTACTCACACCCTCACTGGTGCTCAAACTCTACAGACACACAAAGAATTGAGAAAATCAGAACAGTCTTGGTGAACATAAGACCAACATAAAACACCAACATTTTGAAAATGATCTGAATTGACACACCTTGTACTCGTGAAGTATCCTGTTAGTCCAGTGATGTGCTTTGCTCTTAACCTTTGAGATTGGAACTATGGATTTGAGGTTTTCCTCACTGCATTAAACAAGAAATATGCATGTCACTTTTATCACTAACATGGAAACAGCCATATGGGGAAATTGATGAGGAATGAGCTACATACTTCAAAAAGCCCTGTTTGTGCTTCTTGCTGTCGTAGTTTCCGTAAATGATCTGCAGGAGGAGGCTGGCGAGAGTAATTAGCTTGGTGTCTGGCGTTGATAGGAAGCCTTTGAGGAGGCAGTGACGAGCTTCATCAAACAGCATGAGGATGGACTTTGGATCATCAACCTAGGAGGAAAACTCACATGAGTTTCACAGCAGGATGTAGAAGGAGACTCTAAACCATTGTTTTAAAAACACCATGTGGATCAGGTGGACTAAAAACAGATAGACAAAAGATAATGTGGCAGAAACCTTTTTTTCTATTTCTAAGGGTAGCCGAACATCTCTGCGCAGGAAGAGCTGTGGAGTTTCCCTTTGGGGATCCAGAGCGGTGAGATCAGTCACTATCTCGCTCCAGATCCCTAAGTGCTGCAAGGGCTTATGGTATGGCTTCAGCTGTAGAGCTGAAAAACACCACTGGGTCAGATTTGTCTCAAATCAAATAAGAAAAGCATGAAGAAAAAAGTGAAGGTGATATCTGAGTTGAGTTGTGGATGTGTTTTATCAGGTGTGGTGTCTCACTGAGGTTCTCTGAGCAGATCCAGATGGTGAAGTACTGTTGTGTCTCCTGCGACAGTCTCATGCCCTCCATGATCTGCTGCACTGTTGTGTTGTTCCCATGTTTCAGTTCCACGGTCCTATACGATCCATCCATGCGATAAATTCTCACCTTCTCATACTGAAACACACCAAAACATGCTCAGCATCTCCAGGGGCCTCATTTATAAAGTGTGCGTACGCACAGATTTGATACGCTTAAATCCACACCAGCGCTCATATTTGTAAAAACTGTCAGGGTCTGAGCAGACGTATGCACTTTTTCTTGTCGGAGTACTGCAGGTTCTTGAAAATGTAAGCTGTTCTTGCAGGTCGCTGTTCTAAATTATGATTGGTGATCTTTTATATGTTAATGACATTAATTAGGAGTCGTTTACAAGGCAGAGAGCTGAAACCATTCAGTTGCGCGCAAGTTCAAGATCATCATAGATCTCACATCTGAAGGAGATGCGTACGCGCGTTTTCTGTTCGTACGTTCATTCTATGAATCACACGTACACATATTCGAGAGATGATCGTAAGATCAAATTTAGGATGGTTTCTGCGCAACATTTTATAAATGCGGCCCCAGAACTGTTGATACAGAACTGCAGCTCTGTGGAGAAGAAGCACTGTGTTGTAGAATGTAGAGGTTTCACACTCACTGGTTTATTGTTGGCTTGCTGAAGGAGTTTCACCGTCTCCTCCCAGTTGTTCTGTTTGCTCTCTTCACATACTTGAAGAGGGGATCGTTTCTGTTGGTCCTCAATGTGCTTAAAATGAAAAGAAATCCCAAAAATAATCAAATTAATTTATCTGTTTAGAATTTAGCATCATGCCAGCTGCAACTGCTATATTCATGGTGAGAGACAAAAATTGAAAAAATAAATAAACAATTATAATTAATATATATTTAAAATTCTATACTATTTGTGGCCCTGGACCACAAAACCAGTCTTAAGTAGCATGGGTATATTTGTAGCAATAGACAGAAATACATTATATGGGTCAAAATGATCTATTTTTCTTTTATGCCAATAAATCATTAGGATATTAACCCTAAAACTGTCAACGTGTCCTGTGGGATACAAACATTAAAATCAAAATTAAAAGTCATGTTTTGAAAAAAATTATCACGTTGTATTATTTGTGTCCTAATAAGATGGAAAATATAAATAAATACATTTTCTGATGTCTCTTTATAGTTTTGCCCTTTTTAGAGTTAAGTAAAGACCATGTCCCATGACGATATTTAGGAAATTCCTACCATAAATATATCAAAACTTAATTTTTGATTAGTAATATGCATTGCAAAGAACTTCATTTGGACAGCTTGAAAGGCGATTTTCTCAATATTTAGATTTTCTTTGCACCCTCAGATTCCAGATTTTCAAATAGTTGTATCTCGGCCAAATATTATCATAACAAACCATACATCAATGGAAAGCTTATTTATTCAGCTTGTATATGTATAAATATACAATGTATATTTTGATGTATAAATCTCAATTTCAATAAATTTACCCTTATGACTGGTTTTGTGGTTCAGGGTCACATTTAGTCTAAACAAGTTAAAATAAAAAAATAATAATGAAATAAAACACTAAAAACTGTACAATATGAAAAATGGTTATTCATTTTGAGGTTTGTAATTAAAGTTAAAAGTGTTTTTAACTAAATTATATTACTATTATTTTATGTTAATACATTAATTATATTAATATGATTTATATTATATTTAATTTAAAAGAATAGTGTTTTGAAGGGACAGGTTATCTGAATAGAAAAAAGGGAAAAGTAGCATAGACGATTAAATATAAAATATGGTCTTTCTCACTCTGTCTATCTCCGGGTGCTGCAGAAGGAGCTGTACGATTTCTGCATGACCACCAATGGCTGCAAAGTGTAAAGGAGAGCTCAGTTGGCCGTTCAGCAGATTGGGGTTACAGTTCCCTTTCTCCAACAGAAGCTTGGTGGCCTCCACCTTTCCATGCCTGAAGTCAGAGGAAAAACATATCAATTTATATTCTAGAGGGCCTTTTACATCAGTAAACTGGAGAGATGATGGGCAGAAGAGGAGGAAAATGGATCCAAGTGATCTTATGTTTCCGAATGAGAAATAAAGAGACCTAAACAAACACTTCATGTGTAGCTACTTATTTAAAGAAACAGGAAGCTGATATATACCAGCATGCATAATGAATGGGTGCCCAGTGGTCACTGTCCAGCTGTTTAACTGATAAACCACTGTCCAGCAGTTTGGAAAGAAGCTCAGTGTCTCCTTCACAGGCACTGCGGTGCAGAGGGAAATCATCCACCCACTGGCGCTCTCTACAGGACACAGAGTCATGACAAAAACATGATAAACCCCCCAAAAGATGTATATTTGGATTGTTTTAGTATTGAATGATCTCTGATTATTAATGGATTAATAATATAACACACAGAACAATGGCATTTTAAGTGCATATACTGACTTGTCTTCTGTGACGCTGGTCATGCTGTGCTGCCATTTGTCTCTCTTTGGGATCTGGATTTTGGAATAATCTGGTGCTCCCAAGCCAAAGTAAGGGTTGATGATGACTTTGTCCACCTTTATGCAAGAGTTTAATAGTTAAATCTTAAATATTGTTATAAATATTATTATGCATTCAAGTGATCAATTATAAAAGAATTACATAAGACAAATGACTATTGAGTTTGGTGCCAAAAGATGTTTTAAGGTTTTTAAAAGATGTCTCACCAAGGCTGCATTTATTTGATTAAAAATAAAATAAAAACAGTAACAATGTGAAATACTTTTAACATTTAAAATAACTATTTTGTATTTGAATACATTTAAAAATGTATTTTATTCCTGTAATTGTAAAGTTAAACTTTCTGCAGTCGTTACCAGCCTTCAGTGTCACATGATCCTTCAGTAATCATTCTAATGTGCTGATTTGGTGCTCAAGAAAAAAAATATATAATTTTCAATGTTGAAAAAACATTAATATTTTTGTGAAATCAGGATACATTTTTTTCTGAATATAAAAGAACAGCATTTATTTTTAAATAGAAATATTTTGTAACATTAGAAATACCTTTACTGTCATTTTTGATCAAATGAATGCACCCTTGCTCAATAAAAAGTACAAATTTCTTTCTTATTGACCCCAAACTTTTGAACATGGGTATACTTGTGTCTGTTCAATTATAGGCATGGTCTATGAATCCGATTCAAAACACAACCTACTGTTTTCTGGCCATAATCATGAAATAGATTCTCACTCTGTTAGTGTACTGCAGATCTGACCCATAGAGCGGGTTCTCAATGCACAAGTCAGCTTTCTCCAGGGACATCATCTTGCTCTTGATCTCCAGAGCCGTATAGCCCATGTGGAGCAGGCCATCAGTTTGCTTGATTTCCACTGCATAGGCCGGGTTACTCACATTAGTTTTCACACGGTCTACCGGAGCCGGCCGGAAAAGAGCAGGAATGGCGTGAGGCACAGTGTGCTGCTCTGCTAACCACCTGACACAAACAGAGACATTACTTTATTAACATGTAATGTAGCAAACAACAATTCAATAAACATTTGTCTTATAGCTTTGAAAGCATCTGAATGCGAGTGTATTCTTAAAAAATGACTAAAATGAACTTTTAGGAAATAAAAACATAACATTTACAGTAGTATTTCTCTACAGATTTTTGTCCAGTCCTACAATGAGAATGTCACCTCTACCTAATAATAACCAAAAGGCTACTGGTTATATTAAAATAATTATGACAATACATACTGCCCCCCCTTCCTGTTTTAATAGCAAACAGGCCACAGAGAAATTAAAATTGTCTTTATATGATCATAATAAATCTCTAAAGTCCTATTAGTATGATTTCCATTGGTCAAGGACGATGTTCAAACTTACTTGTCCAGAGCGAGTAGCATCTTTGAGGTGGTGGAGGAAAAATGGGCACTGGTTTCACTACACACACGCATAATGTCCTGAAGGCAGTAGAAACTGGGGCTCCCAGGGTGATAAACAGACTTACTGT